>PVLA01000526.1:148915-313761 GCA_004027455.1 Hydrochoerus hydrochaeris | reverse complement strand
TTTGTATTTTTTTTTTTTTAGTTTCAATTGCATTGATTTCTGCTCTAATCTTTACAATGTCCTCTCTTCTATGACCTTTGGGTTTAGCTTGCTCTTTTTCTAGATGCTTGGGATGGAGCATTAGGTTGTTTGTGCTCATTCTGTTTTCTTGATATGACAGTTTATTGCTCTATATTTCCCCCTTAAGACTGCTTTCATTGCATCCCACAGATTACAGTATGTTGTTTCTATATTTTCATTGAATTCTAGGTATTGTTTTATTTCTTCTTTAATTTCATCTGCAGCCCACTGGTTGTTCAAAAGGCTGTTATTTAATTTCCATGTATTTATGTAGGTTTTACAACTTCTTTTGCCATTAATTTCCAATTTTAGTGCTGTATGGTATGATTTCAATACCTTTGCATTTACTTAAGAATGTTTTATGGGATAATATATGGCCTATTTTGGAGACTGTCCCATGAGCAGCTGAGAAGAATGTGTATTCTGATGTGGTTGGGTGGAACACTTTGTAAACATCTACTAAGTCCAGTTGCTCACAGATATGATTCAGTTCTGTTATTTCTTTGCTGACTTTTTGTCTAGTTGATCTATCTCTTTGTGACAATGGGCTGTTAAGATCTCCTGTTATAATTGTATTCTTGTGTATTTGGTTTTTCATGTCTGTTAGTATCTGTCTTATATAGTTGGTTGCTCCTGTACTTGGCGCATATATATTTATAATTGTTAGTTCTTCCTCTTGAATTTTACCACTAATAAGTATGTAGTGATCTTCTCTATCTCTTTTAATCATTTTAGGTTTGAAGTTCACATTGTCTGCAAATAGAATAGCTACCCCTGCTTTTTTCTGGGTTCCTATAGTATGGAATACTGTTTTCCATCCTTTGACTTTCAATCTATGGGTTTCCTTTAGGGTCAGATGTGTTTCTTGTATACAGCATATTGTGGGGTCCTGTTTCTTGATCCATTCTGTGAATCTATTTCTTTTTATAGGTGAATTGAGGCCATTTATATTTATGGATAGCACTGATATGTACTGGCTCAACTTTGCCATATTATGTTCTAGTTTTTTTTTTTTTTTTTTTTTTTTTTTTTTTTTTTTTTTTTTTTTTTTTTTTTGCTTTTCCTCTTATTCAATTGCTTATCCTACCTGGTGGTTTCTTTCTGTTGTTGTTTTGGGGATTGTGGTCATTTTTATCTCTGTCTAGTATGTCCTTCAGTACTCTTTCTAGGGTTGGTTTGGTGGACATTAATTTCTTCAGTTGTTCTTTGTCATGGAAGTATCTTGTTTCTCCATTAAATTTGAATGAAAGTTTTGCTGGGTACATCAGTCTCAGTTGAAGCTTGTTTTCTTTCAGGGCTTAAAATACCTCACTCCAAGATCTTCTCGACTTGAGGGTTTGTGCTGAAAGTCTGCTATGATTCTACTGGGCTTTCCCTGATAGGTGAGTTGTGTCTTTTCTCTGGCAGCTTTTAATATTCTGTTTTTATGCTGTATGTCTGAGATCTTAATTATTATGTGTCTGGGTGTAGATTTATGTTGATTGTGACTGGTGTTCTATATGCCTCACTTATATGCATATCAGATTCTTTCCCCATGTTTGGGAAATTTTCTGCTATTATTTCTGTAAATACTTTACGTATGTCATTTGCCTGGACTCCTGTATCTTCGCTAATGCCCATTATTCTTATATTGTTGCTCTTGGCATCATCATGAAGCCTCTGGATTGTCATTTCATGCTGCTTTGTTATTTTTAAAAGTTCTATCCTTTCCTGATCACTAACTGTGGTCCTGTCCTCAAGGTCTGAAATTCTATTCTCAGCTTCCTTTAGGCGATTTTGCATGCTTTCAATAGAATTTTTTGTTTCTTGGATGTCTCTTTGAGATTGTTTCATGAAGTCTGCTTGTTTTCTATATAGTTCATTCAAAATTTCAATCAGTTTCCCATGCTCATGTACTTTTTTCTCTAGTTCTTCTTTAGGTGCATTCAACAACTCCTTTACTAAAGTTGTTATTTCTATCTTTACGTGGAGACTACTTCTAATTTGATTTCCTCTATGGCCTGATGCAGTTGTTTTTAATTTTACTGGCTATTTTTTCAGAGATTCCTGGTGTGTTACTTTTGGGTCCCTCTATTTCAATGTCTCCTATACTTGCTTCTGGTGAACTATATGTTTGAGACTGCATTTTGCTTTTTTGTTTTGTCATTTTCACTCTGCCTGGTGTTTTCTATGTGTAGGAGGGGATCACACACACTCTTTTCAGACACACCAAAGTCTTACAGTTAGTTGGAGGGGTTTTTTACTACTGGCCCTATTGATCCACTGTACACCTCTATTTTAGGGGTATACTCACCACATTGATACAGTCAATCCGGTGTAGTCCAAAGTTCACCACCTGGGAGCAAAGTTCCAAATTTTCTCACACTAACTGGATACCACTGAGATCTTCTTATGTTCCAGGTGGGAGGGCGGGCCCATCTGCAGCAGTCCAGGGCAGGTTTCAGTCTTGGGTGGTTCCTGGTGGAAGGGGAGGCCCACAGGGGAGGTTCCTACCCCTGAGGTGGGCTTTGCGGGGGCAGGGTGGGCCCATGGTGGGGATTCTGGGAAGCTTACCCCTGATGCAGGCTTCTGCTAATTTCTAGTAGTCTTCTTTAACTTGAAACACTTCTGTAGCTCGTCTTTGTGCTTGTGACAGCAACATCTGTTGGAGAATAAAATCCATACTCCCTTGTGTTGTGATGGACTTTTCTTAGTCTGTATTTGCCTATTTCTTTAAAATTGGTCTTCAGTTATGCATTTTCAGTTGGAAAACTGCAGAGATGGCATGCTATTTCTGTTGTTTACCTACAGCTACCTGTTAAGGTACAATTTTATTTTTCCTCCATGAAGGTATTCTTTATTTTAAATTGAAAAAAGAATAAAAATGATATAGAATTTGAAAGCAAAGTAATAAGTGATTAACAATGGTCAATATATTGTATACCATTATCTTCAAAGTAGTTGCTCAGATTACAAGACATAAGCATGAAAAAATGCAAGGTAAACTATTATTTTTGATGAATAAACTGGAATTACTAATATATATATATATATATATATATATAAAATCTTTTTGCTTTTTTCCTTTCTTCTTTCCCCCATCCCAGCTGTCCTTTCCTTCTGAGCAGTCTCTCCCACATCTCTCTCACAATATCTATTGTACATTTTAGGTCTTATTTACTCTTCAAGTTTTTTACGGTAGGGAGACAATATGATGTTTACACATGCAAGTCTGATTTATTTCACTTGAGAGCATGGTCTCAAGTTGCATCTAATTTCCTATAAAAGCCTCTAGTTTATCCTTCTTTATAGCTGAGTAGTACTCCATTGTTTTAAAAATGCTACATCTTTTTTTAAAATCCATTCTGCAGTTGATGGACATTTGACTTGTTTCCAAAATTTAGCTATTGCATTAATTTCCCATTTATGACTAGGTACTTTAAGACTGCTGACTAAACAGAATAGAGTCTGATCCAAAATTGGGTTTGGATATTAAAATTAGTTATGCTATGCCCGTGTTAGGAGGGTGTGCAAATGATATTACTCATATAAAGAACCTTTTGGGGAGAGGGTGGTGGATGTCCCCAGGCTGACCCAAAATTGACTTGAATAGGTGTAGGGGAAGAAGTCCGAGTAGGGCTGGACCTTTTATTGTGGTTAGAGGATGGACCTAGGTTAGATTTCAAACTCTTGCGACTGGGGATTTAGCTTAGTAGTGTCGCACCTGCCTGGCAAGCATGAGATCCTGAGTTCAATTCCTGATACCTCTTCCTCCCCCTCAAAAAAAGATTTCAAACACTCCCCAGTGCTGAAGAAGGGAACCCCTGAGCTTCCTTCACAGCTGCCCAGATGTCTAGCAGAAAGAAAATGTTAAGGGGAGATCAGGCTAAAAGACTATCAACAGTCAAACGGCCCCCAATCGAGTCAGATCCCTTATCACAGAAGTCACCTGGGCCTCACTGTCAGTGGAATGTCTCTCTCAGTGATTTTTCATGAATCAGTCTACCCCAATGTTTTTTCAGATCTGGAATCCTTCGACACTTAGACCCAGCCCTTTGCATTTCATCCTGAGTAGGAGCCTGTCCTCCTCAGCCTGTCCTTTCTTACAACTGAATGTTAACGTAAGAAGTAAAAGTTTAAAATATAAGTCTGATGAAAATAGACCATCTTAGCTGTTTTTCCAGTCACCAGAAAAACTCTAACTGCTCTAAAAGTTTAAAAGTTTAAGTAAAATAGACAATCCTAACTTTTATTTTCTGGTCAGCTGACCATTTACAAATGCTTTAAGTCAAGATTTGCATTCATTGTAAAATTTCTGTTTCCCTTTCAAGTGAATTTTTCCTTAGTGGTCATTAATTGTGGGTAAATTATCTTTGCCTTCAGAAACCCAAAGACTGTGGTTCTGGACGTTGAATGATTGGCTGGGCAGCATTTCTTGGTTACCTACATTTGCTCAGCACTATTAGGATTGGCTGATCCAAAGTTTACTTTCAGTTCATGCTCTTTTGAAGATAATTGGTCTTTGATCCAGGGTGATCTCTGATAGTTTTGTTGTTTTGTTTTTGGCTTTCTTCAGAATAATTAGTCTAATATGATTTTTTTCATTTGTCCTGCTTGATACTGACAGTTTTCCTTTCATCTGAAATCTGTGATTTTCTTTTATCTGGAAAAATTTCAGGCATTTTTCCTTCATGCATGGATTTTTCCCTTCATCTCCCCTGATTCTTTGTTCTTTTAGGACTTCTATGAAATACTTGTTAGGTCTCAGTCTGTCATCTGTCTCTTAATTGTCCTTTTATATCACACCCTTCTCAAAGTTCAGTTTTTCACTGTGTGTAAAGGCAATGCTTGAGGTAAAATATTTATATTTCATGTGTGTATTTTTTTCCTCACTGACCCAGTAAAGATTACATCTATGCTAGTTAATGAACAAAACTTCCACAGTAACAACTCATAATAGTTCTTTTTTAATGCCTTCTTAATGCATTTTCTTCTCAAGCCTCCATACTTCACATGGGTTGTCTAGTTCTTCAAAATATACTGAATCTCAGCTATTTTTTATTGGAAGAAAAATAACTGTCTGAGTCTCATTTTTCCCTTTGAATATTTTTCTCTCATTTGGAATCTGTATTCAAAAAAGTTCATTGTTTTATGTGTATTTATATTTCAAGTTCAGTGACTTATATTGCAGTGGCAAGCAGAAACACCAAAATGACACCCAGAATTTGGAGGCAGATTTATTTATGAGAGGCGCTGATCAGGATCATCCCCAGAATGTCAGGCTCTGATCTCCTATGGCTTATATGGGATAAGCAAGCAGAAAGTACAGAAGCAGAATGACTTGTCAGTTGGGGATTGGTTTATACAATGTTCATCACAGTAACCAGCTGTTTCTGAGAGACAGAAGCAAACAAAAGTGGAACACAAACTGTTACCTGGGCAATAAGAAACTGAAGTATACTGGCTTGGGAGAGGGGGGCATTTTCTGTTACAATATGGCACCTACTTTGAAGTTTATATTAATTTGAATTTCAAGTCAAGTAAAGTTAATGAGTCCAGTCCTGAGTTTAAGTCTGTTCTGATATGACATTACTAAAGACATTCTCCATGTTAGCTACTGCTGAAAATTTTAAACCACTGGTTATTAGCAAAGAAGCACAAATAATTCTTTCACATATAATGTGCCCAGATCAAGTGGTATGTAGTGTAAAGAATACACACATCTAGACATTTATAGTTACTATGTGAGAATATGATGAACTTGTTAAAATCTGAAAGGCCATTATTCCAATTACTCAGACAACCAGAGTTTTATGTAAAATCTATGCAAAACATTTTTATTTAACTATTATGTCTAAACTAATTCTATATCCCTCTTCCATATAAAGTATTTATTTTTCTATAGGCACAGTCTATTGATGGTTTGTCAAGTCAGTCGAGGTCATACTGTGTCATCAAGTGATAAATACTTGCCTGGAATTTGTGGAAGACCCACCAAATCTAAAATAGTATTGGGGTCAGGATTTTTTTTTAAGAAAGGAGAAATCTAACAATATTACAAAAGAGAAATGCATTCCCTGCCTCCCCACTCCCTTTTGTACCCATTTCAAATCCAGTGTTTCTTCCTGATTTGAGTTGTTCAGCAGTCTGTTATAAAACTCAGATCTTTAGTCTGCTCCCTTGAAAGGTGTTTTTTTTTTAAACCTGCATTTGAATTGCACCTGGCTTTGTTTACTTGGTTATTCATGTTGATGTTTGCCTGGGCTGGTCGCACTTCTCACACTGGTGAGGATGGTTTCTATAGGGGCGGCTGAAGTCACAGCGGGGAAATGGAGACCACAGAGTGCTCCAGGAGCCCGGCTCAGTGGCAGGTGAAAATATGATTGCCAGAGGTGAGACAGCGGTCCTGAAGCATCTTCTTCCCCAAGCGACCATGTGCACCTGCTCTACCTCCATGCATTTACATGTTTCTCAGAATACTGCCTTTGAGAAACAAATGCAATCTTGTAGGCTCTGTCATATTGAACCGAAATGCAGAAGAGGCTGGGGTAAGGGTAACAATGGTGATAAATGTGATGTTTCTCAGGAGTCACAGGATTTTCAGTTATAAGGTGTAAAAGAGGTTCAGTGTTTGCCTTGGGGAGATCTAATATTCAAACAATCAGATTAAGCTGTGAAGCATCATAGAAGACTTTTGATTCTGATCTGTCTGTCTGTCTGTCTGTCTGTCTCTCTCTCTCTCTCTCTCTCTCTCTCTCTCTCTCCCTCCCTCCCTCCCTCCCTCCCTCCCTCCCTCCCTCCCTAAACTTAGACTGGTGGTGAATTCAGTTTTCTCCAGGACCTCAAAGTCCTCATGAGGACTGTTTGTTTTCTTTATTGTCCCCTGTAAAATCAAAGAAGAGAACTTTTGAATCCTTTGGGCTTCTCCTGTGGTAAGAACCCTGAGGTACAGAATATAAGTAGAAAAATCAGTGCAGCAAATATCTCTCCCCAATATAATTATTAATAGTAATGCTTATGATATTTTTGATAATAACTGTCATTTGAAGTAAATATTTCCAAACTCTTGGCCAAGAAATGTGCCTACACAATTGTTGAAGCATCCATGGAAACTTAGGAAATCTTTACTATCACAAGCACAGTTTTTCAGCTGCAGAAAATGACTGTCCCCCAGGATAACTAGTTGGCTGAAGTTGTGCTGCAAATTAACACCATGCTCACGATCCTATTGTTTTCTGACTGTGAGGTTGGTTTATTTGCCAACATTCTCTTGATATTTTTTCCACGGTATAGTCACTGAACTTAAGAGTTTGATGTGTGGATGTCATATAATATGGTTAAGTATATGTCTTATTTTATAAAAACTTGGGATCACCTGAAGGCTCCTGGAATTGGCTTACCAGTTGTACAATATCAGAAGTCAAGATACATGGCTAGAAGGAAAAATCAGTGCCTGTCTTTAAGAAACTTACAGTCCTGTAAAGGGAAAAGACACCGACCAAGCAGCTACCAACAGGATTATATCACTGTCACTGTTGTAAGTCATCTGAGAAAGTAAAGTGAGCTGAGCATAGTTTCATGAAGAAATCTTGATCTTGTCAGTATGTTTTTTGTTGGTGCTTCTGTGGCTGTTCTTAGTAGAATTTGAGTCTCATTTTAGAGACAAAAATATACTTCATTTTCTTTTGTACCATTAGGAAAAGAATGTGTAACTGATACTAGCCTGGTACAGCTGAGACTTCTATAGATGTGCTTTTGGGAAACGTTTTACATCCTTAAGGGCACACAAGGAAGGGCTGTGGAACCCAGGAGTCCCCCCTTGGTTGCTTGCTACCATTGGCTGTCTCAGTCCTTTAAGAAAAGAAGGGAAAAATACAAAATACCTAGAAACCTGAGGAGACCTGAATTAACCCCTGCACTGCATCTCCAGATGGCTTAGTATGTGAAGGAATACGTTTGTCATTGTTTAAGCTACTTAAATTATTTTTCTCTTGCTTGCACCTGAAACCATCCTAAATAGTAGCAAGGCTCCTTCAGCAAGAACCTTAGTGCTGCTATATAAACAATAAGTAGTTGCTAAGCAAAGAAGCCATAGACAGAGCTCCAGGCAAATGGACTGGGAGACTATAAGGCTGCAACATTGGATGGGTTTGGCATATATGCAACATGGAAGCTTGAATAGTGTGAAACAGAGTTTAAAAATGAAAGGTCATTCATGATAACTGGAAATACAAGCAGATGCCAGACCTGGCAAGGGGTGGAGGGAGGCCGGGTCAAGGGGATTGAATTTGATCCTAGGAGTAGAGTGCATTAAACAATGTTTTAAGTAGAACAATGATCTAATAAGACCTTCACAATGGCTTGGATCAAATCAAAGCATTGATGGATATGGAAAAGTAAGTAAGGATGACCAGAGAGCAAAAAAAAAAAAATGAAGAGAATGGTTTGCAATGTAGCTTCTCCATGCAGCAGGAGATCAAGCAGCATCTTGTGTGTGATGCCAGGGTTTAGTGGGGCTGGGTCATGTGGAAGTGGGGCTGGGTCTGCAACCCAGCTTGTGGACTTGGTCTTGTTTCTCCTTCACAGGTGTAGCTGTGTGACCACTCAGGGCACTGACCTGTGCTATGATTCTTTTGTCTGATACTCCCTCAAGCCCTGCTTTGAGGAAACGTGGTGACTTGACACGTGGAGAGGCCCTGTGGTTTACATGTGCCCAGACTCACAAGTGACTTGGAGACACATCTGCCCTGCAACCCTGGTGTCTCAACTCCAACCAAGTGATCTTTCCAACTGGCCATGTTTCCTAAAAACACATTTTAGAAGACTTACAGAGTTGAGTAGAATCATCCACCATGTTTTTAGTTCATAAAATATGTGAATTACCTTATGGTCTAATAAACTGTTAGGACACCCACTTTTTTCTCTTGGGATTGTTCTTGCTGAGCAGAGAACAAAACATGGAATATGAGATGGGGAACCTCAAAGTGACGGCAGAAGGAAGCTGATGTCTCTCCCCACCCATGGTCTAGGCAGGTAGAGTGCATGGGAGGTGAGTGGCAAAGGAAAGACATGCACCCTAAAAGGGACAACAGGTACTCATTAGCCAGGGGTATCTAGCTGGAAGCACAGGTACCAGATGCAACTAAGAAAATGTGGGTGCTGGGCTTCCAGATGATCTCATTTTCCAAGAGAATGTGGGAAGTTGATTTTGCAAGTATTCATTTAAATTTTTTAAAACACTGGGTAGACTATTATAACAAAATGTTTCAAGTTTTTATTTCTTGGGAAGAGGGACTTTTACATTTTTAAACATCATACACCTTTTTGTGGAAAAATCTTAGTAGCTCATATGTAAAATTTACCATAATCATATAAATTCTTAACCAGGTATAGAGTCCAGAAGAAAAATAAAAAGCTTTAACAGTTTCTTGGGGTTGCCATAACAAATTAGTGCGTGTATATAGTGATTTAAAAGTTAGAAATGTATTTTTTCACACTTCTAGAGCCTGAAGACCAAAATCAATTTCAATGGGTCATATCAAGATGTTTTCAAGGCCCTGCTCCCTATTGGGGAGAATCTGTATCTTCATTCTTGCAACTTCCGGTGCTATGAGCATGCCTTGGCTTGTGGGAGCGTTATACTTATCTTCAAAGTCAGTATGTTCAAGTTTCTCCATGTTCCGTGCTTTCATCCCCTTCTCCTCTGTCGACAAAGTATCTGTTTCTTCACTCTTCAAAGCTATATTGATTAAATTTAGAGCCTCTGTTCACTTTCCCTTTGCTGGCATCAAATACGTGACACCAAGGACTTAAAGGAGGACAAGATGATGTGAGTCATTTATGCAGAATTTAACGGATGGTTGGTTGGCTTCAAGGCAGAATTGCAGCAGAAAGCATAGCAGAGGAGGAGGCTGCTGCTTTTTCTTTCCATTATAAGCAAAGGCAATTCATTTTAAAAAAATCAGTGGGAATCAGATGTAAGATTCCCAAATGACCCTGGAGGAGGGACAAAGCAGAGCTCGGATGAGTGCCATCAGCCTCAAGTAAGGAGCATTGATGAAATGACCTGAGAAACTGAGCAGTCAGGTGGCAACATAAAGCCCTAGGAAGGAAAATGTGCTTTGTTTATATATAACAAAATCTGTTTTGTTCAGGATTAAAGCTGATCTTGTTACTCTGTGCTTATTTAGTTGCTATTAAATTGCAATTTTAAACTAATTCTAACCTGCACCCATAAACGTTATCTTTTAGTTTATTAGTGCATGAGTATGGTACATGTGTTTGCATTCTTTGTGGGCAGTTGGTACATGAGCGTGACACATCTTAATTCCTTCTTCCGTCCCCTTTAGCTCTCTTCCCTCCCCCTTCACCCATCCCTCAGTCTCCTTACTTTTGTGCGTACCTGTACTTAAAACTCAGGCGACCGTAGGATCTAACAGACAGCTGAGTTCTGGGAGTTTGCCTGAATGTGTAATTCACTTGAAAATCCTACTCCACGTAATTTATGCTTCTTTGATTTTTCTTTTGCACAGAATATATAACATCTGCTGGTTTCATAAAGAGGTAAAATCTTTAACTCATGTTCATTTTTATATTTTTAAAATTATTTCTAGTTTTAAAAAGCAAAAAGAAACGATACAAAATTTCAAAAAAAATACTAGGAAATTAATTCTCATTAATGCGTTGCATATTGTTTTCCTGAAGCAATTGCTCAGCTTATAAGATTCAAGCATAAAAAAAGATCAAACAAGCCAACAATGAAAGTACAAACTGTTCCTCTTGATGAACGAAATGAGATTATATTATAATTACGTGTCTTGCTATATATACATATATATGTATGTATACCTATATACATAGGTCTTTTACACTCTTTGTTAGGTTGATTCCTAAGTATTTCATTTTTTTAGCTGCTATTGTGAAAGGTGTTATTTCAATAATTTCTGTCTCAGTTTGTTGTTTGTGTACAGGAATGCTATTGATTTTTGAGTATTGACTTTATATCCAGCTACACTGCTGAATTTGCTTAGCAACTCTAGTAGTCTTTTGATGGAAATTTTGGGATCTTCTATGTAGAATATCATGTCATCTTCAAATACTGATACTTTAACTTCTTTCTTTCCTATCCTTATTATTATCCTTATTTCTCCCTCTTGTCTAATTGCTCTGGTTAATGTTTTCAGAACTGTATTGAATAGGAGTGGTGATAGTAGACATCCTTGTTTTGCTCCTTCCTGAGTTTAGAGTGAAAGTTTTCAGTTTTTGTACATTTAGGATGATGTTGGCTGTTGGTTTGCCATAGGTGGCTTTTATCAGCTTGAGGTAGATACTATCTGTTCCAATTTTTCTGTGAGGTTTTTATCATCAGTGAGTGTTGGACTTTCTCAAAAGCTTTTTCTACATCTATTGAGATGATCATGTGATTGTCCTTTTTGGTTCTGTTGATGTGGTGTATTACATTTATTGATTTGTGTATGTTGAACCAACCCTGCATTCTTGGGACAAATCCCACGTGGTCATGATATATAATCTTCTTGATGATTTGCTGCATTGTGTTTACTTGTATTTTATTGAGAATTTTTGCATCAATGTTCATTAGAGAGACTGGCCTATCATTCTCCTTTTTGGTTGGGCCTTTCTCATGTTTTGGTATCAGAGTAATACTTGTCTCCAGGAGTGAGTTAGGAAAATTGCTTCCCTTTCAATTTCATTAAAGGGTTTGAGGAATATTGGTATTAAATCTCTAAATTTCTTATGGAATTCAGCCATGAATCCATCAGGACCTGGGCTTTTCTTTGCTGGTGTTTAATCACCTTTTCAATTTCAGTAGCTGATACCGGGTTATTCAAAATTGTTATATCTGCTTGATTCAACTTGAGTAATTCATACATTTCTAGGAATCTGTCCATGTCCTCTGTGTTTTCCAGCCCATGTGAGTATAGATTTTCAAAGTAGGTGTTCATGATCTTTTGAATTTCCACAGGATCTATAGAAATTTCATCAATTTTATGCCTTATTGCATGAATTTTGAGTTTTTCTTTCCTTTTGTTAATGAGTTGGTTAGGGATTAATCAATTCCTTTTATTCTTTCAAAGAACAAACTCTTCAATTCATTAATTTTTTGTATGGTTTTCTTAGCCTCAATTGCATTAATTTCTTCTCTGATCTTTATAATTTCCTCCATTCTATGAACTTTGGGCTTGATTTGCTCTTCTTTTTATAGAACCTTGAGGTGCAGCATTAGGTTTATTTGTGCTTGTTCTGTTTGCCTGATGTGACAATTTATTTCTATATATTTCCCTCAGGATCACTTTCATTGCATCCCAGTGGTTCTGGTATATTGTATATGCATTTTCTTTGAATTGTGGATGTTGTTTTGCTTCTTCTTTAATTTTATCTGTAATCCATTGGTTGTTCAGGAGGGTTTTATTTAATTTCCACGTGTTTATGTAGCTTTTGCATTTTCTTTTATCATTCATTTCCAGTTTCATTGTACTATGGTCAGATAATATGCATGGGATAACTTTAATTCCTTTGTGTTTACCTAAGCATGTTCTATGGGCTAATATATGGCCTGTTTTAGAAAATGTCCCATGTGCAGCTGAGAAGAATGTGTATTGTGATGTTGTTGGGCAGCTGATGACCCTGTTGGCTGCTGAGGTCTTTCATGTGCAGGGAAAGGGCAGCCAAACCTTCCCTGGCCTGCTGAGGTTGTTTGGGTGTGGGGGAATGGCCCGTTTTTATATTGTATAAGAATAATGATTAATCTTTTTCTTGAAAGATATCTCTTAACATTTGACTGACTTCCTGTGTATTCCAGAGTGCTGGAGGTATGTTTTTCTAGTTCACCAAGATCATAGTTATTCTCAAGTCCAGTTATCTCTGGCGGGTGTAAACCAGGGAGTGTCTCATTGCTCAGCCTGCCACTTGGTCTAGATACAGCCAGTCACCACATCTTATCAAAAGCATTTCTCTCTGCTCTACCACTTGTAGAAACATAGTTTTCTTCTTATGCAATTTCCCTAAAATAGAAGAGAAATCATCAGCTTTTCCCATTGTTTTGTCAGTTCAAAAGTCTTCACAGTTTAAAATATTTTTAGAGAGAGCTAGGTTTTATGAGCTGATAATAGTGGGGTTCCCCCCCCCAGGATTACTTCAATTATTTTCATTATACAGACTGTATGAAATCACCAATGATTGAATAATAAATTCATTAACTGAGGTGTTTGGCATAAAGGAAATTTATAGGTAGCAATACCAAAATAAGCAATTTAAATTTGATGTTTCCCTGATTGACAGAATAGTTTTTTTTTTTTCTATGACTATGTCAGGATCGGTTAAATCCATGGATGTCAGAAATGTCATTTGGGCTGTTTTGCTTCTGTAAAGCTCAGCTTCCCTGTGGAATCATTATATATTTACATTTATTTTGTGAAACCATTTATTTTTCCTGATGAGATACAAGCATATTAGAGTTAATTCTCATGTGAATTTATGGATAGATTGAGAAAAAGAATGAAAATCAATTCATTTCAAAATAATGAGCAGTATCAGAGATGGGGATGATCAATGGGAAAAGGCTTAAACCTTATATTTAATATGTAACACTCACCAAGACCTGGGAGATATCTTGGTTTGAGGTGGAAAGTGAAATTGCAGGATGTTTAGAAGTATCTGGAGTCTGACAGCATTTACTTTTCGAAGGTAAAGTGCTACTAGTACACACACTGGTATAGCCCCTGTTTCATTGCCAACATAAGGTGGCTTCACATATAAAAATTCTCCCTTATCTCCAGGTGCTTTTATCTTGATCATGATGCTGCTGGTGGTGGTGATGATGGAGGGGATCTTATATTGAAATATACACAGCTTTGGATTTTTAAAAACATATTGGGTTTGGATTTCATTTATTGACTAAAAGTGAAATTTTAATCTTCTTGAGTCAGAATATGAGGACTGAGCTGTGGCTTTGGGAATTCTCTTTCCTTTCCAGCTCTCAATTTCTCAGATTGTTTTTTCTCATTCTTATGGATTTCATGAATACACTCTTTTCTATGCATCGAGCTGACCTTGGTGCTTCAGCTCTGAGGCCATCTGTACATATTCTTAGCCCAGGAAGGTCTGAATCAGGCCACATGAAGGTCTTTGGCTGTCCTTCCATCACTCCTTAGCAAATAGTGGCCACGGTGAGTGGGGAGAAATGGTACCAGCAAACCAAGTCCTCTGCTCCTTCACATCTCAGATGTATTTTAGTGAGTACCATATATGACAGATACTGAAAAGACTAAAGATTCGTTTGTAAACATTCAGAGTTGGATCTCATCCTCAAAGTTTCAGGTTAATGGGTAAGTCAGAGATTAGGCAACTATCTTATGAATAAATCACTAAATATTTACTTTTCTCTAATCAGTGCAAACATAGTCAAGGAAAACTCTCCTCAGATAATATTTCTTCAGTATCTGCCCACCTCAGACTTATTAGTCATTATATTTTCACTGGAGTTAGCCAGCATGCATTTGTGAATCTTTTTTCCCTGTGCAGTTCTTTCCTCCCAGGGCCACTGGTGATTAATGATGGTGATAAAAGGCAGCCGTTAGGAATGGGGAAGAAGAATAGTAAGCAGAAGCTAGGGAAAAACTAGTACCAAGAGGGAAAATGATATAGAAAGTCTGATAATCTATAATGTTGTTGTTCTTGACTTTTCTTGTAAAGAAATACAGAGCTGAGTTTTCAAGTCTGTCATGATGTGTAGTAGTAAAATCAATAATGATTATACTATTATTTTAATGTATCACCAATAAAGGGAAGAGCAGCATTTCTATTAAAAGAAATTACCATAGCCCTTAGGCTGTTCTTAGACATTCAGAATGAGTGCGATTTTGTTCTGTGCAAACAGTTGAATCCTCTAGCAGTGATAGCTTCAGTAGAGGAAAAAAAAACAAACAAACTTGCAAACCAATCTGATTTTCGGTGTGAACCTGTTCCCTTATTTTGCTGACCAATAAA
This sequence comes from Hydrochoerus hydrochaeris, assembly GCA_004027455.1. Taxonomy (NCBI): domain Eukaryota; kingdom Metazoa; phylum Chordata; class Mammalia; order Rodentia; family Hydrochaeridae; genus Hydrochoerus; species Hydrochoerus hydrochaeris. The sequence continues at coordinate 298,716 of PVLA01000526.1, read as the reverse complement.
CCTGGTGGCAAAGAGAAATAAAAGCTTCCTGAACTGGGGACATTGACATTGATCCTCTTAGAAGGCCCATTGGCAAGATGATGTTAAGTGCTCTTATATAGGTATAATTTTGGAGTAATTTTTCTTCTTTAATGTGGCCATATAAATCAGTCTTAATGTCCTATTAAAATAGATGAACGTGCATTAATGACACTAGCTTATGCCTCTTTCCTGAATGGCAGTTGGCCTGGGACTGTGGAGAATTCTTTCTCCTATAGGATGTACCCTGGAGAATAGATTGCTCACTGTCGTGGACAAGCTAATCAAACAGCTCAAACAGAAATCCAACTCAATCTCCTAATCAGTGACTCACTCCAGCAGTTCCCAGCCCCTGCAATCAACTTGGTAATTGCTTCATCTGGAACTGTCTCATTGGCCTTGAAAAGTTAAGATATGGTGAATTTTACAAAGGTTGATGAATTTCAGAGAAAATTATTCTGCATCATTGACAAGCCATTCAACCCTCCCCTATGTATATGATAGTTTCCTATCATATTTTCACAGTGGATTTTTGCATTGTGAGACCAGGGTTATTCCCTCAGTTTTTCAGAGAAGGAAGTTAAGAGCAGAAGTGATTTTGTCACATGGCCATGAGGCATCATAGGCAGAATTCAGAACTAATTCTGTTAAATAGGTGTTTAGCTCACTATCCTGTTGTCTGTAGTCATTCTGAGACAAGATTAGGTAAGAGCGGAGCTGAGATTGGTGGTGAGTACACAGGGTATTTCATGGTACCAACCCTGATGTTTGAAGAGAATTCTAAAATCTAAGTCCCTGTCTCTGAAGCTATTTAAGATCATTCATTTTTGTAACATGTTGGCTCAAATCAGGTGATGAAAGTCAGTTACTTGTTATGAGACTGTCCCAGCTCTAGTCCCCCCAAATTAACACCTACTTCCAGGGATTTGTTGTGCTTTCTTCTCTCCTCTCTTACATCTTATGTGCTTCCCCATCTTCCTAGCACTGACCCTACAGTTAGAATTCCTTCTATACCCTGCTCTGGTAACATAATGGACTTCCTTTTCAGTGTGATCAGGTAAATGTTTGCACCTCTTTGCAAAGTTTACCTCTCTCTTTTTCTAAGGGAACCAATCACTTGTTCAATGTCAATTTTTATCCAGTTTTTGAAACCCATTGCCTATGTTTTGAGCTACAGTTCTGAGGCCAGAATTCTTAAATGGAATGGTGCAATCTTGATAGTTGTTGTTGGAAACCACTACAAAGCAACTCTGAGCAGGATTTAAAATTAACTAATTGGCTTTCTATGTTTATCTGTGAGTCTGTAGGCTCCTTGCCTGGTGACAGGAGCTGATTCATAGTAAATGAATCTCTATGAATCACTGGTCCTGGCTGAGGCCTGTAGTTGACTGTGAGGCCAGAGATACCTCAAAGGGCCCGGTAAGGTTACAGCTAAAGATACCTTGGCTCCTTCACTAATTAAGTGAATAGAGACTGCAGCTGAAGGAATTTCACTCCTGCAGTCTCACTCCTACCATAAATGTCATCTTGGAGATAAGATGGTTCTCCTAAATTGGCATAATTTACTACTTGGAGAAGTCTTTGAAGTGACTCCCAAGGTCCTGCTCATCTCCAGAGCTTTCCGCAGTTTCCCTGCCCTTTGTTGTTGGACCTAATAAAAATGGGCGGTCCAGAGAAGTCTTTGTCTTAGCCCTCAGAATCTAGAGCTCAGCTAAAGGGTTTTGACCCTCCTGGAGCCCTAAAATCATGCCACTTGTCTCATTTTATTTAAGCCTTCACTGTACACTCATTTGGGAGACTGGAGATCTAGGTCAGGACCCAAAAAGTTCTTACCAAAAAAACTAATGAAAAATGATTAGTACCTGCTATGAGTGAAGTTTTGTGATGTGCAGGTGATCTGATAGCACAGAGAGCAACAAATTCTCAGCCCTCTTCATATGATTTAACCTTGTTTTATGTCCCCCAGTTGTCACTTTACCCTTCATTAGATCACGGCCAATTTGTTAGCTGCTATGCCTGTGGCACAGTGCCAGGCATGGGGTTTTACTTCATTGAACTGAGTCTGCATTATCATCATAGTGGATTCAATTACCAATGTTGAGGTTTTTTGTGCTTCTAAAACAAGCAAGCCATCTACTCTGCAGAGATAGACGATAAGTGGGTAAATAAGAGAGTTAAAGATTGAGATACATGCTACATTGATGATGAACAAGGTGTTGACCTTGTCAAAAGCAGAATTTTGAGACCTTAATATGAGGAAAGTTGTGAGTGCCCCTCTTAAGCAGTTGGGCTCAGGAAGATAAATGACATGTAAGAAGGATCCAGCTATACTGCTGAGGTGCTTGGAGCAACAAGTAAAAAGGAAATGTCCAAAAAAGTATGAGGAACTGAAAGGAGCCCAAAAAGCTCCAAGGAAGAGATGGGAATGAACACATGCAGGGTCCTGCCAGCCATAAATTAGAGGAGAATCTGAACAATTTATAGAGGTTAGTTAGTCTGATTTGCCTTTTAAAAGCATCTTGTTGCATGATTACTCAATGAAATTTGTTGCTTACTTTACATTTTTTCCCTAGAAAGACAGTGATTAGGACATCAGCCATCACTAGCGATGCTTCCCAATGGGTAATTAGCATGGGCCAGGAGAAGCAGCAATCATCCCTGCCCTTGCACACACACTGGCCACCATCAGGAAGCTCCCTGTAGGTAGCCAGTGTGGGCTGGGAAAAGCAGCAACCAGCCCCACATCAACACACCTACTGGCCACCGTTGGATACCTGTACCCAGCATTGGCTGGGAGAACCAGCCAGTTCTCCCAGAACTTCAGATAGTATCAGAAATACTGTCTAAAGTGAAAGGAGAAATGAAAGAAAATAAAAGAATTGCTAAGCACATCTACAGAATATATAGATAAAAATAGAGGAGCATAGAAAAATGAGGGAAACCCTGAATGAACAATATAAGAAAGATGTGGAATATGTGAAACAGATTCAAAGAGATATTAAAAACTCCATTGAAAGCTGGCAAAATGGCTTGAAAGAAACTGAAGACAGACTTTCAGATCTTGAAGACAAGTTTGCAGCTAGTGATCATGAAAGGAAAGATCTTTTAAAAATAACAAGGAACCAGGAAATAACTATTCCGTGTATTCAAGATGACATAAAAATAATTTAGGAATGATCTGTGTCAGCCAAAGAGCTGGGGGGCAACACAAATGACATAAAAAGACTATTTACAGAACTAATGGCAGAAAACTTCCCAAGCATGGGAAAGGGACCTGAGGCATATAGAACTCCAGCTGTGCCTAAGCAAAGTAGATCTACACGCTGACATATAATAACATCAGAGAAACTCAACACAGAACGGAATATTAAAAGCTATTAGAGAAAAGAAAGCAGATTGTCTATAAAGGAAAGCCCATCAGAATCATGACAGATGTCTCAACACAAACCATCAAGTCAAGAAGAGGTTGGAGTGAAGTATTTCATGTCCTGAAAGAGAACAGCTTCCCACCCAGATTGATGTACTCTGCAAAACTATCTTTCAAAATTAATGGAGATATAAGATACTTCCATGACAAAGAACAATTGAAGGGATTGATGACCACCAAACCAACCCTACAAACAAAACTGAAGGTCATTCCAGAGAGAGATAAAGAACAGTGGTGCAGGGCGATCACCAAGTGGGGTAAGCGATCGAATGGAGGGCAAAAGTCGGCAGCCAGCTGCAGAGGATAGCAAGGCAGAGGTGAGCCAGTACGTGTTGGCCACAAGAATTAATGTAGATGGGCTCAATTCACCAATAAAAAGAAACACAGGAAAAGCAAATCAGGAGACAGAATCCATCAATATGCTTTATAGAAGAAACACATTAAACCTGAAAACATCGTAGACTGAAAGTCAAAGGAGAGAAAACAATGCTCCATGTGACAGGGAACCAGAAAAAAAGCAGGGATAGCTTGCCCATCAACTGCAGAATGGAAAAGAAAAATGTGGAAAGCTACCCAGCTCTAAAGAAGGATAAACTCAGGGCTCCTGTGGGTAAATGGATGCAACTTGAGATCATACTAAGGGGTGAAATGGCTCAGAGTCACACGGGTGAACATCGCGTTGTCTCCCTAGTATAGAAAACTGAAGAAGTAAGTGGGATCCAAAATGCACAATAGATACTGTGAAAATGAAAGGGGAGGAAATGTCTAAAAAGGGAAGGTGGTAGCAATTGTTAATTTCGTATTACCTTATTTTGAATACTTGTATCATTTTCATTGTTCTATTTTGTTTGGTTTTACTATATAGATATTAGGGCAGCTATTTCTAATGGGTAGTTATTTCAAAGATAACACGATATATTATGGTAGCCATTGTTGATTTCCTATTATCTTATTTTGAAGCCCTGTATGGTTTTCATCAGTTTGTTTTGATTGATTTTATGCTATTTTGTTTTGTTTGATTTTATTATGTCTGATGGTATAGACAGCTGCTTCAAAGATAAAAAGAGGCATTATATAGCCATTGTTGATTTTTATTATCTTGCTTTGAAGTCCCGTATCATGTTCACTACTTTGATTGACTCTATTCTGTTTTATTTTGTTTGATTTTATTGTCTTCAAAATAAAAAAAGAAAGACAGTGATGTGGGCATCTCAGCATTAGCTTTTACATAGGAAAAATAAAAAGGCAGGGGCAACAGTATGGAATTTTCTGTAGATCTCCTTTTCTCTATCTCTCTTTTCTCCACTCCCAGGTTTGTCTTTTCACATATATAGAAAATGTGGTGAAATATAACACGCCTTCTATCTCTCAGACAATGAAGAAGAGAAGGGCATGTGGCAGCTCTACATTTTTTGGCTTCATGTTGAGTATGTTTTGCCCACTGCCATCCAAATTATTAGCTACTTGTAACATAAAGAATCCTGGGCAATGCAGGCCATTATAACTGAGTACATTGCTGAGGTACTTTGCTATGTGAAGAAACTCAGGTTTCTGTTACTAGGTAAGGATTCACTCTGGGAAAGCAGCCGGCAGATTGGCCACACATGCTGTGTGATGAACAGAGTGGAGGGGACAGAAGCACAAACAAGAAAGGACTGTCCTATAGATCTAGACAACTAAACCATTGGCTCAAACTAGATGGGGTTAGGAGGTAAAGGTAAAGCAGATAAAAGTTGGAGGTGAGAAAATTATGACTGTGAAATTTGTATAATTTGCTAAGATTTCCCTCTCCCTCAAACATGGGTTCAAAAAAGATGGCTTGATTTTAACGTATTTCTTTGTTATTTAGTGGTACTATTATGTGAGAAAGAAAGAACACAGAAAGTGACTGGGTGGGGCATGGAGAAACAAATTATTCATTTATTTGATTTGTAAATAGCACTTCTTTTTTGATAGAGGAGGCTAGCAAATAGTCACCTTACCTTCTTCCTCTTGGGAAGACCTCTCAGGAGAGTAAAAGGAATTTTTTAAAACCCCCTTTTCAGCATTTGAGAGTCACATCATGATGATGTTTATGCTTTGACAGCTTCTCAGTGAAAACTCAACAATTGCTTTGTTAGAACATTCACAAGAGTTAATAAGAAAAAGGTGTTATGCAAATTAGGGAGGGGGCCATTTGAACTGCTTTCATTCTATTTGATTAAATGTACTATAAAATTTTCTTGTGTCAAATACATCTCAGCAAGTAGTAAGCAATATTGTCATAAAGCTGAGAAAATCAGGTTAAGCCATCTTATGATTCTAGGTAGATTGACAGGCTTCAAAATTGGAATTCAGATACTTTGAAGCCATAAAGCATGTACTTCCAAATCACAGTTGCTCTGAGGGGGGTTGCAACATAGTAAACAAAAATATTAGCCAGGAAATTAATGCACATCTAAACAGCATAATTGGTTTTCAGCAAAACATTTATCAAACTTGTACCTAAGAACCAACAAGGCCAAATAGAGCCTTTTTCAAGAATGGAGATTGCACACAGAGCCCTCAAATCATAGATTTACATTAATGTAAGCCAGATAATTTCATCAGTGCCCTAGACTGTTGTTAGGAGTGAAAGGGCACTGGAGGAGCCTGCAGAAGACTTGAGGCTGAGCACTGGCTCCTCTGCTTACAAGCTCTGTGACCCTGAAAATGTCCTGGTAGAACTTGGCTCCTCAGTTTTCTCTTGTAAAATTGGAAATGTCTTTTACTTATTTAATTTTAGCATAGTAATCTTATCCTGATCCTTTGACCATGTGAGGTTGTATTGAACTATTGATGCTGTTATTGACAAACAACTTAGGACTGAATGGAATGAGAAAAGCCATCTGAAATATCTAGTTTCCCCACCTACCTTGTTATTTAGTAAATTTGATTGCAGGTCCATTGATTGGTTACAATGAGATAAGCTAGCATCTTGAGTGAATCACCCTACAGATGTGAACATTTGTTTGTATGTGTGTATACATATATATATGAATGCATGCACATAGAAAATATATGTGCATACAAGGTTTTTTCCTATGATAGTGCCTTACACATTTTTTAAAGATGAAATTAGTTTCTCACTAATTTTATATGAATATGCATATTACTAGCTTGATTGACAAAGTCACAGGTTCTTCTATGGCCTGAGCTGGAATGACTGACATTTAAGGTGGGGCATAGAAATTATGGTGAACTTTATCACTCAACTGTGAGTTTAACTTTGCCTACTTGGTCCCCTGTTAACATACATGTTCTGCAGCCTTGGGGTAGAGTAGGATTTGACATGGACAAGATATAATTAATTAGCTCTCTTTGATAATGTTAATTGTTCTACCACTAAATCCTGTGTGGTTGAGTGAGACCAACCATCCCATTCTAAAAAAAATACAGTGAGAAATAATTCAAAATGTCCAAAAGAGATTATCCACCCCTGTAAAAGTGTTCATTCTAGTCACTGAGTACAACACCATTAAGGGAAATTAGTTCACCGAACTTTCTTGAAATAGGGGTAGATTTGCCTAGGGACAGACATGCCCTGCTATATCCTTTCCCTTGTTGGGATTAAAAATAGACTCTTCAGAAGCTAATGCATTCAGGGTGTTTTTATTTAGTTTTTAATTAGTGACCTTGGCCCACTGAGTCCTACTTTTAAGCTTTGAGTCAAAGGCAACCAAAAGAGAAAATCTCTTCCAATGCACTAGATTAATATTTATGTGAAGCAGGATTTATAAAAGAAAAACATAGCACTGCATAGGGAATTAAACATGTAGAAGCAATAATGTACAATATATTTTAAACTAAAAGTGAGTTTAAAACAAAGCCGTTGCATATGTAGCATCACTTAAAATAATGGTTCTCACTTGAAGGAGATTTGCCACCCAGGAGGTACTTGGTGCTGTTTGGAGATGCACTTGATTTCCAAGACTAGGGAGTTGCTATAGACATCAGGTTGGTAGAGGCCAAGCTGTCAGAGCTCCTGTAGTACACAGTACAGGAACAGTCCTACACAAAGAGTTCGTGGTGTTGAGGTTGAGAAATCTGGATTTCAATGTATGCTTTGGAGAAACTGTATTAAATTCTAGGAGAAGATCAGACCAGGGAAGTTACCATAAGTTTGCATTTCTGCTTAAGGATGAAATTTAATTATCTACCATATAACATTCCCTATCTAATGCCCCAGATTCCTTAATGGCAGTTGTAATCTTTGTTCTGTACCAGTGAATCTCGAAGTGTGCTTTCCATAGTTTCTTGTCTTGCACAATGATAGGACCACAAGAGACATTTTACATCTGCTGGGTCACCCGATGGACCTGATACTGCCACTGGGCCCATAGCAACAAAATCTCCCATATTTTCTGTTTCTTTGACATCTGGACAAGCTGTATGCTACTTCATGAATATGAAGGTGTATTTCCTTTCCTCTTCTTCCTCTTCCTCCTCCTTTTTGATATACAAAAGGAACGGAATTGCTGGAACAAATAGTAATGTAATTCCATTTAAATTTTGAGTAACTGCCAAATTGTTTTTCAGAGTGACTGTGTCTCTTACAGTCTCACCAGGGATAGGACAGTCAGTGTCTCTCCATCCTCATCAACACTTGGTATTGTCTTTCTTCCTTGCTTCTTTTTGTCACAGCCTTTGTAGTGGAAACAAAGTGATACTCTACTCTGATTTAGATTTCTGTTTCCTTGATAGCTGGTGACACTAAGAATCTTTTCATATGCTCATCAACCACTTATTTTCTTCTTTGAAGATCTTACTGCTCAGATGCTTTGTCATTTAATTTGATTGTGATTTTTGTAATTGTATGGCAATACATCTCTATGTCCCCTAAATATATATGTAATATCAGGTATATGACTGCAAATTTTTCTTCTATCAGTCCATCATCTTTTCATTCTCTTGATGGTGACCTTTAAAGTATAAAAGTTTTTAATTTTAAGGAAAATATATATATATATATATATATATATATATATATATATATATCTATCTTCTGGTGTTATATGCCAGAAATTATTGCTTAATTTATGGAAATTGAGATCTATGTTCCCATCTAAGAGTTTTACAATATTAGGTAATTTATCTTTGGTAGAGTTTGAGTTACTTTTTTGTAAAGGTGGTGAGGTAAAGCCCCACCTTCACTGTGGTTTTTTGTTTGGTTTGGTTTGTTGCTTATAGATACCCACTTGTCACTAATCTGTTGGAAAGACTTTTTCTTCTTTTCTCCCTTGCATAGTCTTGGTCTCCTCTTAAAAGCCAAATGAGTCCGAGTTTTGGAGATTTTCAGTTTTGTTCCACTGATCTGTATGTCTGTCCTTAGGCTAGTTTTGATTATTGTACCTTTTGTAGGAAGTTTTGAAATTGAGAATTGTGAGTTCTCAAATTATTTTCCCTTTTTTTTTTGGTATCGGGGATTGAACTCACAAGCTCACACTTGCCAGACAGGTGCTTGTGCCACTGAGCTAAATCTCCAGCCCCTATTTTTCCTTTTAAAAGACCATTTTGGCATTCTCTGTTCCAGGAATTTCCATAGGAAATTTTCAGACAATATTATTTTAGGAATCTAAGCCTGAGAAAGATTCATTGTATAGCAAGAGATAAGTAATGCAGGGCTGTTCAGGTACCACCTTCTTGCGTTGGAAATGGGACCGTCCACTAAACAGATGAATAAATATGCTTTACAGGACGGGAAGGTAAAAACAATACTGCCAAAGGGTCCCACTCAGGCAGACAGCTCTTGGCTTCTGCCCCTTGTATATTTCTATGCTTTTCTGAAATTAAAAAAAAAAGGCATAATGTACACAGCCCCCACATATACATGAATCTTGGACATTTTCCTTTTGTGCATTTAAATAATATATTGCAGGTCCTGCTCAGCAATGCTCCTGAACATACATGGCAATATATAGAAAGTGTGTAAGGGTCAGTAAGAACTTGGGAAGTGATCTCTCTAATCTTAAAGCTTTCTTTGTCTGTCTTTACACAACTAACAAAAAACTTTTCTTAATCCTCCTGAGTATAGAATATTCATATTAATGTCTTGAGCCCTGGGCTAAGAGCTAGAAATTGAATCCACTGTGTTGTCCATTTATCAGAGGTCTCATTTAGGCCAACTGCATTTCTCTAACCCCTAGCTCCTGTCTCAGTAAAAGACAGATTCTACTGCAAATTGACTAACATTTATTTGAAATGCTTGGGACCAGAGTGGTTTCAGGTTTTGGAGCTTTGTAGATGTTGGAATATTTGCATAGAGTTAACTTACTGAGCGTCTCTTACCTGAAAATCTGAAATCTGTCATGCTCTGATGTCTGAAACTTTTTGCCATTCAATTGGTCCTGGATTTCAGGAAATGTCAGGTTTCAGAGTTTCTGATTGGGTATGGTCAAAGTGGAGTGCTAGCCTCAAGCAGATTTTTCATAACAATGGATCCAGCTTATGCCTGAAAAACACATTGTAGGTAGCAGGTGAATAAATAGTTATGACTATTCAGAAATAATAACAGTGATGCATCTAAACAGATATATCCACTGTATGAAAACCAACATACAGTAATCAATTGCATGAAAGAATTAAATTTGAAGATGATCTGTATAATCCAAAGCAAGCTTTAGACAGAAGGTGTTACTTAGAAGACAGATACTATGTGAAAACCTATTTCAGGAACATGGAAGTCTTATGTAGGTTTTATCTTCAACCATATTGCATGCACAGTATTGAGAGCCACTTTCCATCTTGTACTTATCTGTTCTTGGAGTAGGGTAACAGCCACTGCTGAAAGCCATTTCTAGTTCCAGAGTCTTAGAATAATGTCCACTCATTTTCTGGCATGAGACAGGAGAAAGTACCAGAAGGCATGTTACCTAGTAAAAATCTGTCAGCAGTGTAGATAAAAATATGTTGGTCATTCTAATGGAAGTCAATTTGTTTCTGTACACACATTGATTTTATAAGATGAATCAGGCTATAATGTTGTTTAATTACTTGCCACACACCTCAGAGGAAGTATCATTTTAATGTGTAATGACAACCTGAGGAAATGGAACGTTAATCACATGGTTTTTCCCTTATGGGGGTAAATGATTAATAGACTTCTTCAGAGGAAAAGATGAAGATTCATAGAATCGGGGTCTTTCTGCGATCTCTCTACATGTGTCCTTTGTGTTTACTTGTAAATCATTGCTGCTTGTTTATGGAGCTACTTTATTTTTTATTTTATGGAAAAAAGGGAGAAACAAATTTGTAGCAAAATAATAGAATAATCATTGTTAAATCATTGTTAATTCATTGTTAATAATTTTATCTTTAAAATAGCTACCTAGAGTATAAGATGTGGGCATAAAATTCTCCAATAGAGAGTAACATGAACCTTCTTTTTTAAATGATCTAAGAGACACAATATAGTGTAAATAGCTTGTATTTTCTCCCTTATTTCCTTTTTCCTCTTGAAACATTTCTTCTCATTTTACAGTATCTATTGTTCATTTCAGACTTTCCTTACTTGTTCAGTTTCTCACATCAGGGAGGCAATTTGATGTTTACACATGCGAGTCTGGTGTGTGTCGTGGGTGAGTATGATCTTAAGTTGCATCAGTCTCTTTTGTTTTCAAAGCCAAAGATCATATGACTTTAACCATAGCTGAACCAAGGGCTCTAATGATGTAAATCACACTGGTAAACATCATCCCTACTCAAGTTATACTTTTATTCTCTTTCCTGATGGGTTCTGCCTCCACATACTACAACTGCTTTGGATAAATATTGTTCCTGTTACTGGTCCCACTGGTCCAGGCTTCCCTGAAGCTGAAGATAAAAGGTTAAACTATTCTTCTTCCTTCCAGTGACTGCCAAAATTACATGATTAGAGGATGGGTTCTATTGGCAGGAGATTTGAACTCTGAGAGTTAAAACAAGGTTTATTGCATAGAAGAGGCTAATGAAAACTTAGGGCATTGAGAGAAGAGCACTAAGACTCATTAGAGACCTGGACAATGTACTATAGAAGGGATAATAAGGCCAACTGTAGGTGAATGAGGCAAGAAAACACTGATAGATATAGGACAGGTGAGCAAAGAGAGTCATCAGAGGTTGCTGTTGTAAGATCACCATAGAGCACCATGATTTTCAGTGGATAAAATTTGCAGAATATATAGTGGATTTAAAAAACCCTGCTTCCTTATACCCAGAGTTGAGCAATAAAGTAGAATCCCTGAGAGGTCAGTAAGATAGATAGATAGATCTCTCTCTCTCTCTCTCTCTATATATATATATATATATATATATATATATATATATATATATATATATATATTCTCCAATAGATGAATCATTTACCCCCATAAGGGAAAAACCATGTGATTAATGTTCCATTTCCTCAGGTTGTCATTACACATTAAAATGATACTTCCTCTGAGGTGTGTGGCAAGTAATTAAACAACATTATAGCCTGATTCATCTTATAAAATCAATGTGTGTACAGAAACAAATTGACTTCCATTAGAATGACCACGAGGTTTCAGTTGGTAACCAGGCTTTATTAGAAACTGAGCTAAAAATTCTGCATGTCTCATTTGTTTAAAAAATTATGCAAAGTACTTGGGGGCCAGGGATGTAGCTCAGTGGTATATGTATGTATATATATATATATATATATATATATATATATATATATATATATATAGAGAGAGAGAGAGAGAGAGAGAGAGAGAAAGAGATAGAGAGAGAAAATGAATGAATGAATGAATATATTTACCAGGAATTCTGTAGAATAGCATTTTCCAAGAGAAACAGAATGAAAACTGTATGTGCAGTTTTAGGTCTTCTAGTAGCCACGTAAGAAAGAAATAGGTTGTTTTGTCTTAGATCTCGTATGCTCCCCCAAAGTCTCATGTGTTCAGAAGTCAGGTTTTTGGCAAGTGATGGAGTCACAGGAGTATTATCTTCATAAGTGGATTTATCCAGTGATTAATTTATTTCTCAGTATGCTATTAGAGGGATTATCAAGTCAGAAAAGAAGGGTAACTGGGGGTATGACCTAAGCAGGTATACTCTTGTCACCAACTCCTCCCTTCTCTGTATCTTGGTTGCTGTGAGTTATCAGCTTTGCTCTATGACACCCTTCTGCCATGATGTTTATGCCCTGGAACTGACTGACTTTGGACAAACCAAATTAAATTGTGACCCACAATAAATCACCTCTCTTTTACTTTGTAGGAGTTGGGACAAAGTGTCCCAGCAAAAGAGAAGGGACTTATACTGAAAATTGGTACTGGAGAGGTGGGATCATTGCTGTATTCACACCTCATGTGGTTCACAAGCCTTTGGAATAGGATTTGGAGAGGAGTTTGGAAAAGTTTATGATTCTGGCCAGCTAAGTCTTAGACTGCTATAATCAATAATTGTTAGATAATACTAGTCAAAGCTCAGAGGAATGGATGTCTGATAGAAATACAAAGAGTTAATAGCTCACGAGGTTTCAGTTGGTAACCAGGCTTTATTAGAAACTGAGCTAAAAATTCTGCATGTCTCATTTGTTTAAAAAATTATGCAAAGTACTTGGGGGCCAGGGATGTAGCTCAGTGGCACAGTACCTGCCTGTCAAGTACAGGGCCCTGAGTTCAATTCTTGGTACAAATAAAAAGTACTGGGAGACTAGAAAAGAACCCTTGGTGAAATCTCTGGAATTGGCCAGAGACCCCACCCATCACTGGTTCAAGACTGCTTTGAGAGCCCCATGGTATCCTGTTCATTCAAAGTCATCCAGGGAAGTACTTGGATTAAAAATACTTTTAATCATCCCAAGTACTCAGAGACAACCTGGCACAAGGGTCTGCATACTGCTATAGGTAGTAGCAGACCTTGGTGCCATCCACATGCTGCTGTTTTGACAGACATGCAGAATGCAAAAGTTGTGGGGTCAGGAAGGCTGTCACTCAGATCTCAGAGGAAGATTTGGGAGGCAAAACAATGTGCTCCTGAAAGACAAATGCATGAATCTTGCAAGTAAAGCCAAAAGTGCAGTGTATACCCCAGGAAACTGGAGATGCCAGGAACATGAAATGTCTTCCAAGGAGAGCAGCAGGGTGAGAACGCAGCCAGTTCAAGAGAGAGACTTTGTGTTCTACAGTCTGAAAAGCCATAGGGATGGGTCTGCCTAAGCCCTTTAGAGGTCACAGATGCATGGTGAACATGGACCTGGGCTTTAATATTTTCAGTTCTGAGATCTGTTTTTGCTTTGATCAAAATCCTTTCTATATCCCTATTATTCCTTTAGGAACAGAACTATTTATGCTGTGCTACTGTATGTTGGAAGCATTTAACTTTATTTTTAGTTTTTATAGGGTCTCACAGCTAGGACTTTGCCTTCCATCTCAGAGGAAACCTGGGCTTGAATTTCTGGGCAGTGCTGGAGCCATTAAGACTTTGACAACTCTTAAAGATGAACTAAATGCATTTGGTATATTTAGATGAACATGAGCCTTTTGGCAATCAGGGGTGAATATTATAGTTTGAGTCCCCCAAAACTTAACATGTCCAGAAGTGGGGCTTTTGGGAGGTGATAATATCATGGATTAATCCACTAATGTGTTCATAGCTGAAGGCCCTTTTAGGAAGTAGTGCCTGGTCAGAAGTGGGTCCTTGGTATTATGATTGGGAAAGATACATTCTTGTCCCTGGGTTGTCCCAGCTCTCTTTTCTTCCCAGTTGCCATGCTTTGAGCTTCTCTTTGTCATGTCTTTCCCTGTGTCATTTCTAATGTAGTGGTGGCCAACCATGAATTGAAACTTCTGAAACTGTGAGTAAAAATAGACCTCTTTGTCTTTAAGTTGTGAATATTGTTTTTTCCAGCAACATCAAAGTGTTACATAGGTTAAATTACTTTCAGTAATAGATTTAATCTAAGATTTTTGAAGTATTGTCACTTTTATATATCATAAATACAAAATGTCTTCGTAAGATTTTACCTCATTTTTTAGCAATAAATCTTTACATTTCAGAGGGTTTTCTGTATTTGCTGGAAACTTCAGTTGGACTAGCTGTATTTCAAGTGGCCAGCAGCCATATATGACAATTGCACTGGATAGCACAGCTGTGGGTGGCATTTCTGCATTGAAACTTTGAAGCCCCTTTCAACCCAGAATTCTTGATCTTGTAGTAGAAACACTGGTAGCCCCATTATCCACTGCTTGAAAACTTTCAGTTGATTTCCTATATTTGAAGAAAAAAGTAGCATCTGATTCACCACATATCAGACTTTAAGGGCCATGACCTATGTCCATTTGGTTCAACTTTGTAGCCTGGCAGTGGTAATGTACAATATATTAATGAATTTTTTGACAGAGGAGGGACCAAGACTTCAGCTTGCTCTCCAGATGATCTCCCTATTTTCTCTTGCATGAATCCTATGTGACACCCAGAGGTACCTCCCATTATCTTACCATCCTACATCTAAGTATTGCTTTCTTAATATCTTTTGGTTTTTAGAAGAAAGAAATGGCATTCTCTATATCTGGGCAAACTTTACTCCACCAGTAAAAATTAAATTCCTTTAGGGAAAAAGACAAGATGGTGGATCAGTGGGCAACAAAATACAAAGCCTCCCAGGAGAAACAACTGATTTGCCAGAATAAAACAACCTGGAGAGACCCAGACAGAAGGAGATGGATCCTCTTGACATAGGAAGAAATTAAAATGTAAAAAAGCTCATCAAATACTTCGGGGCTACAACTGAAAAAGCTAAAAATTATGGGACACAGCGTTTTCACGATGACCTGCCAAGTTTGCACCAGCTTGAATCCGCACCGGCCAGCAGAGCTGCCCAAACTCATTCCCACTGCCACTCACAAGAAGCACAGCAGCATTGAAGTTGGGGGTTGGTGAACCCAATGGAGAGCAGAGCCAGTGAAGGGACCTTCATTAATCCACAGTCAGTGCTGGGAATGAGACCCCCCACACACAGGAAGGGCACAACCAAATGGGCGACATGTTGGAATCAGGCAGAAGGAGCCTGAACTGGGAGTGACAGTGACTTCTGTTGGTTACTCCCTCCCCAGAGCAGATTCATGGGATTTGCTTGGACTGGGCCACACCCTGGGCTGGGACCCAATGAGCCATCCCAAATTGATTCCCTGCACCTAGCACGCACTAACCGGGTGAAGGCACCTGAAGTTTGGCTGGCCCTGTGGGGAGGGGCAGGCATACACAGCCACTGCTTACACCTCAGTGACAAGAGCAGGCAGGAGAGGGTGGAGTTCCCTAGCCAGCATGCTTCGGAGGAAACAAGGAAGAGGGCTGGGATCTGCACTGTAAACTGTGTGGAGGAAGCCAGGGCCATGACAGGAGAGAGAGGCAAGAGGAGGCCCCCAGTCCAGAACCCTGAGAGCCCTGATCCAGGAGAAGGAAAAACAAGGGAGAGTGAGGGTGGCAAACACACAACATCAGACATGGCTTCAATGGACATTAAGAGATATCTTTGAGACCTTGTAGATGAGCTCAAAACTGAAATATTAAATCAGGTAAAGCAAGATATGAGTAGAGTAATAAAAGAAATGCTTTCAGGAAGCATCTCTCAGGATGATACAGATGGAAGAAGGGAGGAACACAAAAAAAGGAGAGAAACATTCGATAAAGAATATAAAGAAAATACAGAATACATGAAGCAGATTCAAAGAGACTACCAGGAAATTAAAAACTCCATTGAAAACTGGCAAAATGCCTTAGAAGAAACTAAGGATAGACTATCAAAATTTGAAGACAAGTTTGCAATGTGTGATCATGAAAGGAAAGATCTCTTAAAAATAACAAGGAAACAGGCAGTAACAAAATAAAGGCTAGAAGATGACAAGAGAATCTACAATTTAAGAATAAGAAACATGAACGAAGAAGCAGGAATACATACAGGTGAATTACAAAGGCTATTCACAGAAATAATTAAGGAAAACTTCCCAAGCATGGGAAAAGAAAATGACATTTGGTCATGTGAGGCATACAGAACTCCAGCCACCTACAACCAAAACAGATCTACACCCAGACATATAATAATCAAGATACCAGAAATTCAATATAAAACAGAATATTAAAAGCCATCAGAGAAAAGAAACAGATTACCTATACAGGTAAGCCCATCAGAATCATGGCTGACTTCTCAACACAGACCATCAGATCAAGAAGAGCTTGGAGTGAAGTGTTCCAAACCCTGAAAGAAAATAACCTCCAGCCCAGATTGATGTATCCTGCAAAACTGTCACTAGAAATTAATGGAGAAACAAGATGTTTCCATGACAAAGAGGAACTGGGGGAGTTTGTGACCACCAATCCAACCCTACAGAGAATACTGAAGAACATAGCAGAGAGAAAAAAAATACCAGGATTTTAGGAACAGTGGCAGAAAGGCCTCAATGAGTGGGGCAGGCAGTAGAATGAAGGAGAAAACTAGACAAACAAAGGCAGAAAAATAGCATAGCAGAAATGAGGCAGAGAAGGATAACTAGAAACTCTAACATAGATGGACTTGATACACTATATTGTTAATAGTGCACCAGGATTTAACACATACATTACTCACACCACTCTGCTTAGATGTATTGTATTCTGTCCCAGTCATTCTACCTGTACTAGATTTGAAGGCACAGACAGTAATCCTGAAAATAACAGGATACAGTTAATCATCCTTAATTTTCTATTAACTTAATTTAAAGCTCTGTAAAACCTACACTGTTTTACCATGACTGATCATAATCGAATCTGGTTTGTTGGATCGCTGTTTTGTATTGATAGATTTTATTCAAAGCTGTTATAATTGATAGTATCAAGTCTGAGAGTATAGGCAACTGCACTTAAGATGACAAGATCCACTAGAATATCCACTCTGGTTTGATTATTACCTGCCTTTGAAGTTTTATACTGTCTACAATGTTTTATTTTTACTAATATTGTTATTTACTGCTATATTCAATTATACTGCTATATTCAATTATGCCTGATGATATAGACATTCTATTGAAGATAATAAGAAACAACACAGTAATCATTATAGATCACCTTGTACTGTGGTTTTATATGACTTTTTGGTTTCATGTTTTTATAGGAATTTGTTTTGTTTTGCTAAGTTTTGTTTTTCCCTCTAATACAGAAAGTATAGAAATACATGCAGAGATTCATGCATGCATACCTGTTTACACTCTCACTGTTTGAATATCTACTTTGTATGCTTTAACTTTGTAACTTGAACAACTATTCCTAAGAGGACAATATGTAATTTATTAACTAGTGATTTCTCATTATCTTTTTTTTGAATTCTGTATTACCTCTACACTTTACATGCTTTTGTTTTTCTTTAAATAAATTTAAAAAAATAAATCCCTTTATGATAGAGAATCTGATCCTGCAGAGCTGTTAGAGGGATCTGAAACTCCTGAGTCTGAAGTCTAGCTTGGATCTTGCTTATACCAAAGCATATTGATCAACTCAAGGTCAAGTGAGATGGGTTCTCACATCTTGTGAAACATCAGCTTAGACAAGATGGGCTCTCATAATATCTTCTCCCAAATTGTGTTGAAGTGAAAACCCTGGATCAAGTGGAAAATTCAGTTGGATTTCACATATGGGGAATTTAGATAGTTATTTAAATTTACCATTCATGATTTAATGACCTTGAAAGTAGCTCTTTATTTTTGTGGACCTTAGTTTATCTTCAAATTGATCATAACGATAGGTGTCAAACTGAAAAATAATGTCTAGTATATATTTTCTTGACATTATGTTGGATGCCAACTCAGGAGTCGTTGCTTGGTTCAACTCCTCCTCTTTAGCCCAGTGGCTGATCTACAGTAAAGTTACTCAAAGTCTGATCCTCAGTTCCATCATTTTTAAAGTGCGGAATCATAAGTTCATTAGAATAATTAAGTACGGGAATTCATATACATATTTAGCCTTTACAAATGCTTCTTAAAAATTTCCATGTGTTATGGCTCTCAAGGTAGTAGAAAGAACATGACTTGGGAACCATGTCTGAAAGCCTTAAATTGTTCATCATTTTTATTTTCTATCTTTTGTTTTTTGAGACAGGGTCTTGCTATCTTAGTTTTGACTGCTCTTGAACTCACTTTGAAGCCCTGGCTGGCTGTGAACTCACAACCATCATCCTGACTCAGCCTCCTGAGTGCTGGGATTATAGGCGTGTGACACCACTCTCAGTTCTTCTTCTTCTTCTTCTTTTTTTTTTTTTTTAAAGAAATATCCTTGCTGTTCTTATAGGGTTGTTGGGAGGATGCCAAGAAATGATATTTGTGTAAGAATTTTTAAAAACATAATCAAGTTCAATATTACTTTATTTTTTGCTTATTTTTGAATTGGATGTTAAACCAAGGCTCATTTCTAGCTATTTGATTGTTTGTTTAGTGAGATAGCTTTTCACTAAATTGCTATGTTGTCCAGGCTGGGCTTGAACATGTGATCTTTCAGCATCTCAGAGTGTTGGAGTTGCAGGTGTGTACCATCCCACCAGGCTACGGCATGTATTTAACAGCAAGGAAATGTGTGGGGTGGGTAAGTTTACGCTTGTGCTTGAAGTTCAGACTGCTGACTTCAGGAAGACAGGCCTTTTCTGTGTTTGCTCCATACTTTCTCCCCCGGCGCCAAGCATTGTGCCTGGCATGCATCCAGCACTGATTGAATAAACACGTGGCATTACTGCCAATTCGGTTTTTAGCAGAAGAGGTGGAAATCTTTCTCTATACAAGGAGAATATCCAGGACCTCCTGTGATTCTTTTCTTTGAAAACACAATCACACCATTGGAAATGTTACAAAAATAGAAAAAGAAATCATTTGAGTAAAACACTTTCTATGTGATTAGAGACCTTTGCTTCAGATGAGCTAACACCCTTGAAAGTTAGGGAGTTATTTTAGAAGCCAGGTGGCATTAGGTAGTCTGTTTGCTTATCTTCTCATTTCCTCTCTTTTTTAGTGTCTCAAGTTATTTGCATAATAACAGCTTGTTTGCATTCCTGAAGTTCAAGTTTCTGTCTTGGACCCCACATGAATTCAAAATCAGGAAGAAAAGGAGGTCCACTATCACCACTCCTATTTAATGTAGTTCTGGAAAATCATAGGATTGTGATAGCAAAATCATTTGTGAGGAAAAGCTTGATGGCCTTTGGCAGATCTGGACTCAGCCTGGCTTTGTTCTTGCCTTCATATTAATACTGGTGGTTATTCATGAGTTTTTCATTTTCTAAATGGTAGCTGAGGAAAGGTGTTAGTAATAAAGAGAGAATGAATGCAAGACAAATATATACAAAAACCATGAGTTGGGTAAAGCAGGCTGGTTCAGAGCACAGTGCATGAATGGGGAAAAGAGTTGCATGGGAAATCATTTCAATCTTCTTCCAAATCTTATGGGAAATTTTATTACTAGCAAATCTTTTAATAGCATTTCACCCATATTTCTGTCTCACTAACTTTGGACATTTTCTCTGTATATTGCTGAGTGGAGTTCACGGTAACAGTCAATGAGAAGCATTTGAGTTGTTACCAGGGTGTAGGGTAGATTGGGACCCACACTGAGCAAGAGATGCTGCCTCATTGGAGCTTGATATCTATAACCAAATCATCATGGTTCCAGAGATGCAGAGGGGATTGTCATATCATGAGAGCAGAGGGCAAGATGCAGCTAGAAAGAGGTGAGTGTGGGCTTGAGTCCTTCACAAGATCCAGTAAGGCTTTCCTTATGATCCAGGTCACCTGGGTCATAGTGCAGGATAGAACCTTCCACAAAGGCAGGTGGCCCTTTGTAAAGATCCTGGGGCAGGTGTGAGGACCAACAGGGAAAGGAAGACCTATTCTCTGAGAAGGAGGCAGAACCTAGGAACAGAGGACGAGGTGGGACTCCAAAGGTAGGCAGGGGCTACATGGCTCAGGCCAAAGGGAGGATTCAGAATTTTATCCCCTGTCCATGGGGAAATTCCTGGAGCGTGTCAGACAGAGGAATAACACCATTAGACTTGCTTTATTTATAAAGAACATCAGGGTGAGCACCGTCAGTAAAGGAATTCTCAGAGGATTTTGGTCCCTTCTCAAGCAGCATTTCATTTTTAGAAAGTTTAGTTCAGGCAACATGTGATGTGTACCTGGTAGGTTCTTCCTCATTGCGTTGTAGAATAATGGTCACCATGTCTGTCTGTCTGTCTGTCTGTCTCTCCCTCTCTCTCCCTCTCTCTTCTTGCATGGTCCAGATAGCATAGTGAATGAGTCCAGCTTTGGAGTCAGATGGATTTTAGATATATGCCTTAATCTTTCTAAGATTCAATTACCTTAATCAGTAAAACAACTTTGTGAGGATTTAATACAGATTAAAAATTTAAAACATGGTTCTATTAGGGGAATAGTAGTATTTAAATCTAAGAATAAAGGTGCCAAGCACATGTAAGAGGGACTCAGGGACAACTGACTATAATAATTAAACTTGGACTTGCAAGCTTAAAGAAATGATCTCACATTTCAACTTCCTGTCTTGTGTTTTGCACAAAGTTCTTGGACTTGTAAGACGCCCAACAGTTCTGTGATCCTGAAACGCATCTTCCATCTTTCTCTGCGTCTCTTTCTCCTACCACCTAAATGGTAGTCTCAGAGACTTCTTGTTGCTCCCTTTGCTTCTGCCTTGGGTGTGATCTTTCTCCTCCTTTCTTCTCCTTTCCTCAGTGTCTGGTCTGTTTCTCTGCCTTCTCCTTTTTCTGTCTCTTCTCTTCCCATCCATTGAGAATTCTGGCCCATGCTGACAGTCCCACTGACTTGTTCCTTGGCTGTACACAGAAGCAGGGAAGAGGTGCAGTATTTGCAGAGAAAGCTGCTGAGAACAGCCCTTAAAATAGGCTTATCCTTTGCTTCAGTCTGTGCCATATCAAATGATGGCTTCATTAAAATCCAAACAGATTTATTTTCCCCAGCTGTTTCACAACACATGATACAACTTCTTGCCTCCTTGAAGAAAATTTTACTCCATAAATGTACACAGCATAATTCATTTAGCTACTTAATTCTTTTTTCTTGGATGTAAATATTACTATTCCCCTAATTGTACAATTTTTATTTTTCAGAAAACACAGCTAAATGTTATACAGAAGTTAATAAAAGTATAATTCCTCAAGGAGTTTGCATTTTAATAGAGACACAGATAACAATATATAACCTTAAAATAATGATTTCCTTATAATTATGAGAAGTGTAACAGGAAGCTGACTGAGGCCCTGGAGGTCAGGAAATGTCCCCTTTGAGAAGTACTGAACAGGAGCTAAGGATGGAGAGTAGGGGCCGGAGTCATAGTTGAATAGCAGAATATTTACCCGGAATGAACAAGGCAGTAGGGAAAGAAGAGAGGGCCTGAGACAGGAAGCTTCAGCAGCGCTTTTGGTGGGCATGGTGGTGCATGGCTGTGATCCAGACACTCCTGGAGACTGAGGCAGGAGGGTCACAGATTTGAGCATGCCCTGGGCAACTTACATAGTAACTTAGACCCCAAATTTAAAAAGCCTGTAGACAAGTTGGAAATCCTAGTACCAAGAAAAGGGTTAGCAATTAATTTAGTACTTAAATTGACCCAAAGTGATCAAGACTAAAGATGTAATAAGAAACAGAGGTAGCTTTATATTTGGGATGCAATGACCCAGGAGAGGGAATTCCTAATCCCAGGGCAGTGTGCAGCAGAAAGCAGAGGTCAGACATTGGCTTTGCAGGACATTTTAATACTGTATGTACTTCCCAAGTCAGTCTAGTGACTGAAGACTAAATACCAAACACTGAGGAGAGGCTGAGAAGGTGAGGGGATATGAATTGAGAAGGAATTAATTATCTATCACAGCAAGCTTCTGTGCTTGTCCTGTCAGCCACGGAGACACAATTAGGAAAGACTGTGTCTGGAGAATCAGAGCTCTTATGTTCCTCGAGATTCCATAGTATTCAGTGGAAGGAAGCAAGATTCCAAACACTGGTGCAAAAAATAATGTGCATTTAAAAATAAAGGGATAAACTACACGAGCATCTGGAGAGAAAATTTGTGTTTCTATGGAAACCTCTCCTAAAATGTCTCCTTCAGGCAAAGAAGCCAACTTTCCAAAGGCCAGGGAGGAGAAGATCTGGGCTGGAAGAAATCTTTCTTGGGTTGTCATGCAGAGTGCAGCACAGGTAGCTAGGAGGAGAGAGGTTTGAGATGGGTAAGGGTGGCTTGCCTGACATTCCTCTTCTCCGGATGACTGGGTGGAGGGAAAAGGGGATCTGGGAGTGCCCAGGTTCATTTTCCTGCAAAGGTTTAGGGTAAGGATGCCCTGGATGAAAGCAAATTGCCCACACAATGAAAGAAAATAATAATAATAATAATACAAACTTTTGTTATAATCTAGCCACCAAGAAATTAGGTGCAGCTGGGTAGTGAGAATACAGAACACTTCCCTGCTTAGAGCACTGTGCGATATGGATCCTGACACGTTTCTGATATCACCTTTTATTGGTACTGGGGATTGAACTCATGACCTTGCACTTGCCAAGCAGGCACTTATGCCACTGAGCTAAACCCCCGGCCCACCTTTTTTATAATTCTTCCCCTGAACTCAGCTTCAAAATTCTCCTGTTCTGTAGACACCAAGTGGGCTCTTCTTTCAGAGGGTTCAAACTTGCTATTTTGGCATTGTTTGGATTTTTCTGAATTGTTTCCCTGTGCACGGGTCCTCTCATTCATTCACATCATGTCTTCAAAGAACCATTTCTTGCACCTTCTGTATAACACAGCTCTCCACTGTTCTCACTCCATGTATGTATCTCCATCTCCTCACCTGGGCATTTCATTCATGCCATCTCCTATGAGCTGTTGATCTTTTTGCATTCTGGTTGATAAGTTACTTCTCAGAATGTAAACTCCATGAGACAAAGTAACCCAGGCTGCCTGAAATCCTGAGGTCCAAGAAGCATGGAACATTACCTGGTAACTATGGAGTGATCAATACTTAAGAAGCATATGATGTAATCATTGTTTTAATGACAAGTACTGTGTTATTAAAACATACACACTTGGTATCAGATGTTACATGGCCCTGGAATTTCAAAGGTTAACTGATGTTCATATCAGGGAGAAATATGACATGGAGTTCACTAATAATAGTAACACAAACATCATATTAAGACAAACACAAGTCTCATTTATTTGGTGATTTCTTTGGCGAGGTTTTAACAGGTATTATACTCTACATTTGTTAATTACCTGTAAAAACCCCCTCTGAAGTAAGTCAAATTTCTGCTTAAGGAAATAGGACCTGAGAAGCTAAATATATAGAATTGAACTTTAAACAAAAGTTGACCTAATTCTTAGCTCTAGGAAAATTCATTCATTCTTTCATTTATTCATTCATTCTTTGTATAGAATTTTGGGAGATAAGACATGAACCTTTCTGAGATGAGAAAATATCTGGGAAGAGAGCAGATGCCAGACTAGAAGAAGGTCCATTGTGCATTTCTGTAGGGTTGTAGGGAGAATAGTGTGCGGGATTCCATAAGAGAAGTGTCAGAGTGCTCAGCTAGGGGGCTGAGTTTGCACACACCTCCACCTTCTGTCTCTGAGACTGGAAGTTCCTGGGGCCCCAGGGTGTGGTTGGGATGAGATGTGACGAACATGAGGTCGGTGGAATAGGCTTCGATCACATGATATAAAAATCTTTGAACTGCACAATAAGGGATGTAATATGGAATTTTTTTATCCAGTTATAGATTTACCAAGCATGTTAGCCTACCTCACTTTATGTATATCTCCATGGAACGCTTGGTAGTTTGTAGGGTGAATTTATCAACATCAATATCCCTTTTTTCCAGCCACATATTATTATACTGATTTTCAGAAATAAAAAATAAATAAAAATAGTACTTAGGAAATCTTTGGCTGGTAAGGTGGCAGCAGTGCTGGCTCTGGAAGCCAATATCCACACTTTTGATGTTGCACTTTGCTTTATGCAAATGGTTTTCCATACAGAAAAAAAATCCTTTTTTATATTGTTCTAAAACACTGTCCTATGCCTTTCTTTTTATGGTTAAAAGGTAAAGATAAAAATGATGAATCCTTTTTATGAAATTGTTGTAGGTGTCAGGATTTATTCTTCAAAGCCTAAGTAAAATGTCCAAGAAATAAAAGTCTTATACCATGTTCTTCCTTTCAACATATTGGATTTAATTCTTTTGTTGAAATAGTTTTTAAGAGAAATTCTCTAACTTTATTGTGTCTTCTTAAATGATACTTGGGCTGGGGGTATAGCTCAGTGGCAAAGTGCCTGCCTGGCAAGCATGTCATGAATTTGATTCCTGGTACCAAATAAATAAATCAAGATAAATATGAATGATACTCAATATGAAATTCCTCCACTTTCTTCCATAAACTGATGAGTCATTTTTCTTCTTTTTTGAGGATATTGGCAAGCATATAACGTCTGAGTGATCTTCATAATCATTATCTTTCTTTATTCCTTCCTTTCTCCCTTCCCCTATTAATGGGATTAATAATGATATCTTTCAGTATTTTGCAGAATTTATTGTGAGATGCAGTAATGCAGATGTGAAAACACCACATAAACTACAAATCATTGTGTAATTCTAAGGAATTTTTCTTTGATCACTGACTCATACCTGCTAGGTGTTGTTTCTAGAACTACACCCGGTGAACATGGCTGCAGGTCCCTTCTGTACTCTATGCTTCCAGACAAAAACTGGGCTTTTAGTTCTATGTCTCTGAATGCCCTTTGTGTTCTCAAGACTTTCCAAGTTAAGAGAACACTATGAGTAAGCCAGGACCTGAAAGCCTGGATAAGAACTTTCTAAAGGACAGTGGAATTCAGGAAATCTAGTTATCTGTAGGAACTGTTTTCCTGCCTCGGTGCTGAATCATCTGTGTCTTAGAATGGTGGTCATGCGATAAAGAAAGCAAGCTAATCATAGCACTACTATGTAGCTTATCTGTAACCCCCCTGCACAGTAACTGAGTGTGGACACAAGTACTGTGAGGTGCTATAGTCCAGCCAGACACCACTGGACATTCTTTGTACCTCTGGCAACTTCCCTGTGTAGTGCACTGCCACTAGATTCTACCCCTTTTATAAAACCTACAAGCCTCAATGAACCCAATCCTTTTATGTAAATAGTTCAATAAACTGTAAGTCTCATGATTCATCTTGGGGTATTTTTTAAAGTATTTTGACAACCTACTCCTCTGCCCAGGGCTCCTGGGCCTGCAGATGAAACACCTACTCTTTAATTTGCTTACATTTGTCAATGTATCCTTTACCATCCTGTTTTAGAAATAATAATTCTACAATGCACAGAGGAAGGAAAGATACAGTTACATGGGGTTGTAAGTGGCTATGTCACTGAGGTTGGGACTCAGAAATGAGTAATTCAGGAATCCCAAATGGGGGACAATGGGAGTACAGAAATGGCCTTAATATGGTTAATATATTTAATACAGGAAAAATATTGAATCAAAAGCTGGAAATTTGTGCAAAGCATCCATATTTCTAGTTTGTTTTGAAAAGTTGGAGCATCTAACCATACTAGTTTTATGCTTCAGTCCTTACTCTTGTTAGTCAGGGCATAACCCTTCACACGGAGCATGACTTCCCTCATTTCCCACACCACCTACCATGTCTTTGTGAAACCAGTACCCACTGGCAACTTCTACTTACTGTTACGTTTGACTTGCTGTTTCCCTTATTGCATAAATGGAAGATAGATTAAGAGGAATCCCATGTCTCTGAGTTAGACAAATTATTTCATTATGGAGAAATATTTCTGTTTCACTTTCCAGAAAAATGTCTCTGTGCCTTGTCTTCCCTCATACCTGGACTACCTCACACATTTGCTTTGATTGTCTGCCACCCAGAGGTATTTGCTGCATTTGTCCTGCCATTATGCTTTCCAGTTAATCACCCTTTCCTTATGGATAGGGGATATAGCTAGTGTGCTATATTTATTCTCCCACCCCCAGAAGGTGACCCTTTCAGCTGTACCAGGCCTTGTTGGTTCTGTATTTCCTGGGAGGTGGTGTGTTTGTGATCCCAAGCATGGGGGGCACTTGTTCCACATCATTGTCTTCTTTCCTCCACCAGACAGAATATTTTCTCTGAAGACTAGCAGTAGGACTTCTCTTTTATATCTGAGTCTGACAGAAATTCTCCCATAGCCAGGCCATCTTCTCTGCCCTCGAGATGCCCACTTTTGTCTTTAAGTATTCTAAATGGTCTGTATCTATGTTTTATAGGACTGTAGCAATGGATATTCTGACGAAAATGTACTTTTGTTTTTAAAAAGTATGCTTTGGAATATTTCAATAAAATCCAAAATAGTAGCCACACCATCCTAACAAAGATTTTGAGAATTGAGTGGAATGTGCATGGTTTATCTTTTTCCTGACACTTTTATTTTCTAAATTAGTCCTATTACACTTAAGACAATTGTGATTAGAAAATGAAACCATGACTGAAAAAAAAATGGAGGTACATTGCATAGCTCATGTGAATGTTATTTTGACAAGGAATTCAGGTTAGCAAATAAGAAATAAAACATGGATCTAAAGCAAAAAATTTTTGTTCCTCTACCCCCCAGTGTCTACACCTCATTAGACTCTAACTCATTGGCTAAAATTCTGAATTTTTAAGTCACTAGTTTTAGTTTTTGAGGGGGCTTTTGTACTTTTGCTCCAGAATGTTTTTTCCGCTATTGGGGTGTTAAGATGTAAATGATTGTTGTCTTTGCTTTCTCCACGGCCTGATAGTTGAACAGGGCAGGTCTATGTCAGGTAAGTAACCGGACTGAATGAAGAGATCCCGTGTAAAACCAAGGTTGCCAGGGACTGTAATAAGCCGGCAGTATAGAATGAGTGTAAAGATAGTCATCAGTTTGGCTGTTCTAAGATCCAGCAAGACTAAAGTCTAGTTTAATTTTATTTTAGGACTTTTCTAGTGAATATCCAGGTTGGAAACCTGAACTGTTCTGATTATCTTTACATGCCGTATTCACCAGCAGTGGTGGGTAAACCCTGGTAGGGTGTGGAAAGTGGTTACTTGTTATGAACAATGAATCTTTTTAAGTCATTTAGTTTCTCCAAGCTTCATTTCCAATATGTTGGGAGAGAAAGAGAAGTTTGTACTCGTGTGGAAAAATTATGGTGGTGCAGGTGTCAAACAGAATACTATATTAAAATACCATCATCCCTCAGTGATTGCAGAGAAGTACATAGCGGATGCTGTCTGCAAACAACGAATTCTGGGCAGAATCAACTTCTTCATACAGAATGGCATGTTATTTGCATATAACCCATAATACTTTAAATTATAATACTTTAAATTATCTCTAGATTACTGTTAATAGCTAATCCAGTTGAAATGCTTTGCAAATAGCTCTGATTTAGAGGGAACTGTCAAGGAAAAAACTGTTCGTACAGGCTTAGTACATGTGCCCTTAAAAAACAAACAAACAAAAGCAAAAAACAAAACAAAAATTCTTTTAATCTGTTCTTTGTTGAATTCATGGATGTGGATACCAAGAATAACAGGGGCTGGACTATTCACTGACGGCTTCATCTCTTGGAGCAAGATAGATGCCTAAGAGGAGGAAACCAGGGCTCTTAGTTGCAAACAACAGAAACTCTCTCATTGAGCTGAAAGGAATTTAACTGTGAAGGTTGAAGAAGCAGGTTCAGGCCATGCTGCCAGGAGGATCATCTAAAATCACACGGGGAGCTTGCTTGAGATGTTTCCACTGTTGGGCATCAGATGCCTCTCTTTCTGCTGTTCCATGCAGCAATTTTACATTTTACATCGGTAAGCACAGTGGCCCTCTTACCGGCTATTACAAATTGCCCTCACCTCCTCCCCTCACCCAGGTATAGGTCATCATTCATTATTGGTGAGTCTGACTGGTAGATTCAGAGTCTGGTACCTGCACAGTCAGTCAGGAAAGAGAGAGGAAGAGAGGTCATGTGACCTCTTAACTCCTAAAGAGAGAGGCTCAGGTTACACTGTGCATTGTACTGCGTTCCCTAAAGCAAGGAATTTAGACACTGGGTGTCAGAAAGAAAGAATTTCATCGTCATAAAATCTAAAGTGTAACTTTAAAAAGATGAGCATGTTTTAAATATGCATGATTGTAACTCATAAAGATTACATATTAAGAGACATTTGACCATCTCACTACTGTGAATTGGTCTAGAAGGGTTATCTAGCACAGAGATTGTCACAGGATTTTTTCATGTGATGTCTACTCTGCTTCCAGTGTGCCTGGGTCTTTATTTTACCATTGTCTCTGGCCTTTTCCCATCTGCAAGAAGTGAGCTGATCAGGGTGCAGTGATTATCAATAAGATTAGAAAGCTAAAAATACCCCTGGGAGAAAGCAGGTTCCCTATTTGCTGTATAGAGCTGCCCAGTCTGCAATCCATCTTCGCTGTCTCCTGTTCATTCCCACACCTCTGTCTTTCCCTGGAGGGCTCGGTGTGGTGACACCCTTGCAAAAGTTTGCAAATTCATGAGAAAGACCTTAGAAATCACATGGCGTAGTTTGAACTTTAGATGGTTAGTTTTCCTCCTAACTTCTTCAGAAATTCCATTTCAATGAATCCCATGACAATTTCTGAAAAATCCGCAGGGGACCATGGATTCTTTGAAGTCAGAGACTGTCTTTCATTCTCTTCCTGATAATCCCAGTGAATAGGACTCTGAGTGGCAGTGAAATATTCATGGAATGAGTGCTAATGCATTAGTCAGGTTTTTGCTACTTGCAAATGATGTTGGTGATGCCAAGGTGGGTATTGAGTGGAGTGTATAACAGAAACCTCATAGTGCCTTCAGGGATGGGGAGGGCCAGGGCACATGGGGTCTTTCTATCCCAAATCTTCTCCCTAGAGTTTTATTCTTCCTAACACATAGCTTTAACCTTCCCTAGCGACCCCAGACCTAACGATTCCAAGGTAAAAAAAAAGAGAGAGAAAAGAAACACAGTAACTTTTTTTTATTGGTGCATGGTGGCAGTATGTGAAGTGTTCAATCATCTCAGGGAGTCAGTATATGTACATAACACAGCTTTTCTTTAATCCCCTTTCCCTTCTGCCCTGCCTCCCTTTCTTGTTTTCTTTATTGTACTCTTTGTTCGCACTTACCCTTTCTCAGATGAGAGATACTCTAGGGTGTATAAACTTGGTGCAAGCTTTATTTCACTCAGTAATTTTCAGGTGCATCCATTTTTCTACAAACATCTCAATTTGTCCTCCTTTGTAGCAAAATAATATTCCACTATGCATAGCTACCACATATTCTTTATCCAAATATCTTTGATGAATAGCTTCTTGTAGCATTTTGCTATTATAAATTGTGTTGCTATGAACACTGGTACATGTAGATCACTGTAGTATGATGTCTTTAGCCCTTTGGGGGAGATACTTAGAAGAGAGCTGGCTGAGTCATACGGAATTTGTGGTTTTAGTTCTTCAAGGAATTTCCATATGGATTTTCACAATGGTTGTACTAGTTTATATTCTAGCCAACAATGTAGGAAGATTCCTTTTTCTCTGCAGGCACATCAGCATTTGTTTTAATTGATTGATTGATAATTACTATTGTTTTGCATATAAGCATAAATCTTTGCATTATTTTAATTTGCATTTTTTTATGGCCTGGGATGTTGAATTTTTTTTCACATGTTGGTCAGCCATTTGTATTCTTTCCTCTGACAAATGTCTGTTCATTTCGCTTGCCTAATTCTTGAGTGCATCTTTTATCTTAGGTGAGTCTAATGTTTTTTAGTTATTTGTGTATTCTAGATATTAGCCCTCTGTGTAAGGAATAGGTGCCAAAAATTTTCCCATTCTGTAGGTTGTCTAATTGATTTATTGGCTGTGTAGTTTTTTAATTTTATGCAATCCCATTTTTGGTTCTTGCTGTTATTTCTTGTACAGTTACAGTTCTGTTGAAGAAATACTTTTCTGTGTCTATGACTTTAAGTGTTTTATCTATTCTGTCTTCCATCCTTTGATTTTAGTCCATGTCTTTTTGCTTAGATGAGTTTCTTGAATGCAACAGACCATTGGTTTCTTGTTTTTTAAAATTCAGTCTGCTAATCTGTGTTCTTCAGAGTTGAGGCTTTTAATGTTGAGAGATATTATTGAGATGTATGGATTATTTACTATCATTGAATTCTTTCTCTGTTGGTAACCATTTTTTCTTTCATTTCTTGGTTGTTGTTGTCTAACTGGGTTTTTGTAGTTTCTGTCTAGGTTATTCTTGAATATTTTCTGGAGTGCTGGTTTTGTATTTATCTCTTGAACTGGTGTTTTTTATGAAATAACATTATTTCTCCATCTATTTTGAAGGAAAATTTTGCTGAGTGTTTTAATTCAGGTTACAAGTTGTATCCTTTTAGGGCTTGAAATATTTCATTCTAAGCTTTTCTACCCTTTACAGTTTATGCTTAAAAATCAGCTATAATTCTGATAAGTTTCTCTTCATATGTGGTTTTTTATTTTTTCTGCTTGTAAAATAATTTTTTGTCAGATATCTGGAAATTTAATAAGCACATGTCTTAGTGAGCTTCTTATATCATCATGCATAGATATTTTGAGACTTGCTCACTTGTATGTTGAAATCTTTTTTTATACTTGGAAATTTTTCTGCTATATTCACAAATATATTAATAATTCCATCTATGCTTCTGTCTTTTATCTAACTCCAATTGGCCCTGGGTTGCCATTTAGTAACTGCCATTTAGTAACTGCCAGGTGGTTTTTCTTTGTTCTCTGTGTGTGTGGCTTCCCTTAACTTCATAATTCACCATTTTGTTCTCAATTTCAGACACTTTATCTTCACGTGGGTCATTTCTGAAATTTGTGAATTCTGTAGTTTTTTATTTAAGGTATTTCTGTCTCATATCTTTTCAAGGGTTCTAGATCTTTGCTGAATGTATCGTTCATATTTTGAACTGAATTGTTCAGCTCTTCCAATTTTACTCATTTCCCCATACCCACTTTGATATTTCTGTGAACTTTGGACTTATTTCTTTTTTGAAGTCACTTTGTTTGTTAAAAATTTTCATAGAGCTGTGGCGTTTGCTTTCCTCTCAATTTATGCCCAGTCGATGTGCCACAGGAGGACTGAGAGATGGTGGGGACTTCTCTTGCTTGTTGTGATTTCTCATGTTCCTGAGAGAATGAATATTCTCCTTCTATGGTTTATGGCTCCCCTGGAAATCCAGGCATTGGTAGAGAGAGTAAAACAATCGACAGCCCCTACCGTGTCACTTTGCCAGGAAGAAATAAGCTCAGTGGCATCAGTGGGATCAAATGTCAAGTGGATATAGAGAAACCCTAGGAAGCACTCATGAACATCTCTTAACCAAAAAAGAGAGGGCCATACTTTTCGTGAAGGCATGTGGGCCACCTGAATATTGGCTTAGAGTACTTCAGACTGCTGACTTCTGTTGAGTGTAGGTACCAGTGCCAGCCCTCAGAGACACCACTAGACTAGTTGCCTTCTCCTTTGGCCTTCTCCCTTGATGTTTTTACTCTCCAAACCTGGCCTCCACCAGTGGAAATCAGGTCCACTGAACTTCCTGGTCTCATCCCAGGCCCCCCAGGGAAACTCACAATGTCCCTATTTAGCTCTCCCCTTCACCAAGCCTATCTCCAAAGGCTGTGTCTTGGTCTCTGTGGTAGGGTGACACTAAAACTCTGAAATGAAACTCTCCTTCTGGGTTGCAGGTCTTTTCTTTAATGAGGTCAACCTGTTGATTGTCACCTCTGTTGTGCTTTGCTGTGGAGACCCCAGGAGGGGGGGCATCGTAGGCTGGGGTACAGGTGCAGGCAGTCCAGGTATACTTCCTGGCTCAGCACTTGATGTCCAGTGTGGGTGGCAAGGGCAGCAGTATCAGCTCAAAAACTGAACAAACAAAACATTCTTTTATCCCTAGTATTTCTAGATGTGGGCAATGGGGTCTTGGGATAGGCTGTTGATTGTTGTGGTCTGCCCTGCACCTTGACCCTTGAAGTCTGGATTAGCCTGACCAAGTTCCATGAACAGGGAGTAGAGGAACTGGGAGTCCTTAAAGGACAACCGAGATGGTATTACCTGTAGGTAGAAGAGCAGATTCTCATTACATTACATTGTTGATCCCCTAATAAGTGTGTCTACCTAGAATCTGGGAATATGATCTCCTTTGCAAGTAGGCTCTTGACATAGTAATCATAAAATGATATTATGCTGAGTTTGGATGGACTGTAAATTCAACAATGAGTGTCCTTAGAACAAAAGGCAAGAAGACACATATAGAAGGCCATATAAACATGGAGACACAGGTTGGCTAAAAAGGATGCTGGTTTTTACCAGCACCCAGGAGAAAATCACGGCCCCGATTCTCCTTAAGAACCTCCAAAAGCAATCAACACTGCTGGTAACTTGAGTTTTCAATTGTCTGGATCCAAAACTGTGAAAGAATAGATCTCTAGGTTTTTAGCTACTAATTCATGATATTTATCTCAACCCTAGGAAACTATTATATAAAATCAACTGAGGTTATTAAAATTGCCAAATATGAGCTGGACTGATCTGGAATGTTAGCCCAAAAGCCAAATAACTGCCAACATACCAGGTGGAGATTTGCATCAATTCTAGGCTATATCTACTTGCTTCCCAAGCTGGTCCATTCAGAACCCAGCTGTGCTTTTAGCCTCCTTGGAGCTCTACCTCCTTAAATAGGCAGTATAAACTCAGGGTACACATTTCATCGGTGGAAAAAAAGATGACGGAAAGGCCCCAAGCTCTGTGGAATCTGTGCTGCAGCACAGACAGGACGAGTGGCTGTAGAACAAGACTGCTCTTCTGTCTTGAAACCATATTTTCATCCATCAATTGGTGGCTCTGAAGATACACAGACTTTACCTCGAGACAGCTCAGGCTACAGTTTCTGTTAAGTGGTTCAAGGGTGGGGGCGTGGATTGTCCAAAGTCAGGTGCTATGGAGGCTGGATTGGTTAAAAAGGAAGAAAGAGAAAAATAAACACACACTGCTGCTAGCTGTGGGCTGAATGTTTTGAGGGTAGTAAGGGTGTGTCTCCTTTTTTTTTCTTTTTTTTTTCATCCTCTAAGAATAGGAAACAGCTAATGTCTGTGCTGACTCTTACAAGTGTGCCATTTTTCCAGCTCATTAGCTGCCTTTGTTTTCCTTTCCTTGGGCCACAAGCAGCCCTGGCAGGAGTGAAGATGCCAGCACAGCTGGCTTGGCACTGGTCGGCAGCTCCTGTGCAGATCAAAGCCAGTGAGACTGGGGCCCAGGCGTCCAGCATGCAGGTGTCAGGATAGGAAAGACAGGGCCCAGGTATCCCTGGCTTTTCCCTTTGTGTTTTTGGGGGTCAAGATGGGGGAATGTGCAAGCAAATAAATCAGAAAAAGGATGAAACCTTTATCCCACCTTCAGGACGACACAAGTTGCTTTCCTAGCTGGATTAAACAACATCAGTTTGTTTTAGATTCCTCATAAGGATTGGAGAAGGAGGGAAGGAATGAATGGTTAAAATATAAAGAAAAAATAGTTTCCTTTTTTATTTAAAGTAGAAAAATCCACAAATTGATCACTTTACTTATCAATTTTACTTAAATCACAACACCCTGGGTACCTGGTGGACATGGGGACCTAACACACCTGGCAAGAAGTGTTGGAAATAACCATGGAAAAGAATATCATTGATTTTTTTTTCTGTCTTATCAAAGAGTGTTAATTAAAGATGCAAAATAAATACAAGGCCTTAAGCCTGTCAAACACAGCATGAACAGCAAAGTCAAATATCACTTAATTTTATATTTTTAAAAATAACTGCATTGAAACCAGGCCCACGGTGGTTCCCATGTGTAATCTCAGCACCAGGACCTGAAGTAAAAGGCGAACAAGTTCAAACACAGCCTGTGTAATGGAAAAGAAAAGAAAAAGTACGAAAAGAAAGAACCGGGGATGTAGTTTAGACTGAAGATGATGGTTCAGTCCCCAATACTGGGGGGAAAAGTACCTTGTGCTGATTTGGAGGTGGGTACTGAGGAGGAATTGCATCCCCCAAGGGGAGTAATAGTCAGTCCAGTCTTCACACTGCCACGTTCTTCACAAAGCTCTGTTCGATAGATTTCTGACTTTTCTGCCAACCTTTACTTAGCTATCTCCTTTTTTCTACCTTTTTTGAAAATAAAGTCTAGTTACTATTTTTCCAAGGCAGAAAAACTGTATGGGGCAAATGTTACTACTGGGGACCTGTGGAAGGAAAGATAATTCCGTTAGTCAGTTTGAAAGTCTGAATTTAGTTTTTGCTTCCTGCTCGAGGTCAGTTTTAAAGCAGCACTGTATTCTTCTGGTGCTGTGATATCATGAACTGTTTATCAGTGCTTCTAAGTAGAATGCTGTGTATAGCTGTGTGTTTAGGGAGCCACAAGTCCTCTACAATGACAGTGTCCTTTTGTCCATATGGTGTAAACACCCTATGACTCACGAATGGTGGTTTCCTGGATGAGGTTACCTGGAAGACACAAGGCAGGTTAGTAACATATAAAAGTAAAATATCTTCAGTTTCCTGAACACT
Organism: Hydrochoerus hydrochaeris; assembly: GCA_004027455.1. Classification (NCBI taxonomy): domain Eukaryota; kingdom Metazoa; phylum Chordata; class Mammalia; order Rodentia; family Hydrochaeridae; genus Hydrochoerus; species Hydrochoerus hydrochaeris. The sequence continues at coordinate 263,617 of PVLA01000526.1, read as the reverse complement.
AGCTACAGGCAGGGGATTATGCTAAATCCCTAGCAGTCCCTGTTCAATCTAGCCATCACACCAGGCCTAATAATTAAAATATTTTTATAATCCCCATTTTAAGTATGAGAAGACTGAGGCTTAGGGAAATTTACCAAGGGGCTGTTCTTCCTTGAGTTCATGATCTTCCCAGCTGTACTCTATTGTAAATTTCATCCCAGCTTATGTTCAACATATCAAGTGGGATTTAAATTAATGAGATTTTACTGAACTCAGGAACATTTCTCCCTTAATGTCTTGTCATCCATCCTGCTAATTGGTCTTATAATTTTAGGTTCAGAGGCTTTTATCCTTCTCGACTTAAAGAGATGAAGGTGGCAAAAAGGACACAGTACCTGAAATGCCTCTTTGACCTTTCTCTTCAGCGTCTTCTCTCAGTTAAATGCCCTTGTATTAGACAGGAAGCAATGGCAATCCCTTTAGACTCTGCAACTCGCAAGATTGTTCTTTCGTTCTAAATCCCAGCATCCCTGCATCCATCACTTCCAATGCATTTATTAATGACTAAGTAAACTGAAATCTGATTTTTGTCCCCTGATCAGATTCCCTAATATAACAGCACTTCTGAGCATCTACTTTTTGTGATTTTCCTTCTTGTAAAGTTAAGAGAAGGATGCATTATCAGCCAGGTGATCCATGACCGCTTCTTTAGGGGGACAAATACTCTGCAGGTTTTCTTCACTTAGCAAGATAGGCATTCAGCCGTCTCACATTCTCAGTCACTGCTTGCTTAATTTCTCTTCTTGGGTTCCCTCCCACTCATGGTTTAGTGCTGGTTCCTCTGTTAGCATCCTAGAGAGAGTCTTTTGATGGTTTTATTCTTGCAAGCTCTAGAGAAATACACTGCTTTGGGGAGGGAGCCTCAGCCAGGTTCATACAGGACAACCAGGAGCCTCCTAGAGTTTAATGCAAGGTTGTAGGTGTTGCTTTTCAGATATTTTTGCCGTTCCGGGTTTCTTGGGGTATTTTTTTCAAAGAATGCCAACGGTATGTTCTTTGAAATTTTATTCTAAGATGAAAAAGAAAAGAAGGTAGAAAGAGCCCACACATTGTTCCGGAGGAGAAATTAAGCAGGACACATTGCAGTTCCTATCCAGGCTCTTCTATTTATGATATTTTTCTTTACCTTTTTGCAAAACTTCATCACAGAGAAAAGTGGACAATGACATTTTGATGCTAGTTTCTCAAAATCTGTTCATTTTTGCATTTCCTGAGCTACTCCAAAAGCATCTTGGATGCTGTCATGTGGAGGAACACAAATTTGAAAAACGATAATTATTTACTGTTCCTTAGACACCAGACATTTCGGGCAAATGTTGTGTGTGCATCAATCCCTGTAATTCTAATAGCAACTCTGCCTGGTAGGTGATAGTTCTCACGTCCTCATTTTACGTACGGAGGGAGACTTGGAAACATTACTTGGCCTAAACTCATAGCAGCACTAACTGAAGGAAAGGACGGTGGAATACAGATCTCTGTAACTGTGTCCCACCATGAACCATGCTGAAATACACTGCTCTTCCGATTAACCCTCTGGGAGATAATCACTGAGCTTCAGGAAGGAGACCACACCAGAGGAAGCATTGTGGCCTCCATCAAAGGGAGGGAACATCTTGGTGCAGCTCAGGGAAACTGAGGCATCATACACCTTATCTAATAAAGATTAGAACATCCTTGATCCCCAGGCACTGCATTTCTCAGTATATATCCTAGAAAAAGCAGCATACTGTACATGAGAAGACGTGTTACAAGTGCCTTGTGCATCATTGTTGTCATGGTAGAAACGAGAAACAATTTAGTGGCCACTGGTCAATGAATGGATGCATAGATTTGATGGCTTCCTGGAGTGCAATTCTACTTGACACTGACAACAGAATCAGGTCTCCACGAGTCGACACAGCTTCAGACTCAAACATGGTGCATGGGGAAAGCAAGTGGTAAAAAGATGTAACCCTTACACAAAATTTAAGACACAAAATATTACATTGGTTATCTTACCTTTGGGCACATCTACATCATCAAAATCAAGACCCTGGTGGAGGGACACACACCTGCTTTCTGACTGTGGTTTCTCCCAGGGAGAGAGAATGCAGTGGGGAATGGTGCGGTGGCGGGTGGCGGGGCATTTTGAGTGCTTCTCCGATAGAGTTCCCTCAAGTAGAAACTTTGAAAAAAATTATGAGAAACTGTGATATTGCCAAGTCAAGATGATAAGCCAGTAACTAAATCTCCCTGTTTTCTCATTCTCTGCACTGTTTTGAGTGTGAATATTGTTTTGTTACAATTCTTTCACAAGTATAAGTTCAAAGGGCATCAGAAGGGTTTTCAAAGACAAGGGGTGTGTGTGTGTGTGTGTGTGTGTGTGTGTCTATCCAGCCTCTAGTGTGCAACAGCATCTTTCACCACAGTGCCTGGGACTTGGGGCAGGTGGCAAATGGGAGGGGCAGGTGTCAGGAAAGTCTCTGCAATCCAAACCGTCTTCCGCCCACGTCCACGCCTCAGCGCCGGCCAGGACAGCTCCCCAGGCAGACCTACCAAAGTTTCTCTCACCTCACCTTAAAAGGCAAAAGTTCTCATCACTCCTCTGGGCAGAAAATCAGTCACCAGTTTGTTTCTCTTGAAGTCTGGACTAAATGCTGTGGTTCCTCTTCTGCCCACTGTGATTCTGTCTGAAGTGCTCGGGCAACTCTGAGCTCTCCAGAGAGAGACGGAATGTGCCTTCCAGAGCAAACTGAGCGGGACATTCTGTAGTTCTGGTCACTAAATCCCTGAGGTCCTTTCTGTCCTTTAGGTGGCTGACCGAGCCAGCAGCTCCACTCTGAAGTCTACTCTGATCCAAGTGTGTCTCATGGCTGTTTCAGGCGGGACTTAGACCAGCTACGCTGAGCAGTCTGTCCCCTCCTCCACCTCTCCCCCTCCGCTCTCACTATTCTGTCTCCCTCTCTCCCCTTCTTCTCTTTTTGTTTCTCTCATCCTCTCGTTTTCATCCTGTGCCCTTTTCTTTTCCGCCAGGCAGGGCTGCAGGAGTTGGTCCTTCCTCCACTCCAGTTATGGAAGTCCATATGCATTACATACTGTAATATTTCTGTTCTTGTCCATTGAAAACTTTATAAATTCATGAAAGCTTTGGCCCAAGTACTAAAAGAGGTTCATTCAGGGTTTGTTCAGGTTCAAATTCATGATAGGGTCCTGATGAAGTAGGGCCAATACTCTTGTCTCCTGCCAGGTATTATGAAGACCTGTGAGTGTGTGGAGTGTGTGTGTGTGTGTGTGTGTGTGTGTGTCTGTGTGTGTGTGAAGTACCTGAGACCAACAGAGAGGGAAACAAAAATGCCAGGTGCTGCTGTCACTTCTCTGTCAGGTTGACATAAGCCACTGGGTGATTCCCATCAAAATCTGTTGTCCCTACATTGTACACATCTTCTTCCACGTGAAAGTACTCTGGTTAAGAATCCCTAAGAGGGGATCTTTTAGTTACATATGCATATTGCAGCAACATTTCTTTGTTTTCTTTGATGAAAACAAGGGGGGATTTAGTTTATTTGTAGTATATGAAGACTTTTAGATCAATGAAGGAAAACACATCTTCCTAATAAGTCTTTAAGTAATTCCTCTTTGCTTATTTCCAATTTACTAAGATTTATTCAAGTAATAATCTCTACAACTGGGTGAAAAATGAGGCAATAAATGCATAATGCAATTGATTAAATAAAACCCAGCCATTTGTGGAGTGTGCATCCCCAGAGCTGGAAGGCCAGGGTGATTACTTGAGAAGCTGGGAGCTTTTTCTTTGCTGTGGGGAAGCCCCACTGTGGATTGCAGCGAGGGAAGTCAGTGTCTACAGTTCCCATGGGAGCCTTGGCAGTACGCAATCACCCGGGAAACTCTGTTAAAGGGACCTGAGAGGTTTTGGGTCCAGTAAATCAATTCTCCTGTTAGATACAGTATAAGATTCTGGGGAATCCCATGGGCTGAGATGGAGGAGCTACGGCTTCTGTTCACAAGCTTGAAACTATGTCGTGGTGTAATTTGTTTTGGATTCTCAATTTAAAAAATAGCTGGGGTGAAAAATACATATTTGCCTCTTAAACCTATGAAAAATTATAGGTTTAAACCTCCATGCCTAACTGACCTAACTGATGCATACTTTGGTTGCTTGGTTATTAACTCACTGTTGCTGATACTCCGTGTTCCTCTGTCCTCAGCGAAGAGGTGATTGTAAGAAAAACACTCTGGAAAAACTGGAGTGGTGGCTGTACACAAGACTCAGCTGAGAATGACTCTAGAGAGGAGGTGAACACAGGCTGAAAGAGAGAAACTCTGAGGGTTAAAACCTGTGCAATAGGACAATTTTTAGAAACTTTCTTGTGCGTTATATGGGACACCTCTTTTCAGAGTCTGTGTGATTTTAGCTTAACATGGTATTACTTACATCTTTGGCTGCTGGAATATCTTTGTAAACATGTGTGACCTTTAGAAGGTCACAGAAGGTCCTAGGATTTGTGCAAATTACAATACCAGGGTCCCTCAGAGGAATCCAGTATGATCCTGGAGTCTTTTGGAGTAGAAAGTGTTTTGGTGGAAAAGTGCTGCTTTTTTTTCCCCCTTTCACCTGCTAGGTAATTTGGTGACAAGAAATTTAACTCTAGCATACAAAGGGGAAAGGAACTAAGGGGAGGACATATGGAGGAGAAGGCTTAGCCTCAGCTTAAAAGCTGAAAAATAATCAGTGGGAGAGCTGATGCTGACAGAGTTCACCCAAAGCAAGATCAGGAGAGATACCTTAAGCAGTGTTCTGGCCGGTTTTGAATAACTGTGAATATCAAAAGTGGTATTGTAGGAATATCTATTCCTACAGGTTTTGTTTTTATTATATTTTATATATTATATTTCATGGTGGTTTTTAAAGAGAGATGATAAGATATGATTAGCAGCTCATTTTTTAAAAAAATTTTTAAAGAGAAAAAAGATAAAAAGTAACAATGAAACAGTTTCAAAACAGGTTAGGAGGACATTATAATTAGTAATACATTGCATATTGTCTTCATAGTTGTTATTCAGAGTACAAGATATAGGCATTATATCTTTTTCCAAGCAATATTAACGCAAACGTTTCTTTTTAGTGAACTAAAAGCAATTGGCTATATAACCATCTTGTGCATACATATTTTTTCTTTTTCCCTTTCTATATTTCTCCTCTCCCCCAATCATAGTTTGTCTTTTCTTTTGAAAAGTTTCTTCTCAATTCACAGTATCAATTGTACATTTTGGAACTTATTTACTTGCTTCTCACACTATAGTGAGACCATACGATGTTTACACAAGTAGGTCTGATTTATTTCACTTATGAATAGGGTCTCAAGTTGCATTCATTTACCCATAAAAGCCTCCAGTTTACCCTTCTTTTTAGCTGAGTAGTGATTCATTATATAAAAACAAGTATTCCTTTTTTTTTGGTTGATGTGTATTTGGGTTGTTTGCAAGATTTAGCTATTACAAATTGTGCTGCTATGAGCATGGGTGCACATGTATTGTTTTGGTAAGGTACTTTTATCTCTATTAGGAAGACCCCAGAAATGGAATAGGTGGTTCAAATGGGACCTCAGATCTAGTTTTTTGAGAAATCTCCACACCGATTTCCACAGTAACTATACCAATCTATACTCCCACCAATGGCTGACAGCATTTGTCATTGGTTGATTTTTTTGGTGATAGTCATTCTTTGTGGAGTGAGATGGGATCTTACTATTTTTTAATTTGCATCTCTTAAATGACCAATGATGTTGAATATTTTTTCATGTACATATTTTTCATTTGTATTTCCTCATCTGAGAAGGGTGTATTCATCTCAGGCGCCCATTTTTGAATTTGGGTCTTTGAATTTGGGTGGAGTTACAATTTTTTTCAATTCTTTGTATGTTCTAGATATCAGTCCTTTGTCAGTCAACTGGCTATAATTGTTTCCCACTCTGTGGGTTGTCTTTTTACTCTGTTGGTGATTTCTTTTGTTGTGAAAAAGCTTTTTAATAAGGTGAGATCCAATTTGTTGATTATTTGTAATATTTTCCTTTCTGTCTGGGTTTTATTCATGAAGTCTCTGCCTGCACCTATGTCTGAGATTTCTACCTGTTTTCTCTTCCAGTAAATATAGAAATAATGTTTCTGTTTTAATTTTTAGAGCTTTGATCCATCTTGACTTTAGTTTAGTGCATAGTGATAGACATGGGTCTGCTTTTAGTCTTTGGCATGTGGAAAGACAGTTTTTCCAATGGCATTTATTAGGAGACTCTTTCTTACAGTGAACATGTTTGGTTCCTTTGTCAAATAAGGTGACTGAGTAAAACAGTGTCGTGTCTGCATCTTTTATTCTGCTGCACTGATCCTCAGGTCTGTTTGCTTTTTCAAATATCATGCTGATTTTATCACAGTAGCATTGTAGTACAGTTTAGGTCAAGAATTGTGATGCCTGCTGACTTGCCTTTGTTGCCCCAAATTGCTTTAGCTATTCTAGGCCTTTTCAGGTTCCAGAGCAGTTTTAGCAATGTTTTTTCTAGTTCTGTGAGGTATGCTAATGGTACTTTGATCAGGATTGCCTGAAATCTGTATGACAGTTTTGCAAATATGGCCGTTTTCACTATGTTGGTTCTTCCTAGCCAAGAACAAAGGACATCTTTCCATTTTCTGATATACTCTTCAATCTCCTTTTTAGGTTAATGTAATTTTTGCTGTGCAGATCTTTTATATTCTTTGTTAAATGGATCCTTAAGTATTTTTTAAGATGCTATTGTTAAGGTTGTATTTCCCTCAGTTTCTCTTCCTGTGAGTTTGTTGCTTGTGTACAGAAATACTATTGACTTTCGAGTGCTGACTTTATATCCCACTATATTACTGAATTTGGATATTAAATCTACAAGATTTTTGGTGGGGGTTTTTGGGTGTTCTATGTAGAATATCATGTCATCTTCAAATAATGATAATTTAACTTCTTTCTTTTCTTTCTTTCTTTTATTTTTTCTCTTGTTTAATTGCTCTAGATAATGTTTTCAGAACTATGTTGAATAGGAATGGTGATAATGGACATCATTGTTTTGTTCTTGATTTTAGAATAAAAACTTTCAGGTTTTGACCATTGAATATGATATTGGCTATTGGTGTCACAGATGGCATTTTAAAGATTGAGGTAAAGACCGTCAATTCCAATTTTATATAGGACTTTTTTTTTATCATGAATGGTGTTGGGTTTTGTACAAAGCTTTTTCTGCATGTATTGAGATGATCATGTGGTTTCTGTTTTTCATTCTATTACTATGGCATATTACATATATTGACTTGCCTGTGTTGAACCATCTCAGCATCTCTGAAATGAATCTATACGGTCAGGATGTACAAGCTTCTTGATGATTTGCTGTATTCTGTTTGTCATTATCTTATCAAGATTTTTTGCATCAATGTTCAGTAGGGAAATTAACCTTTATTTTTCTCTTTTGGTTGAGTTCTTCTCTGGTTTTGGGATCAGAAATGATTTTGGAAGTACTGTTTCCCTTTCAATTTCTTTTAAGCGTTTCAGCAACCTAAGAATTTAGCAACATAGTAAAACTCCTGTCTCAAAAAATTAAAAAAAAAATTAAGAGATGAGGGCATTGCTTCGTGCAAAGCTCCTGTATTGATCCCCAGTACCATTAAGGAAGGGGCTTAGTGTATGGTGGCAGGGTTTTAGAGTCCCAAATATTAGCACTCACCATGATGTGTTCTGAGTAAAAACACAAAAGACACAAAGTCTCAGGTCTACTTTGTATCACTTTGTGCTGCCATGTTTTCTCAAGTAAGGGTTTAGACTCTGATTTCTGATCCTAATTATCTCTGCTAAAGCTGCACTATCAACGAAGCATTTGCAGAATGGATTGTTCCAGGTATTGATGTCTCTTACTTGTAGATCAAGGTTTTCAGCCTGTTGTAGATGAAATATTTCCCAGAAACTATAGCATTGCTACAGTTGGACATTGGTCCACTTGGACCTCAGGGTTCCTGTCACCAAAGAAATTGTACCACTGTTTCTCAGGGTATGAATTCATTTCCTTCGCAATCTTGAGAATACCCCTTATACCAGGCACTCTATCAGAAAAACCAAAATGAAAGGCAGTTATGTGTGGTAACTAAATGCTCCCTCCAGCGACACGGCCATGAAAGTATATAGTTTCCATCCTGGCAGACGCGTTATGTAAGAGTCAGGGTCGAGGTATAGGAGGAGGGTCCAGTGGTTTGGGAATCAGAAAAGGGGAAGCATTTGAGTAAGGTTCTTGAGGGATCAGTAATGGTATGCTAGGTAGATAGAATTTCCACGCAGAATTACCTTGCTACTCTCAAAATAGTTTTTTGTGTGTGTGTTCATATTTTCTCCTGGCTGCTTTGACTTCTTTTTGGTAGCATAGTTATCATTCACTAGCAGAAGAATGTGACACCAGTGAGCACTGGTTCCTCATTTGATTCTTTGATCAGGGTCAGTGACTTCCCATTAGTAAACATCAGACGGACTTGCTGTCCCACCTCATAAAGCAGACAGTCCTAGATATTCTTCTGTCCTTGAGTAGTTGGCTTTCTGCCTGCAGATACTGTGAAGGCGGTGATGAGCTTGGGTTCTCTGGAGGTTGTCTGTGGTGTGTTATCTCCAGCATATAAACCATCAGTGTTTCTATTGATTTCTTCATTAAAAAGATGGTGATGGTGATTTCCAAAGTAGATGTGGAAATGCAAACTTTGATATCATAAAATAAAGTTTAGCTTCATGATATTTTTTATTCCATAGTAACTTTTTCTCGGAAGTGAGAAGGAGGTTTAGAGAGGAGAGCGAGCTGAGCGTCCCCTCTGCTGCCTCTCCCATGTGGAGAGCTGTATGTTCCCTTGCTGCGGAGAGATCGCCACTGCCTTTGGATGAGGAGAATGACGTCTGATAACAATAAAGTGACACTCGTGCCTTGGAATGCCAGCCATCTCTTTGTTCTAGAATTTTGTCTGCCCAGCTCTTCTGCCTCAGTTTCTCTCCCTTGAGAGGAAGAAGTCGTGGATCACAGGAGCACTGAGGCTTGCCACATACCTTGAGGTCTTAGGCAACAAGGTACTGTGTGAAATTAGGATATTATTAGAAGGCACAGTTCTCCCAGAGAAACACTTCCTCACTTGCTTCACGGCTGCGCTGAGGTGAAGAATAGCAGAGGAGCCCTGCTGACCCAGCATGGCCCAAAGTAGGACTTCACTCCACCCCTGCTTGCCCTTCTCTCTCCCCTTCCCTCTTGCCCTCTCCCTGTTTTGCTCTCATTTCCTGCCTTTTTCGTCAGTATCTCAGAATTCAGATTGCCTGTGATTTTCCACCATATGCATTGATGAGCAGCCTTAATATGCTTTTCTGGCGGGTTTTCAGGTACAACCCCCTAATACTATTTTGCTCCAGTGATGCTAAACCTGAAGGCCTAAGGGGCGTCTCTAACGGGAACTGACTTGGCTTTCTGGAGAAGCAGCTAAAGAAGGGGCAGGCCATTTGTTCCGTGTGTTGAACGGACATTATAGTTTTTGTCTTCTCAGAATCAGTTTCCTTAGCAAAAGCTGTTCCTCTCCGTGTTCTTAACATAAGGATGATACAGTTCAGGAAAGATCAGTTTTCATTTCCAGTTTGAGAGTTAAACAGATATCCTAGCCAATGACTCTGTCCCATTCCCTGGCCATGGTGATGGGTTTTGATGGGGCCATTTGACAAGCCAGTGAGATGCGATGTTGGGACTTTAGTTGAGAATAGTCAGAGAGGCTGACCTTTTCTTCTGGCTGCTACATTATGGAAAGTTGAGGCTGGCTTTCCTGCTGACAGTTGTCACCACTGATGGGGTGGAGGCGAAGGAAGCTCTTATAGAGAACGTGTGGAACTGAGAGGTGGAGTGTGGACAGTGTGTATTTTCCTCTCCCAAGAAGGACTGAAGTTCATTCTAACTCTCAAGTCTCATAGTGGCTTCTCACACCCTGGCTTTTTCTTGTACCCACATTTGCGATGTTCAGCTTCCTTCTCCGGCTGAATGATTCTTCATCTGTTTCAACCCCTATAATCAAAGAAAGGAAGTCCTAATGGACTCACCTTCTTGAACCAGTCCATACCCACTGCCCAATGTCTGAGAAGCTGGGGGACCTGGTGTCAGACTCTGCCAGTGAGGTTCAGGAATGTGCCCTCTAACAAGCTGCCCAGGCTTATGAAGACTGGAAGGTTGTCTTCTAGCCTTATTCTTTGCTTCCTCTTCATAGTAGCTTCTCACGTCTCTTGCTTGGGTGAAAACCACCTTCTTGGCAAAGATTCCAACCCATCCCTACTTAATTTTATGTAAACTTTACACCAAGGTCTCAATGACTAGCTAAAGAGTAGTAAGTTAACTTTCAAAAGATATTTTATTTTACATTAAAATGAGATCCATTAACTTACTGCATTACTTGATTATTACACAGACACACAATACTTAAGAAAAGGTAGAATTACTTCTACTGGAGGTCTTTGGTAATGTTTAATTCCTTACTGCAAAGCAGCATTGTACAAATGAACCTGTATTGTAGCTTTTTTCTTTTATTTAATCTCAAGATTTCTTTGAGACAAGTATTCTTAGTCCCATTTTACAAATGATGGAAGTAATTATGGGTCATACATTAATTTCATTAAGATGATGCAGCTAAATTATTGAACCTGGATTTATTTTAGGTTTATGCACCTGACCAACATGAGCCAATACTGAGTCATTTAGTTTTCTTCCCAGAAATGGATATTCAAGGCTGTTTTATGATTCTAGTAATCTTGGCATTTCTTTCAGCATGATGCTTTTGGAAACACAGAATCAAAAAACTGAATTTTTATCAAAGGCACACTTAGTATAAGTTTTGATGGTAGAAATGTAGAAATGTGAGTATTGCAAAATTAATAAAAATGTTTTTTAAAAGATGAATCTCAAAAGCATATCTTAAAGCATATTTTCCCTCATTTTTTGAGCATGCTACTTGTAAATACTATGTGTTCTCAAACATTACACCTTTACCTCAACCTAAAATTCTTACTATGAACTATGTCTTGTCTCCACTATTGTATGTAAAATATGTTTGTCCAATCCTTCAAAACTAGACGTTAATAAGGACTTGTGCCTTGAAGCAAATAGAACGTCAGTAATGCTCACTGTTCTTCCCATTAAATACAAATAAAATTCATGAGCACTTGTTGTATAATAAGCATAAGGGTAGAGAGGGTGCTAGGCCAACTAGATAGCCTCCTCAACGAATGGCTCTAGAGCAACTGGACATTCACAAACAGAAAATAAAAATTGCTTTGACCTAAGTGTCTTTTATTTTTTTATATACTCCTACATAGAATACATAATAATTATATTCATCTTTGAGAATCAATGCATATACATATTTTGCCCAACTGTACCAGTAACTTAGAATGGACCACGAACTTAACTATAATATATAAAACTATGCAGCTTTTATAAGTTATCCCATTTGACCTTTCAAATATAGCCTGTAAAAGGGAAATTGTGATAATTTGGACTTCATTAAAACTCATTTTTTAAAGACTTTATTTTAAAAGGATGAGAGAGGGCTGGGGATTTAGCTCAGTGGCATAAGCACCTGCCTGGCAAAGGCAAGGTCATGACTTTGATCCCCAGTACCAAATAAATAAATGGAGGAGAGAAGATTGCAGACCAGAAAGAAGGATTGCACACCTTGTAACAAACAGCTACTATTTAGAACATATAAAAACTTTTCAAACTCAGTAGTATAAAAGCAAACAACATAGTTAGAAAACATGAAAAACACACGATGAGATTTTTCTCCTTAGTGTTTATAGATGGTAAATAAGCCCTTGATATTTAACATCACTCAGCATTAGAAATGTAAAAAGTAAAACCATATTAAAATATCCTTAAACACTTACCAGAATAAAAAATAGAGCCAACCCATGATGCTGATGAAGAGGGGGAGAAACCGGATCACTCATTCATCACTTAAGGGAATGTGAATTGGTTCAGCAACTCTGGAAAATGCTATGGAGTTAAAAACAAGACTAAACAAACCCCATGCATGAAAAGCTCCCATGACCCCTCCTGGGTGTTATCTGAGAGAAGCAAAACTTTATAGTCCCACAAAACTTGACACTGATGTTGATGGCAACAGCTTTGTTCACAATCACTGCAAACTGGAAGCAACACAGAGTGCCATGGGCAAATGGCTCAGCGAACACACTGTGACACCATAGTTTAGGAATAAAGCTCACCACTACACCTTCAGAACCAGCAGTTTTTAAGGACACAGGTGGCTATAATAGTAGCTACCTGATAGGATAGTTGGGAGGATGCTATGAGAAGCTCATTACAAGCGTTTAAATATGTACTTGATAAGAGAAGATAGCCATTGCTGCTAACTCGTCACAGGCATGCGGAACCTTAAGGGTCAGCTATTGCAACTTTATTTTCTAGTTCTGAGTTGGAAACAAAGTGGGTCAAAGTCATGCAGCAAGTAGGTGCTTGAATTAAGGGTGTACCATGTTGATCTTGGGTATGGTAAAAATTTTTTACATTAGTGCATTTTTTTCTCCTTTTAAATTGTGTCTGTGTATGTGCAAAGAAATGAGAGGTCCAATCTGATGTGTTAGTTGTCTTCAAGTCACTAGTCAAAAATTATGAATTTTGTTATCAAAAGGCTAGTTTGGGTCTTCAAAGAAGTGGTAGAGACTAGGAAATTACCAACACCAGGAAGAATTCATGAACTTAAAATTAGAGTCTCAAAATTTGGTTAGATTAAGCTGTTTTTTCCAGCCAGATAGCTATGAAGGGCCGTGGAGACCATTACCAGAGTCACTAATAATTACAAAGGGCAAAGCTGATGACACTTATGCTTGTATTTGTCTGAGTGCAGTATTTTCTACAGGTCATCTCTACTCATCATGCTATTTAAAACATTGATCACTAGTTCCCTCATATTGGGATTTCAGAAGCGACATTTTAAAGAAAAATAAATCCCTGGCATACAAATGCCAGACATCACCCACATTTAAAGATCTAAACAATAAAAGCAAAACATATGATCATCTACAATCTCCATAATTAAAAAAGGAAGTTTATTCTAACACCCAAATATAGCAAATATGTGAATTCAGAATAAAAGATAATGATTTAAAAGGAAATATTTACTTAGGAAAAAGTTAGTTTTGCTTTTCAGACTTATTTCTTGGTCATGAAAATGCATGCTGCCTCCTCCATGGTGGTCCTAGTAAGTGTGCTTCCTTTAATTTTCTTCCATGTACTGACAGCCTATAGAAGACTCATGGCTATTATGAAGTGTCTTTACTAATTGATATGTGTCATTGTCTCCCAAGCAATATGTTGTTATAGGAAAACTAAATTCCAAAGTCAATCTGTCAGCAATCTAATCCCAGTGTTATAGATAAAAGTCCCTTCCAATGCAGCAATGATTTCATGGCCATAGATATGCCTGCTGTGTTTATTTGATGCCCTACGTAAGAGCAGGGTGACATTTCAGGAAGGAAAGGCAATTGAAATTACTAAGTCCAGCCTTCCATCCACTGCACACGTTGGTCCTTCTCTATCTTCAGGATTGAGGCAGCATCATGAGGACCACCCATTCGGGTTCTGGCTGCACGGATTTGCTGTGTACGTCCTCCTTCTGGGCTCTGTCTTGTACTGGGTGCTATCTCTGTGCCCTGTCTTATGTATTCCCAGTTGCATTGAGCTCATTCACATGCTTTGAGCTCATTCACATGCTGCATGACCAGTCAAGGCTGTGACAGGTTCAAACCTGCGTCAGACAGAGGCTGCGCACACTTTCTCTTGTTCTGCATTTTCCTGTGGTGAGGTTTGATATGCTAGGGACCCCCTAAGTGTCCGACTCTTCAGCCTTTGTTTGCCCATAGCTTCTCATGCATTCCGTGTACCCCTACCTGTTTCCATAATCAGTATGGCACTAGCAGAGCACTGTGACGCAATGGTACATAAAGAGGACTCCAGAGTGACCTGCCACAGTTTTTGTCTCCGCGCCCTCATTTTCTGACTGTAAAATGAGCTTCATAATAGCACCTCTATCACAGGTTTCTCGTGAAACAAACAAGTGTAAACAATCAGCTCGGTCATGTGGTGTTGGCATCTTTAGCATTAGGCCTTAGTGTTATTCTTGTAGAACGCATTTTATACATTAACTTATAGATTGGTAAGTGGACTTCACTTGCTAAATTATTTCATGTTAAATATATGGTAACATTTCAAGAAGACCCGACTCGTGCTCTTTAAGGTCAGGTCACCTGCAGTATAATGAGGTGAAGTACTGGCCTAGATTTGTGTGCTCCTTTCACTGGGAGCTCATTACCTTGCAGGGGTGTAGAGCTCCTTCTTGCCTAGACTTTGTCTAGAGCAGAATCATTTAGCTCTAGTTTCAACCCTTGGAGTAAGGTGAATCACAAACGCAGCATTCCCGATCATTTGCGGGTCTTGCGTGTAGCACAATTTATCATTTATGCCCTGGAGCTTACACCAGAAGTGGCACTGACTTCTCTGGACCTAGTCTGCCTAAGTCTTGTTTGTGACCCTTCTGGAAGCAGGCACTCTTGCTTATCTACTACCATTTTCCATGTCACAAAAAGATGTGGAAGCTGAGGGCAAACTTCAGGTCACGAGAAGTCTGAATGATTTCTCGCTTTTTCTTTGCCTTGACTCTCAAAAATTTGTTAAGGGCAAAGGCAAGGAAGAGACGTGGGCATGGTTCATGAAGGAGGACTTTATGCTGAGTATTTAGCAGCTGCTGAATGTCTCGAGGGCAGCCGACATCCGCCTGTTCATGAACAAGTGCTTGAAAAAGCCAAGGTGCCCAGTTCAGTGACTCTTATACAAGCATATGGAACACTTGTGTTTTTGCTAGGACATTTACACCTGCTGCTTAAAACTGTATAAGGAGTGATAAGAAGCAGCCAGAAGTGAAAGAAGGGTTTATTAGCGCTAGAGAAGGTAAAGCATTCTTGTGCTTTTCCTTCTGTAAATATTGCTTCTTTCATTTAAAACAATAGGTGCTTGGGCTCTCTGAAGATACTTAGATCACTTTCACTGGCTGATACTAAAATAGCCTGGAATCTCTTTCCTACTTCCGCTTGCTCTATAGCCTGCAGTCTAGGTATGGGCTTCTGGTCGTACCTTAGTACATGAAGAGAGGAAACTTTGACTGAAAAATCAAATCCATTTTAATAGGCTACATCAAATTCGTAAACTGAAGGCTCTGAAGTAGAGCAGAAACTTTTCTAATTCTAATGATGTAATTGTGAACGAGTTATTCAACTCAAAGTATCTTTCCCCCACATATAGAAGATACAATGATTATTTGAAATACTGAACCCAGTGCCAAGTCGGTACAGTAAGTAGATAATAAATTCTGTCTACTTAAGAAGTGGCTAAAATAGGAAGTGCTATAAAAGATACAGCTGCGTGTATGTTTAGGTATGTGGGATTGATGACCATATTTCTAGGTTCTTGTTGGACTGTTGAACAGATCTGTTTGCACTCTCACTGCTTTAGTGTCCACTTTGTGTGCTTTAATCCTGTAACTTGAATAACTATTTCAAAAAGAACAGTGTGTAATGTATCAACTAGTGATGTCTCACTATTTATGTTCTTTTCTTGAAATTCTGTAATGTTTCTACCTTTTTCCTGTTTTTTTCCTCTTTAAATAAAAAAATGAAAAAAAAAGAAGTGGCTAAAGTTGTGTTGCATATCATTCCATAGATACATTGTTTTCCTTCTATACCTGTAACCCTGAGAGGTGACTTTTAATGAGGTTTAACTCATTTTTTCTGAATTAGAAATTCTAAGGCTTAACCCCTACAAATCTTGTAGGAATCCTTTAGATAAAATGAAGTATTCTGTTGATTAATAATATAGAAGAGCCCAACTCACCATTATTTGCATGTGATACTCATTCTGCATCAACTATGAAATCTCATAATTCTATTCTTAACTTTTAATCTATTCTATCTCCCAGCTCTCTACTGAGAAGAAATTAAGTCAAAGCTCAATAACCACAAAAGGTAACAAGCAGATCTCTAGCACTAATATTAATTGGCACCATTTGAGGTTTGTTTTGAAACTGGAAAAATCATGACAGAAGGGATTTTTTGGATGGTATAACTTTGACAATGCTACATTGAATGAATGAATGAATGAATGAATGAATGACAAGTGTTCCTTGGGGTTTGTTTTGGTTGCCACCGAGATCTTAAGGATCAACCTCAGAATCAGCAAGTAAGTTGTGTGCTGGAGATTTAGCTCAGCACCTGCCTGGCAGTCATGAGATCATGAGTTCCATCCAAAAAAGAACCAGTAAGTCTACATTGTTTTGCTTTCTAAAGATACTAGTTGAATAAATGCAAAATACGCATGTCAAGAGACGAATTAAAGAGCAAACTTCTTTCCTTTATCCGAACACAGGAATCATGTGTTTCCCCTTGCACCTCACAGAACCACAGGAAGGAAAAGAAGTCGGCTCTCTGCAGAGCAAATTGGCTTCACTTTTTCTTGGCAGTGCACATTAATCCCCTACCAAGGAGCTCTGATTTTTCCATGCTGTACATTTGCACAGTTGGGCTCATGGTTTGCTCTCAGGTACAGTGGTCCTCACACCCATGCTGCACAACGAAGCTAAAACTGACACATTTCTCATTGGAGCCTCCCTCGCTTGCTGAAGTCTAGGGCTCTTGACCTGTCACTAAGGAGATAACAGATGAACCTCGGTCCACAGCTTGTAAAAGGGCGTTTGCATGGGAAGAAACAGTCCTTGGATTTGTCTCACATTTTAAAAGATGTCTAGTGTCCATGCTGCTTATGACTTTTAAATTAATTTTTGCTTGGGCAAGTTAGATTTGAGAATTCTATTTCTTGAAACTATAGTTTTCTAACTAGTAGAAGTGCAATCTGTATGCTAGATACGGGCTGTGGCTCCAGGTATCCCACGGAAAGCAGCCATTCATGCCTGTGCTCCTGGAATGGATGGTTTAGAGGACAAATATCTTCAAAAGAGATATAGTCTAAAATGTGGAACACAACTGAAAGAAGAAGACTGGAAGAAAGCAGTAGGGAAGGCTACTGTGAGAAGCATCACAATAGAATTGTAACCTGGGAGGTCACTGGGAATTAAATAGGGGACAGCAGAGGCAAAGTATTCCAAAGAGAACTGCGCAGATCATGTGAGGAGCCAAGCCATGCTCAAGGACTGAAAAGGGACCTGGGAAACTGAGGTGGTTGGGGGGCAGGGAGGGCAACAGACAGGGTAGAGACTGAAGGCCTCAAAGGCCACACTAAGCTGCATGTCTTACAGAGTAATTAAAAGCCATATGATCCATGCTTTCCTATGATAGCTGTTAGCTTCAGACAAAACAAGCATTTCCCTCTCCAGCACAGCTAAGACAAGAGCCCACGGCATTGACCCCTGGGTGTAATATGGAGAACATTTCTGTTAACCGATTTCATTTGGACTACATTTTCTGGACAAAAACCTTAAATGGTATAGAAAATCACAGAGTTTCCCTACTGGAATGTTTTCAGCACCAAGTATACTTGTCCATATTTGATGTATGAATGTAACATAGTCACATGTACAATGTATGTTAGGAATGCTAAAAAGGAAATACCTACCAGTTTGAAAATAATACCCTTACCACTCCACACATATGAGGGTGGTTAATATGAAAAAGAAGAAAAGAATAGTGTTGGTGAGAATGTAGAGGAATTGAGACCCTGATATATTGTTGATGGACATGTTAAAATGGTGCAGTCATTGAAACAGCATTATAATGACAGATATTTGAAAAGTAAACATGAAACTACCATATTACCCAGAAATTCTGTCTTTATGTATATACCATAGGAACTGAAAGCAAGAGTTTGAATAGGATCCTATATTTACACATTTATGTCAATATTCTTCACCAAAGCCAGAAGGAGGAATGATCCAATTGCTCATTCAAGGATGAACAGATCAAATGTATATATATTTTCAACCTCTAAGAAATTAAATTTTGATACATGCTACATTCTTGCATGGACCTTGAAAACATGCTAAGTAAAATAAGTCAGAGATGAAATCGCAAATATTGTATGATTCTAACATGAAGTACTTCAGCCCTCAGGGTTAAATAGAGTAATATTTATATACTTTAGCCAAGCTTCCTTCTTCCATCCCTTTTTAATCCCATTCAGGCGCTAAGCCTATCCTTGGTGCAGCTTGAATGCAGGGTAGATCTTCTGTCTTTAGCAAATCCCTTCAGCCACCCAGAACTGTGCTAATCCAATCAATCTGGCATTTCTCACTCAAATTCACACAACAGTTACCTATCACATACGTGCATATGCCACACAAAGTTCCTGAAGTCATCAAATTTACAGAAACTGTGGTAGAATAGTGGTTAGGAGGGACTAGCGAGTCATTGTTTAATAAACAAGGTATTCTAGGTAGGATGATAAAGTGATCTAGAGACAGGCTTTGAGGATTGTTGAACAGTATGGATGTACTTACCGCCACCAAACTGTCCTCTTAAAAATGGTTAGAGCCAATAGTGGTGGCCTATGTCTGTGTGTCTGGCACTTGGGGACCGAGGGAGGAGGATGACAAATTGAAGTGCAGTCTGGGCAGTTTAGTGACCTAAAGAGATCCTGCTTCAAAACAAAAGTGAAAAGGCTCCTTTGATGTGTAGGTCAGTGTGAAGGTCCTGTGTTCAACCCCGAGAACTGCCCCCTCCAAAAGGTGAAAATGGTAAATTTTATCTTGTATGTATTTTACCACAGTAAAAAGACCTTTAAAAGTTACCTTACTTTTCTCTCCATATTTTAACAGTGTTTTAATAGTGTTTTGTTTTTGTTTTTGCAGTGTTAGGGATGGAACCCAAGTCCTCAACACTGAGCCACAGCCCAGTGCTTTTTTCAAAAAAAGAGGGTCCTTGTAAGAGGACCTTGTAAGAGTGTCCTTTTAAGTGGCTAAATTTTGCAGACTGGCCTCTGATTCCTAGAGTGTTAGGATTGTGAGTGTGTGCCACCCTGCTTAGTTCGGATACTTTATTACTTGGTAAAAAATACAAAAAGCCAGTTACCTATTCATTTTCCTAAAAGTCTTTGTATAAAATGGATGTTTTTCTCTCTTTTGTACAAAAACCAAATCTTTTGAAAGGTTTCTGTAAGAAGAAAATGCCAAGCTTCTCACTTCAATTGTTCTAACTATTTGCTTTTTTTTTTTTCTTAGTGTAGCCTTCAGCTTTTCTGAAAAACACTGTTGATTTTGTCTCTCTCTTCCATTTCTGTTTCCTGTTTTGTTGTGCTTCTTGGCCTTTTCAGGATGAGGCTGGGACCCAGGGCCCCGTGCATCCTGGACAAATGCTGTGCTGTTGAGTTCCACTCTCAGCCCCTTATTTTACACCTGAAGCTTAAATTTCATCTTCTCATTTTCCTAATGAGATCCTTCTAGTGAGTGTCCCTTTAGGAAACAGAAAACAGATTTTAATGTGGTGTCTAGAGAAAAAGGCTGGGGTAATAAAAAAGACGATCCATGGTTTGTTTTGCTGTTGTTGTTGTGTTATTTTGGTTTGTTTATAATGTCCTTTCCCCTCCCTTCCCTCCTTAATGTACTTGGCTTCTTTCATCTTACATTACTTTTCTGAATCCCCAGAACATTAAGAGGTTGAAAATGTACATTTTGAATAAAAATAAAAATACACTTAAAGCACTTTGAAAGTTCAGTTTTCTTGTTGGGGGGGCAATCCACCTCTGTAACTTAATTCTGTCTTGAGATATTTATATCTAGGAAAAAGCTGCCTATTTTAACCAAGTACATTCTATCCTCGCCTTCCTTTAATAATGGCCCTACCCCTTAGTGTCTCTTGGAACATCCATCTGGTAAAAACATCTAGGGTAATGAAAGTATTATGTAACCTCCCAGAGGGAGCCAGAGCATTCTGAAACTTTTAACTACAAGTATTCATTTATTTCCAGGGACCATATTGTTCAGATCTCTGCTAGATTTGACAGTGGAGATTTGGGATAGAGGTTCCAAAACTCTTCTGGTTCTCAAGAAATAACCTTCCCTGTTATATAACAACAATGCTGCCACTGGCTTGTGTATAGTTTAACAAGTATTTGGTGCATGTTCTGTCTCTAAACCTTGCAAAAATTGTTATGAAGCCTGTAGGAATCAGCATTCCAATTTTAAAGTTGAGCAATCCAAGGCTTACAGAAATTAAGTGGCTTGCTCCAGGTACTATTCAATGCTTTATTTTTCATTATTATAGAGCTAACATACTTATTGCTCAAAGTAAAGACCAAGTAGAAAAGTATAAAGATGAAAGTTAGAAACATATTGATTCTTCCCATCCAGTGAATCTCTTAAGATCTGAGCACATCCCTTTCAGGTCCTTGTGTGTTCATTATATGTTTGTGGCTATGTGAATGATCACACAATTGAGGTTACACTGCATTGCAGTGGGTTGGAAGCAGGCGTGTAGCAATGGTAATTGAGCTATCTTAGTATGTGTGTGATGTAACCAGAGTGTCATTTTCTTCTTCTGCCTTTTAAGAATGAAGGAGTCAAATAGAGTAAGTCTCTGACTTATAAATGAGTTCCATTATGGGAGAAGGTCTGTAAGTCAGATTCGCTCATAGCCTGATAAAGAGTCTTATACAGTGCACCTGTGACAGTTCTCAACTCAAATATTCGTAAGTCGGGGACTTACCACACTGTCAGGAATGGGACCAGTTGTGATTCAACACCTGTTTGTTCCATTCCACATTCAGAGGTTATATCCCTGGTAACTTGAACAGAGAGAGACAGAGACAAAGAGTGAGAGAGAGAGAGACAGACAGACAGACAAGCAGACAGACAGGGAATGAACCTACCAAGGTGAGGTATATGTAATGAAAAGTGAACAGAAAAATCAGACAGGTAGACATGACTTTGGACCATCACCACCGGTTCTTAGACACCACCAGGTCTTCTGGTCAGCTCAGGAGTGGGTCTCATGGTGCCAGTTGAACAAGGTTAAGTAGTAAAAGAAGGCAATGGCTGATGCTTACAGCATAGACACATGGGGCCTGGAGTTCTGTGACATGAGACCGGTGACATGAGGGGAGTCTTTGATCCTCAGTTATCCTTTCTATAAAATAAGTAAATAATTCATAAAATCTCCTTTGGTAGTACCTAGCATATAGAATGCCTTTAGTAAATGGAAGCTGTAGAGATGGAGGATCATACCACTCGGAAATGTGGTATTTTCTGGCTCACTTTTGTTTCCCTTGGTCGAAGTTCTACTGCCTTGGTTTGTTGGTGAAACTTCTGGATTCTGGCAGTGTGTTTTCTTCTGCAGGCTCTGCTGGCCTGCACACGGTCTGCCCCAGTCTCTCCACACCCCCGTGGAAGGTCTGCTAATCCAGCCTTTATGGAGGGCCTGTGGCATGTGCCTACTGTGGTGGGCGCTTTGATTTTAAAAGCAAAAATAAAACGTGTTTTTTTCTCCCTAGGAACATCAGCAGAGAAGTAAATGCAAATATACCATAATATGTAACCAAGTGTAAGGCAGATAGTATAAATGGGACCCATGTGTGGCGCAGACCTACAGAATTATATGAGGACTCAAACCTTATCACAGAAGCAGGAAATAAGTGGGAGAAGCCCCTCTTGATCCTTAAGAAATACTTCAGAAGGAAAAAGCAGACATACCACACTCCTTCTCTGACTGTAGCCTAAGCACATATTTTACTTTCTATGAGAAAACCAAGATTTCTCTTACATACTCTGTTAATTATTACAAATTCCCTGGGGCCAGGACAGGGTATATCTTCAGGACCTGAGGAAAAACCACTACTGCTTCCCAACTCCCACTTTTGCTGTCTTCTTTGCTATATTGTTTTTCTTCCTCTCACTCTGGTACCACCAACACAAATAAAATTCTGGAGCTGTGACATTGAGGGCAGCACAAATCCTGCCTTCTTGGAGCTTCTAGTCTTTCAGGAGGTACAGAAGTGTAGGCGCAAGGTGACAATCTTGGCTTGGTAAGTACAGAGCCCTACAAAGAACACAGAAGGGCCATCTGGCCCACCTGAGTAGAGAAGATTTTCTGGAGGAGGGAACATGTAGATGAAGAGCTCAGCAGAGAGCAGAGCATACCTGGGGTAGGGGAGGAAGCTCATAGAGTAGCAGATACTTTCTAGTGTGGTTTGATGGTGAGTGGCTCCTAGCATGGCAGGCTTTGGTTTGTTGTTGAGTACAGTGCACTTAGCCACTTCAGTGCTAGATGTAGGTAACTAATCACTTTGGGTAACTAATTACTAGGGACTTCCATTAATAGAGGAAGATTCTTTTTGTGGTCACCATGTTACCACCTCTCTGTGATCACACAGGGGTGATTAGTTTCTCCATCGGATAGGATGGGTTTGATTCCAGGGGTGAATCCGTCAAAGAATTGTGTCTAAAAGGATGGTACCAGTTGTCGATACTGTCTGTGAAGTCTGAATGCCTGGGAATGAATCCAGGTTCTAACATTATCTAATAATACAAATTTAGAGAAGTGACCCAACCCTTCTGGACCATACTGTAAATGGTGGCTGCGTTATTACCAACAATGCAGGTTTGCTATGAGGCTTATGAGAGCCAAGAACAGTGCTGAACAAGGAAACCGTCCTAAGGGGTTTTGGTGGCGCGGGTAATTATTTAGGTCTATCGACCGAAATATATCTCCTGAGGAAGAAGGAAATAGGGTTTAAACTTTTGTACTGTAGGGTATTTGAGGGACTCAGCTGTCTGAGAAAGGGAGTTGTAGAAGGTCATATTCTATTATGTGCATTTGTCCTTACACTGTGACTCATGAAAAATGCTTTCTTGAGAGTTTATAACCACCACATTCTGGTTCCTGGAAAGCTTTGTTAAAGTCAAATCCTTTCCTCTTTCACGTCAGCGTTCTGTTGCCAATACCTGCCTCACTCTGTGTATATCCCAGTATCTCTTACAGTGTGATGCTTGGTGAGACCAGAACATTGCTTTTTCGTGTTCACCATGTTGACATTTGGATGATGGTGCAAAAGCAGTGTAGGGAAGAATTTGTATTGTGTTAGCACGTAGTGTCATACGGCGGCATTGAAGTGAACCTGGAGTGGAGGTAGACTTCACTAGCCCAGGCTTGCAGTGAAGTAAAGGAAAAGAAGTCTGCTCCCCTTAAGGCAACTTCATGAAGCAATAAAAATTAATACTATTAAATTTCGATCTTTGCGATATTCTTTGTGATGGAATAAGAAGTGTCAATAAGTCACTACAGTTGTCTACAGAACTCTGATGTGGCTTTGGGAAAAGTCACACAAACTCAGGCTGGGCTCGTAGCTCTTTTCATGGAACTCCACTTTTAAATGGAAAGAAAAATGTCCTGACAGACGTTGGTCATGAAAACTTGGGTATTTGGCCAACATTTTCGCTTGATCTTAGCCAGAAGGCTGAGAAGCGATGGCCAACATTTTCTAAACAAGAAAGAATAAAATGAAAGTGAGTCAAAGATAACTTGATAGTATTGGTTGCCAGTGATGAAATTT
Organism: Hydrochoerus hydrochaeris; assembly: GCA_004027455.1. Taxonomy (NCBI): domain Eukaryota; kingdom Metazoa; phylum Chordata; class Mammalia; order Rodentia; family Hydrochaeridae; genus Hydrochoerus; species Hydrochoerus hydrochaeris. Next base: position 239,948 of record PVLA01000526.1, on the reverse strand, counting down.
TGAGCTTTCAGCAGAATCTAGAATTTTAAATAGCCCATATTTTTCTCCAAAGTGAACTTAGCAATTTCTCAAAGATCAGACTGCTCTGATAAGATTTGAGGTGATGTTAATAAATGTGAATTTTGATATTTTATGATGATGTGAGTCAATATTTGGAAGGTCTGTATTGGTCAGATAAATGCAGTTTTCAAATGAATAATACATGTGTTTCAAATTTATGCATAGATGAAAGACACATTGAAAGTTCAAGATGACCAGTGGATTTTATTGTAATAAAGTACAAAATTTCTTTAGTATGCTGTGAATGACACTTTGCAAATCACCCTTAAAAATCTTCCATTTCTTAAAAAAGAAAAAAGAAAAACATCTCTAGCTTGTGTTTTAATGTAATATCAAAAAAGAACACCCACAATTATCTTGACAAGTCTAGTCAAACATGGTGCCCTGTCATAAAATACTATCTTTGTGAAATGAGGTTTTCTTTATATATTTTAGCCAAAGTAAAATATCACAAGAAATACAGGTTTTGCATTTTTCTTTCTTCCTTTTTTTTTCTTGTAATTAGCTTTGCTATTAGTATGTTTGTATTACATGAGGTGTACATTCCTTTGGGTAGCAGGTGCATGTACAAACACTTCTTAATTATCTTCATCCTATTTCCACCTCCATATCTTGGTCTCTTTACCATCTGCAAAACTCTCTCTGTTTCCTTTTGTTTCTTTTATGTTGCTGTTTATTTATATTTTGGGCATCTTGTGTAAGATAAACCATACATACTTCAAGCTTGCATGTCTTATTTCACTTAATATTATGTTTTCAAATGTATCCATTTTATCAGACATTTCTCAAATTTATCCTTCTTTGTAGCTGGAATATTATTTCACTGGGTATAGACACTACATTTTCTTTATCCATTTGTCTGTTGATGGACATGTAGGCTGCTCCCAAGATGTAGCTGTTGAGTCATGCTGCTCTTACATTGGTATGCATGCATCACTGTAATGTGTTTTTAACTCTTTTGTGAAAGATGCCTAGAAAGAGAATATCCAGGTGAAACGGAATTTCTATTTTTAGGATTTTGAGGAATTTTTGTAATGATTGTACTAGTTTATATTCTCATCAGCAGTGGAGGAGAGTCTTTTTTTTTTCTTTTGAAGAGAATAAAACCAAACAAAATAAAACAGAATAGAGCCAAGCAAAACAAAAACAATGAATGTGATACAGGACTTTAAAACAAGATGAAAGGAAACCAACAATGGCTATCATAATGCCTGTCATTATCTTCAAAATAGCTGTCCATACCATCAGACATAATAAAATCAAACCAAACAGAGTACAATAAAGCTAATTAAAATAAAACAATGAAAGAAATACAGGATTTCAAAACAAGATAATAGGAAATCAACAATATCTACCATAAGGCCTCTTGTTATCTTCTAAGCATTGACCTATACTGTGAGACATAATAAAATCAAACAAAATAGAATAAACTCAATCAAAACAAAACAATGAAAGCAATCCAGGGCTTCAAAACAAGATAGCAGATTAACAACAGTCAGTGCCTTCCCTTTTTTAGACACTTCCTCTCCTTTCACTTTCACAATATCTATTATGCATTTTGGATCCCACTGACTCCTTCAGTTTTTTATATAAGGGAGACAACATGATGTTCACCCATGTGACTCTGAGCCATTTCAGCCCTGAGCATGATCTCATGTTGCATCCACTTACCTTCTAGAGCCTTGAGGTTATCTTTCTTTATAGCTGAGTAGCTTTCCAGGTTGTCTTTTTCATTGAAACTTTGCCAGCATTTGTTATTGCTTAGTTTCTTCATGATTGCTATTTCTTCTAGAGTCAGATGCAATCTCAGTGTTGTTTTAATTTACATTTTCCCAATGGTCAGTGATGGTGAACCTTTTTTCAAGTATTTATTACTCATCATGGTATTACATCTGTGACGTGTCTATTCATCTCATTTGCCCATTCTTCTTTATTTGATCTTTTATTTGGGGAGGCCTAATTTTTTTTCAGTTCTTTACATATTCTAGATATTGTCCATCTAAGGTATATCTGGCAACATTCTTTTTCCATTCTGTAAGTGGTCTCTTCACTCTGTTGGTTATTTCCTTTGACATACAGAAGCTTCTTAATTAGATGTAACCCCATTTGCTAATTCTTATTGTTAATTCTCATGCAGTTAGAATTCTGTTCAGAAAGTGCTTCAGGTGAAACCCAAAGAGATCCACAATAGCAAAAGCAATCAAGGGTAGCAAAAGCAAAGTAGGATGCATTAGAATCCCAGATTTCAAGGTATATTAAAAAAGCTACAGTGATTAAAAAAAAAAGAGCATGATACTGGCCTGAAAAGACATGTGGAATGAGACAGAATAGAGGCTGCAGAGTCAACTCCAAACACGCAGTCACACAGTATTTGATGTGCTCTAGAGGGAGGATGCACTAGAGGGAAGGTAACCTCTTCTACAAACGGTGATCAGAAAACTGACTGTCCACATGCAGAAGATTGAATCTGGATCCATCTCTCTCAAGTCTAAAAAAAAATGGCTCAAAGAGCTAAATATTTAAACAGAACTGCTGATCCTTCTGAAAGATAAAATAGGTAATACCCCTGAAGTCAGAGGACTTTCTGAACAGCCCTAGCTGCAAAGCACTTTTCAGTAAGCCAAATATTACAGAAACTTGCAAAAATGTAACACGGTGATACCCTTACCAATGATTTGATTCTGAAAATTATCATCTTTAAATATAATTTTATAGTAACATATTAGATGAAATGTAATTTGAAATTAACTTGCTCATAAAGCTTTCTGCTTTAATTCCTGATATCAGCATGCTTATAGAGTAAATCCCATCTACACAAAAGCTATTTTGAGTCTACAGTTATGTGAGTTTTAAGAGTATAAAGTAATCCTTTATGAAAGAAATATAAAAATCGCTAGTCTAGACATCCAAAGTTTGTACTGTACAGGACCAGGGGTATAGCTCAAAGTACTGTGATATCTCCAAAGAAGATGCAGAGGAGAATTTGTTTGTGTTAAAGGTTTGTGTGAAGAAGGAAAAGGAACTCAAAAATCTCATGTCTGAAATTTTAAATCTCTTTCAAACTCAACCTCCTACAATTTGAAGGCATTTCTTTATGCATGGTGTTATGGTTGAAGCAAAAAGTGACCCACTTCAAAGATGGAGTTCAAGAGTGTGTGTGTGTGTGTGTGTGTGTGTGTGTGTGTGTATATATATATATATATATATATATATATATATATATCTTTTTTTCTTGTGTATAGTAGATTCAGGATAATTATCTTGCACAAATAACATAATTTCCTTGAACAATTTTCTCAAAGTATTTAGTATAGATAGTTTATAATTCCTTGCCCCAGGTTCTGAAATTCCTTAGGTTAATGAAACTATTAGTCTAAGAAGAACACCCTTGATAGGAGGACCTGCCAAATACCTTCTGGATAATTAAGAAAGGAAACATTTAGACTAAAGCATACAACAGTGTGGTAAATGTTTATTTACTTGGACTTGATGAAGTTCTTAGTTCACCAAATAGTTTAAAACCCTGATAAACTTCCCCCTTGTAAAAGACCCTCCTCAATGTAACCCTATCTGGTCAACCAGTTACTATTCTTACTCATCTGGAACTTAAATGATGGCTTTCTGTTAGTTACTCTCTGTGAGTGTGTCTCTGTGTGTGTACGTGTGACGTGTGTGTGCATTCCATGTGAATTTTCAACCTCGGTGTACATATTTATGCCTGTACAATTTTGTGTTGTAGTAGAAAGCACTCTGCCACCCCTGCGTCACACTTGAGGAATATTGAGGTGCAGAAGGACACATGATGCGCTCAAGCTCTCCATGTGGCCTGATAGCTCTCCCAAGTTCTCTGATCTCTACCTGTAGGGTTGATGTTTCCATGGCAGAGATGAACACTGTGCACAGAAGCTTGTCTGACAAAGTGACAGAAAAAAGTGCTACATAACAGACAAACTGCTTTCTACTCTGAGCTGTGAGTTAACGTATGCATACCACTTAGCTGCGTTGAAAGTTTTTGTTTTCTTTCATCCCATAATAATACCATCTCCCAGGTTGAAATGTGGATATTAAAGAAGTAAGTAAAAAATAAATGAATTCATTGTATGTCTGCTACCTACATGTTGCTCAGTCAACTTCTGTTGCTACTAGTAAGACTGGAAAGATAGTCATGTGCTGATACTTACAATTTGATGCCTAGATTTTAGATTTCTGAACTTTGGAAGGAGTGTTTTGGGGAGGCAGGTGTTTTAGGAAGTCTGTTTATTTGAGAAAAGGTGATATAAATATGTTCATGGCACACAAAGGAAAGTAGTAAGGTGACATGTTCTGATTCTCATAACACAACCTACAAAAGATGGCCAGGCCACAACCGTGTCTTTCTTGTTGTGTAACTGCTGTCTGGTTCAGGCCTTTCTAGCTGTTACCTTCTCAGCCTTTTAACAGACTCTGGCTTTCTGACATGGACTCTGTAGTAAGCTCCAGGCCTTCAGACTTTGCCTGGATCCTGCTAGCTCTTTAGCACACGAATGGTCATTTTGCATTGTTCTACCCCTAACGTCACAGATGGCCATGGTAGGTCAACCTACTATCTTTTTAAATCTGTTCCTCTAGTGAACACTCCGTGTTTCAGTTCCTAATAAGTGCGATCTGCTATAAATACTCAGGTACTTTCACAAGATAAAATATCCAATGGCCTCTCCTAGTCACTTCCTAGCTCTTAGTTATAATGTAAGCAGAAAATTATAGTAATTATCATCTTCTTCCTTGTCTCCCATATTGTAATAATGTTTAAGAAAGCTCTGTTTGCCTTTTACCCCATGGAGAACCAATTTTTGACACCCTGTACTTCCACCACTCGCCTCCCTCTACCTAGAGTATCCCAGTCCTGGGTCAGTGCTTCTAGCTACTTCTCTCTGGGCATAGCCGGGAGGCCAGGCTGCCTGTGTCCGTCTCATGGCCGTGGGTACTGACCCTCTTGCAAACTCACTGTCTGTCATCATGGGTCAGCACAGGTGCTGCCAACAGATTATTTTGCTCTTTTTGTTCTCCCACTAACTTGGACCACTATCACATGCTGCCATTCCTCAGTACACGGTCCCTGTTCTAGCTTCACACCCTTCGCTCTGTTCCGATTGCATTGGCGGGCTGATTACCAGGAAGCTGCAGTCCCTGCAGGGTTCTCTGTCCTTCTTCTACCTCCAAAGCTTTCTACACCCACACCTTGGGCACCTCCTTCCTACCTGTCTCAAAGAACAGAGCATACCTTCTGTGATACATTGTTGTCCCTTTTTCCTCTCTTTATTACTTGCCTTCTCTGTCTTTAGTTATCTGTTCTGGATAGCTAATATTTATTAATTCCCTACTGCTTAGTGAATGGTTTACTTTAGTATTTATCTTTAATGACCACATCCACCCTGAGACAACTATGTTAGGATGTCTCGCATTTCACAGTGTGAAATGTGTGCCCGAAGCCACGGAGGTAGGATGCAGTCCCACATCTCTCTTGCCCTACATCCAATTTGAATATCAAACTTTAGGTACTTATCAAATAAAGCAATTCTGCAGGTCAGTCCCTAAATCCATTATCCCTTTTGCTGGCTGTTCCAATCGCTACTGTATCTACAGTCTAAATAAGTGATCATATCCATAGATACAGTGAAACAGATGGTTTTCACGGGGATGGAGAAAGGATCACATCTTACTACTTTTTTCCTTTGGGCTACCTGGCACTAACTGGTTTTTAAATAGCAATTTTACCCCCCACCCCCAAGGCCTCAGTTTACATAGTTTCTTAGTGTATGTGAGCACCCTTACTCTTCCTCTGACTTTTCAAGGCCGGGTTTATTTCATGCTTAAAATAATGGATGGATAAAAATTTGGGAGCACACCGGTGATGAATTCAGAAAGGAAGATGTGTCTGTGTGTGTGGCGACTAAGAAGAAGAAATCTGGTGCCTGGAGCTATAGTTGCAGGAGGCAGAAATCTTTTAAAGCCGGAAGGGACAAGGCTGGGAACTGGTGACTGAGAACACAGGTCTTGTTCTAGTCCGTGATTACGCAGCAGGGGAGTTGTTGGGAGGTATGTGGTGAGTCACGGGCTATTCGGTATTGGGGTGCTAATTCCCTTCATTTGTAACATTTGGCAGCAAGGGCGCCAACCCCGGGAGCTGGTGGCTCCGTTCCTCAGGCAGAGGGCATCCCAAACACCCCCCACTGCGGCGGGTGCTCACCGTGGGCTGCTCCCCTCCCTCCCCTTCCCGCTTTCTTCTTCTGTGCTGTTAAACTTCCAGTGACAGAGCGCTTCAAAAAGCCTTTGGGTTCACATACTTCTTTCTCCATGCCAGAGAGTTGTACTTTCTGTTTGGGAAATAAATTACTTATTTTCCAGTTCCAAGAGGGTTGAGGTTTTCTGTTTTCATTGTGGTTCCCTTTCAAAGAAAGCTTGGCTCGGCTCTTTCCATGAATATTGAGAGCTTTCCTTAGCCCTCTTCCCTAGGGACCCAGGGTGCCCACAGAGGTCACTCACTGAACGTGATGTCCGTGTACACATCATTATTTTATTCCCCTCACACAGAAGCAGCGAAGGTCAGCATTATCTCCTTTCTTCAGCTGACTAATTAAGAATGGTTAAGGAACTTACTCCAGATTACATGGCTTGTCGGAGGCAGAGCCAGGATTTGAAGTTTAGGTCACTTTAATTCCGAGCACATCATGAACGCACTGAGCCACCGTGCCACAGGGGAACAGCAGTGTCTAGTCTTCTGTCCTAGCCCTGTGTATTGGTTCTCATTTTATGGCATAGATTCTAAAGGCTTCCGTGAGGAGGTGCTGTACATAAGAGCCAGTGGAAAAGATGCAACCAGCAGGGCTACTCTGCCCCCACCTGAGCTGTCTCCCATCCCTTGAGTTTTTTCATTCCTGTTCACATTCATGTGCTGCTTTTTCTTAGGTTCTGCCTCTCACATGGCTCAGAAGACAACTTCTGTCTTCCTTAATATCACACTCAAATTGTAGAAATCCCCTTCCCTTCCAATAGCAGATGACAGACTTCTTACATTCTTATCATCAATTTGAATGAACAGCAATCCTCTCCTTTATAAAAAGAGGCTCTCGCCTGTGATCCCAGTGCACAGGAGGCTGAAGCAGGAGGATCACTGTGAGTTTGAGGCCAGCCTGGGCTCATAGCGAGACGCTGTCCCAAAAAACAAACAAAGAGGCTGTGCTTTTTCTGTGTGAATATCACTAATGGTTCTTCTCTGTGGCTCACCCCATGAGCTCACCCCTTTGGCTAATTCTACTAACAATTTTTTAAAATGACTACACTCCTCAGGAATTCATTACATTTATACCACTCACGGATTTATTTCCCAAATCTTGAATATTGTAATCTCCACCTCTTGCTTCTGAGGTATTATCTATCTGAAACAGTTATACCATCTTTGTCTACAGCAGATTTACTTATCATTCCGGCTTTATTCAAAAAGTCCCCTTGGGCACACATCTTCTCTGATATTTTTATTTGGCCATATGCCTCTGCCTTTTCCCCACCTCAGACACAACATTAGAAATCACTGCAGCTGGCCCTGCATTTCCACAGCATTTAAATCTGGAAATCCCATTTCCTTTGCACAATATTTTCCCTGTATCTGTCTCCGTCTTCTAGAGCCAGAACTTCAGCAAGATGGCGACAGCTGTATGAGCCAGGATGCTTTGAATTGCCAAGAAACAGAGAACCAATAAAATAGACAAACATTGCAAAGCATTTGTAATATGTGATAGGAGTTTTGCATTCACAGGAATTTCCAGAGATAATTAATTCCACTGTGCATCAATTCTGTGCCTGTGGATTCTTTTTGGCAAATTTCTTGGGCCTTCCCTCATGAACCTAGGATGGTTGACATAGGTACAGACATCTCCTTCTGAGGTCTAACAATAAGGCAATTTTTTTTTCTATTTATCATATTAAAGAACAGTTATTAACTAGAGGGCAACATTTGAAGAAGGAAGGACAAAAAGGAAGCAGGCTTATTGCCTCTAGAAGCTTGCTTTTTATTAATCTAGGAAAAAAATTTTGCCCTAAAATTCACCAATAGAAGTTCTCTAAAGTTGCATTAACTAAAACTGAATCATATGCCTACCCCCAAGCTAATTTCTTAAAAAGAAGAATGAGATGATCACCACTTGTGTAGAAAAGTCACAGTGTAAACCAATCACAACACTCACCCGGGCTGAGGGAGGGGCCATCTTTGCTAAGCACATTGCCATCTGCCTGACTGCTGAATAAATCTGCAGTTCTATGAGCAATCAAGGAGGAAATGGCTCTATTAAATACAGTCAAGAATATTTGAATAGACTGAATCTATATTCAGTAGGTGAAATAATATTTACAACATCTTTAACTTAGCTAGCTTCGCATTTCTCACAGTGGTGGGTAAGATGTGAAATGAGTAGAATTGCTTATCGGACAGAATTAATTATTTTATTCAAATATTAAATTTATACCATACAATAGAAACTTTTCTAGAGGTCAGATATGCAATGGTAAGTGAAATCAAAATGAGGTCTCTACCATTAATATCATAAGTATGCTTACTGCATAGCAGTAAAAGTGCTAAAAAACATTGCATGCATTCTAATAACTTTCAAGAAATCCTATAGGGTTGATTCTGTTAAAATCTGCTTTTCTTCTGATGAGAAAACTATGACTCCGTGAAGTTAAGAATCATAATACAGGCAACAAAAGTGATATTCAAGCCAAGTTTTTTTAAATAAGTGTATGTGTGTGCATGCCTGAGAAGGGGGGAAGGGAGGAGAGAGGAGAGGGAATCCTGGTTGCAGTAATTCTCTAATTTAATTCATTGGAATGACAGTTTTATTCTTTTCCCCCAGCCTTTATTAAATTTCACTAATGCCTCCCCTCCCCAGTTTGTCTTATGTGCTGCATTTGGGCAATGGGTCTGTTTGCCTGCATAACATTCTAGATGATAATCCTCTTATCCTATGAATTACTACTTGAAAAGTAAGCCCCAGGTTTTGAAGAATCTGTTTGTAAACAGCAGCAACACATGATAGTCCTCACTTGAACTCTTCCCAGTGAGCACTATAACTTAGGTTTATGGTTTATAAGTGGTTTATGCTTAACATTGACAAATGATGCTAGAAAAGAAATCACAAGTTTCAGATGAGAGATGTATTTTGTTTTCTCTGTATAAAATACTTTAGAAACAAGTTACTCTGTATAAAATATTTTAGAAGCAAGTTACTCGTGTTTTAAAATGAAGACAGTCGACAGTCTGTTTTTGAAAAGCAGAGATACAGTGCACTTAGCGTGCACCCTGGCAAGTGAAGCCTGTGCCCAGGCCTTGCTGGACAGCGCTTGACTGACCACTACCTGCTTCAGAAGGGACAGGCACTCTCCAGGTGGCCCCAGTGACAGATGAGATGATTGCTTTTCTCAATTTAGGTGTCCGCTGTATTAGTCTGGATCAGCTATAACTCCAAAATGTTAGTGGCTGCCAAAAACAAACATTTACTTCTTTTGAAAATTAGTTTTATTGGTATAGTTTAGATGCACACAATAATCCATCCATTGTGGGAATTTGTGCCTGTCCATGACATATCTCGCTGGCATCTCCAGGGAGCTGGAGCTCTGTGGGGCCGGGTTACCTCACAGATGTATAACCCAGGTGGCCAGACAGGGCCCCATACTAAGAAAGAGTCTACATTTCCCCCCCATGTTCCACTGCTACTATCTTCAGATTCTGAATTTTTAATCAAACCTTTTAGTTGTTCCTGTTTGCATCCACTCCTCTAAACGACGTAAGCAGTCTGCTGTGAGATGCGGTGTCTTTTCCTTCAGAGCTCTGCCTGGAGGAGCAGTAACTGCCTGAACCTGCTCTTCTCAGAGTGAAGGGCGGGGTGTCACATGGTTGACTTTGCCCACAGCATGTCTCTTCAAGTCCCCAGCAGGAACTGGTACAGAGCCACTTTTCATGAGTCAGGGGAGTCAAGTGACCGAGTCCGGAGTCAGAACTGTGTACCAGTGTGCTTCACTTTAGCAAAGTGCCTATCTTAGGCATCTACTCTACTACTGGAACTTGTAACCCTTGAAGAATTACAAGTTCCATCCATACATATCTGCTGTGTTAGCTACTGTAAATGACATCCTGGCTTGTTAATGTCATAGAATGTGTACGATAATATTAACTGACATGTAATCTGTTTACCAAAATTTTAGAGTTGCACCTTTAAAAGATATGAAGCCAAAATGTGCTGCCTCTATTTTTTCAACAAACCTTTCCTTGTTCAAATTAAAGGCCAATTTAAGTCTACTCAGAATGTGCCTTGAGTCATTTTGCTATGTTTAAATATTTATTTGTCTTCATCATGGGTATAGTTTTCCTTTTTCACTTGGTTTTTCAAGCAAAGATGATAGAGTTAAGTGAATCAACACACTATTTACTTTTAATATTAAAATTTGGGTGGTAGGATATTATTACTGGGTAATTAATTCTGTATTTAATTCTCTGGTGACTTAGAAAAACTTCAGTCATGGCATAAAAACCATCTGGAATATGTGAACCTGATTTCAGGCTTCATTATTGTGATCAAGATGAGGACAGTGGTTCCATGAATCTTTTAAAAGGGAATCTATGCTGTTTTGAAATTCTCCTCTGTGACGTACAAATTCCTTCTGTTTCCGGAAGTTCAGACATAACGTGTATTTGTGAATCTAAGTGGAGGCTGCAGAGTTGGCAGCTGTTACCGTAGGCGCACCCAAGGTGTCGCCCTTGTGGGTACAGAAACAAGTGCCAGTTAATGGGGCCAAGTCCTTTTAGGAGGGTGTTGCAAGAGGAGCAGCATTTTAGGTCAGAAATCTGACCAAGAATTTGTGCCGAGGGCCAGACATACTGGTAGAGCATTTATCTAGGATACATAAGGCCTGCATTCAATTCCCAACCAAATGCACAAACATACCTACACACACAAAGGATTTGTGCTGACCGAGCAATAATTACAATTTCATTCAGTTCCTAAAACATGTCTGTATGTGATCTGGGTATTGACATCTTAAAGAAGTATTGTGATAACCTTGAGCACCTTCTCTGGTATCATAAAGTCTCCAAAGGGTTCGGATATCACCATCTCCTGGCTCCCTACCACAGCCCGTTATCCTAAGAAGTCTCAGTATTATCATCATTATTATTTCTATTGTAAAAATAAACAAGTGAAAGTTCAGAATCATACAAGCAAGGAAGAAGTATTACATCCTGAATATTGAGGTTTGCTTTAGTCCTGTTGGAGTCTCAGTTATCTCTGGTATAAACTATGGCATTAGTTTCATGAATACATTGTTTAGAAACCTCAACTAAATGTGCAGCTTCAGGTTTAGAGATCTAGGTTGATTCTTGTTTAGTTCATGCCGGCGGTCATAACAAAATACCATATACAAAGTTTCTCTAAGTTCTGTAGGTCATGGCTTCTAAGATCAAGGTGCCAGCCATGTCCGAGTCTGGTGAGGGACATCTTCCTGGCTTGTAGATGATGTCTTCTGCCTGTATGTGGGAGGGAAAGAGGCTTGGACAGAGACAGACAGAGAAAGGGGGGAAGGAGAGAAGAGGAAAAGAGGTAGAAGAGGGAAAGAAGGAGAGGAAGGGAGAGGAAAACAGGAGGAAGAGAAGAAGAAGAGAAAAAAGTGGCGGAGAGTGAGAGAAAGAGTCAAGTTCAAGAAAAGCCGAGCAAAAGTCAGCGTGAAAGCCAAGTACTCTCTGGTTTGTCAATTTCATCAGGAAAAACTAAATTTATGACATCTAAGCCTAATTACCTCTAGAAATCCATGTAGCCCATACCGTCAATGGTTAGAGATTTAATATATGTATTTGGTGGAGCAGGAAACACCAACAGTCCATGACAGCTCCTAACTCTGCTACTCACTAGCTGGGTAACTTTAGGTGAATTAACTCAATTTCTTTAATTACATGGGCATAATACATGCTTTAGGGAGCAGTTATGGAGATTATGTTGAAATACAACATGACAAGATTTAGTTTGGTTCTCAGAACACATGATTCATGAAGATTCCCAGAGTAAAGCCTCCACATTATTTTGAACAGGTTGAGAAATAAAAGAATTATTGGAAGCCAAAGTATTACCCTATCTACTTAATGCTCCAGATTGGAGAATGTTAACTTTAGGATTGATCAAAGTGATATTGGTAAAAAGAAAACTCAGATATGATCTCCAGTCATGGCAGTGTTTGCCCAAAACTCTCCTCATAGGTGAATCCTTGGGGGTATTAAGGATGTGGGTGTGCAGAGGAGAATCAGTGCTGTGTGACAAAGAGAGACCTGCAAGGAATATCTGTTACTCTAGCCAAACTGATCAGTCAGAAAAACCTTTCAACTACTTCAAAGAGGAAGTAAAGGAGTGGAGAAAAGCCAGGGTTTATTACTTCTTACTGATATTGTGATTGCAGTTGAAGGAGGAAGTTAGTGTGCTGTAACATGATTACAATGTTCCACAAAACTACCAAATCTCCTTTAGGTTAGTTGCATTTTGTGACCTACTTACCTTTCAGATTGGGATTTTTAAAAATCCTTTAATCAGCTCAGGATTATATCAAGAAGCTGATTTGTGTTAATGTCTTCATCCCTATCAAACTTCAGCTTTCTGAGAAGCAACCTTTTGTGTTGGGTCTCTTTATATTCCCACAGTGCTTTGCACAATCTTTGTCAATAATTATTACAGGGATTGCTCATGTAGCTGTGAATTTCACAGGTTGCAAAGAATCTCCTCTGGTCTTGCCACCATTCCTGAGAGGGAGGAAGAGAGGAAGTAGAGGGGTTATTCTCCTCCTTTCACATCAGAGGACACTGATGCCAGAACAGCTATATGATTTGTCCAGCTAATGAAACAAAGTGCCAAAATTTGATTCTGGAACTGGAATATAGGTCACTGGCTTTTAATGTCATATTCCTTCCAGTAAAGCATTGTGTTTTGTTCCACCTGAATGGAGCTGATTGTACCAGGTCAGGTTGGTCTAATATGCTTCATCCTGGGAGTCTCAGCAGTGTTCATAAAACAAGGTAAATGCCTCAGGACGTGGAGCGTTAAGAGTCTTGCTTCTCTTAGAGTTTCTGCTGATACCTTTGTTATTTATTGTGGGATGCCCCAGGGTAGCTTGATTGTGGGAGAAAAAAGGTTGTCTTAAGTTACTCTTTTCTTGTTACTGAGACAAAATACTTGACACCTAAAAAGAAGAAGGAAAAGTTTATTTACATTGCAGTTTTTTGGAGGTTTCAGTGCATATTCCACTGGCTCCAAGACAGGGTGGCACGGCTGAGGGGCAGTTCATGGTAGCTGCACAGATGCCAGAAGCAGCAAGAGCAAAAGGGCAAGTGGGAAAGCAGGCCTCCTTCCCTCCATTGTGTATTATGACAACTCCCCGCCACTGGGCGGGTGCAGCACTCACACCACCAATCCCAGCGCTGGACAACCGAACCAGTCACAAATGCTACATTCAGCTGCCCCCTTGACTACGTGAGGAGTTGAGCTAGAAATGAATTCCAAAAAATGTTTGATGGGATAATACAGAAAATGAAAGTACTTATGGGTATTTTCTAGTTTAAATGGCAAAACCCAATACTTTTTGTAATGGTGTCATTAAACTAGAGCTATATCACTATGTCCCTAACCCCAACCATGACCCTTATCATAGTGGAAAAGATGATGTGTATGGGGAATAAGTCTCATCTGAACTCTGTCCAGGTTCTTATCAAAGGAGAATGTGTGTTAATGCCCATGGTAAAAGAGATTTGTAAATAGAGATTCAGTGCACTAGAGAGATGATCTTGGATTTTCTAGATAGGTCCAATGCAGTAGTGAGGATGCTGGTTATGAAAGAGGAAGACAGAGGACTCCAAGAAGAATATGATGGTTAAAGTAGAAGCCACACTTCTCTGATTAATGGCTGGGGCTTGTGAGGCAGGTAAGACAAGGAGCCTCTGGAAGCTGAAGAAGACGGACTCCACAGCCTCCAAGATCCAACAGGAAGACGGCCCTGCCATCATTTTCACGTTTGCCCTGAGTGGCACATTTTGGATTTCTGTCCTCAACGGCTGTGAGATTATGAAGTTATTTTGGGCCACTGTATTTTGTAGCAAAAAGAAATCAATATACACATACACAGAGTAAAATTTAAATTACGTTTCTTATGATCTTGTACTTACCTGTCATGGTTTTCACCTTTGGGGAATCTGGGAATTTTCTCTGTAAATAAATGAGCATTTCTGACTGCAAAGTGATGGTGTTCTATGTAGTTGCTAGGAAGAAGGCTGGAAAGAAGAGGTTGATTACTAAGAAAACAAAACTGGTGTGGCTTGAAGAAGAGGGAAGGTGATGGGTAGTGAAACTGTAGAGTGTTTTGCAGCCGTGTTCAGAGATTCTTCAAATACCTGTTGCAATGAAGGCTTCATTCCGATGATCGAAAGTCACAATAGTTTGGGAAACAGTATATTTCTGTGTCATTTTTTAAAAAGGCAACAGAGGGAAAGAAAAATTTTTGCTTTCAACCAGACAGTACAGCAAATTATGACCCTATCAACCTCTTCTTGGCATGATTAGTGAATGGAAACTTCCCACTGGCTTCCAATATTTTTGCAAAATTTTAATCTTTAAGAGAACTTACTAACAAAAGACAAATAGAAAAAAAAAGAACTTTTAGTTGACAGAAAAATCAAAATGCTTCTTACGTCCACATGTGTGTGGTCTACTCCGCTCTCAACCTCTTTCATCAGAGATGCACATATGTTACAGTTGATGTGCTACAAAAGACATGCCTTTTTCGTGTAAGGCTCATATTATACATCAGGGTTCACTGTTGATGTTGTGTAAGTGTGGATTTGGATTAGTGTATGATTATATATATTCACCCTTGCATAATACAGAATAATTTCACCACCCTAAAAATCCTCTGTGTTTTTCCTATTCTGTCAACTGCTAGGAACTAAATTTTTGCTATCTACATAATTTTGTCTATTCCAGAAAGGAGAAGTGAGAAGAGATTATCTTTCCTTTGTTTCTGACCTGGATGCGAAAATTTCTAGTTTCTCACCATTAAATATGGTGTTAACTGTAGCTTATTTTATATAGTCATTTTTTAGTAATGTGAAGAACTTCTGTCTTCTCAGTTTACTGAGAGTTTTTAATAAAAATAGGCATTGGATGTTCTCAAATGGCTTTTCTACATCTATCATTATGATAACCGTGTAATCACTTGCATTTTTGTCTTGTGATTTAATGGGTTATAGTAAACAATTTTGGACTACCAAGCCAGTTTAGGATTACCTGAGACAAGTCTTACTCGGTCATGGCATATAATGTTTTTCATATGTTATTAAAATCAATTTTGTAACACTTTGTTTAGAATTTATGGACCCATATTTGTGAAAGAGATTTATCTGAAATATTCTTGTAATGCCTTATTTATAGTTCTGAGATTAAGATGATGTTAGCCTCATAGAATGAGTCAGAAAAGATTCCTTCTGTATTGTAATGGTTGATACATTGTGTCAACTTGAGAAGTTAAGAGCAATTTGGGGGGGTCCTCACTTTGTAAACAGACTCATCCGGAGTAAGAGGAAGGCAGGGAGATGGTGTGAGTGCTAGACCTGCCCTCTCTGGGTGGGGATGGCCTGCTTACAATGTAAGGGAGAAGAGGCTCATTCTTCCCCCTTTTGCTCTTGTGCTTTTGCTGTCTTCTGCCACCTTGAAGTCTTCCCCCTGTGCCATGCTGCCCTGCTTTGGCTGATTATGGACTGAAACCTCCACAAACCCTGAGCTAAATAAACCTTTGCTTCCTTAATTTTGAATGGTATTTTGTCTCAGTAGTGACAGTAAAGTAACTAAGACATGTCTGCATCCTCTGAAAGAGATTTATAAAATTGATATAATTTCTTTCTTAAATGTTTCCTAGAATCCACCAGCAAACTTGCCTGATTCTGTATGAACCTGTTAAAGAAGGTTCTTATAATCTATTCAGATTATTTATTTTCTCTGTGAGTCTTATTAGACTGTCCTTTAAGAAATTGGCCCATTTTATCTAAGTTATCAAATTTGTGAGCATAGAATTGCTCAAAAAATTCCTCTATTATCTGTTTAATATTCATGGTATCTATAGTGGTGTCTCTTTTTCCTTTTAAATATTAATTTATGATTTCTCTATTTTTTTTCTTAGTTGTTTCCCCATAGAGTGCTCAACTTAATTCGTCTTTTGAAAGAAATAGTTTCAGGACTTACTGTTTTTTTTCTGTTGATTTCATGTATGGTTTCAGTTTTAATGTGCGCAATGAGATTGCCTTTTGTTCTTAAGTAGACATTTTGTGATCAACTGATAGTCATATATGCTTTAGGAAGCATTTCAACTATTCTGCAACCTACAATTTAGCTTTATGGAAGCACAATTGACACCCAGTAAGATGCACAAGTTTAAGTATACATTTGAATTCTGACATACATCTGTACTTTTGAAACTTTTAACTAAAATTTTTCCCCATGTACTGTTATAATCTCTCCTGCATTTTCCTAATCCCAGCAATCACAGAACTACTTTCTGCCTCTATGAAGGTTTTCATTTTCTAAAATATTATGTAAATGGAATTATAAACTGTGAATATTTATTTTTTAATGAGGTTTCTTCATTTAGTATTATCTTGGGATTCATTTGTATTATTTCATACACTACTGAATTTTCTTTCTATTGCTGTCATATTTTGTGGTATGAATATACTACACTCTGCTTATCTATTCACCTTTTGAACACATTTTGGGTCTGTCTTGTTTTTTGTTTTTTTTTTCTTTTCTTAACAATTCATTGGAGTTTTTGATTGTGGTGAAAAAGCTTAATAAGACAGTTTTCTCAATGAATTTCTAAGTATGCAATAGATTATGGTTAATTATATATACATTTTTCCTTGCAGGTTTTGAGAACTTACTTAGCTCAGAAGAAAATTTATTGATTGTCACTCATCTGTTATCCCCCTTTCTTTTTCTTGATTTGACTTAGGTATCACTTTTTAGTGGAATTATACAATTTCTGTCATCTCATGACTAGATTATTTCATTTAGTTTAACGCTCACAGTGTTCAGATTGTAGCCATGGGTCACCACACCTGGTACAAAATGTTCCATTTAGAGGGAGCATAGTTCCATGTTATATTCAGACGATTTCCAATGAACAGTGGCTTAACTTGTAATATTTTTCATTTAATTACTGATGGATACATAATTGATTTCATACCTTTACTATCTTGCATGAAGTTGCATAAACATAGAAGTGCCAATATTCCTTTAATACACTGAATTTATTTCTTCAAGTTATCCAGTGTGTTAGCATATAATTAATAATGTAAATATCAGGATTTGGGATATTTCTGTGGTGTCTGTTGTAATTTCTCCTCTTAGTTGAGATTTTCTCTGCTTTTCTTAGTCCAGTTAAAAATCTGTGGATATGTATTTTAAAAAACTAAGCTCTTGGTTTTATTAAAATTTTCTATCTTTATTTGATTATTATTTTTTTATTCTCTGATCTTTGTAGTTTTCTTTCTTCTGTTTAGTTTATTCTTTGTAATTTTCTTTCTTCTATTTCTATTTTCTTCTACTTAGCTTATTCTTTAGTTATTTTTTTCAGTTTTTTTTTTTCACTTAGGGCTTAGGTTGTTTCTTTGGGGGTCTTTCTGATTGGTATACAGGCATTTATAGGTATAAACTTTGTTCATTCCATAATTTTTAATATTCTGGTTTTTTTTCATTTTTCATTGGTCTCAAGATGCTGTATATATTTTTAAAATTTCCCTGTTGATTTCTTCTTTGATTGAGTGGACTTCCACAAGCATGTTGTTTAACTGCTACCTATGAATAAAATTTCTGAATTTTCTAGTGTTTCAATTACTATTTTCATGTTGGTATAAATATAAAAGATATAATTTTAATCACTTTAAATCTTCTCTATGACTTAATGTGTTCTATCCAGGAGAACACTGCTTGTGTCCCTAAGAAGGTGTTTTCTGCTGTTTTTGAAGCTATGTCCCTATTGTGAGATTTATTTGGGTGTAAAGTGCAGTTCAAGTCTTTCTCTTTGATTTATGCTTGCATTACGTACTAATCCCTGAAGGTGAGGTTGTGTAGTTTTCTATTATTAGTAGATTGCTATCTTTTTCTCTTTTCTAATCCATTAATAATTACTTTACACAGAAGGTGTTCTGCTATGAATATATGTTTACAAATATTATAGCCACTTGATGAATGACCGCTTAATCACTATGTAACTTCCTTTACTTTGTTCTATAATTTTTTCATTTAAAATCTATTTTATCTGGTTTAAGTATGGGTGCCTTTGCATTTTTTTCTATTTGTGTAAAAAAACCATTTCTCCCATTCCTTCACATTTAGCCTCTGAATGTTTTTATACCTTAAGAGAATCTGTTATACACAGCATATAGTTGTATATTGTGTTATTCTACATTTTTGGCTGGAAAATTTAATCCACTTACATTCAAGATAATTATTTATAGGTAAGAATTTAGTACTACCATTTTATAAATGGTTAATGATTGTAATAATTTGTTGTTGGTTTTTTTACTGTCATGTTTTGTGATTTAATGAATATTTAGATTGATATGCTTTGATTCCTCTCCTTTTTTAGTTTTTTAAAATTTTATTTTAAAATTTTATTTTAATAAAACCATTCAGAATAAACCAGGACTTCAAAACATTAAAAAATCAACAATAATTACCATAATGCCTTTTGATAACTTCAAAATAGCTGCAGATAACTTCGAACATAATAAAAGTCAAACAGAAGAATAGAATAGAAACAATAAAAACAAAACAATAAATGCAATAAAGGACTTCAAAACAAGCCCACAGTAAATCCAAAATTGCTACCATAATACATCCTGCTATCTTTGAAATAGTTGCTCCTGCCATCAGATTTAACATAATCAAACAAAACAAAAGAGAATGAAACCCAACCCAACAAACGGTGGAAATGATATAGGATTTCAAAACAAGATAGTAGGGAATCAACAATGGCTGCAACCCTCAGAAGGAGATCCCTCAAGATGCCACACTGGTTACCGCTGTCCTCTGAACCTATGACCACACCAGTAGCCCTAGACCTGCAGTGTTAGGGAAACACCAAAGAACCGCTCGCATCCAATTGTGTTTCACCTCAATACCTATCATCACAGCCAGTATTTCTCCAGATAAGCCAGTCACTTAAGAGTGGGGGGATTGGTACTTCTTGTTTGCCAGCCCATTTATTCGAAGGGGCTGGGGTCTGGCTGTTCCAGACTGATGGTAGCCCACACATGGCACTGGTTCCCAGATGGGGTTTGCTTACTGTTGCGGCTTTGTTCTCTCTACCCCTTGGTCCATGAATGGAGCTGACTCATGGGAAGTGGCTTGGGTCTGGCTGTTCCCAGTCCAGTGGTGGTCCATGCATGGTACTGGTTACCAGACTGGGCTTGCTTCCCAGTGTGACCTTGTCCTCTTTCTCCACAGTCTGAAAATGGCCTGACTCACCAGGTGAGGCTTGGCTCTGGTATTCCCAGTCTGGCAGCAGCCCATGCATTGATTTCTCTCTGTCTTAAATAAAATCTGGAGACTTTTATTCTGAGGTTACCATGTGAATAATCTAAAACATTTTATATTCATAATAGGCTATGTTAAACTGATGACAACTAACCTCTGATTAGATAAAACACTGCACACATTTCTTCTGAAATTTTATGCTTTTGATATCACAATTTGTATCTTTTTATATTGTGTATTGCTTAAAAATTAATGTAACTATAGTTATTTTTATGCTTTTGTCCTTTCACTTGATATTAGCAGTATAAGTGATTTATATTTTGCCCTTACAGCATTAGTGCATTCTGAATTTGACCATGTACTTTCTTTTACTAGTGAATGTAATAATTTCATGTGACTAATAAGCATATTTTCATAATCTTGAAAAAGTCCTTTTTGGAATTTTATGTAAGGAAAGTATACTAGCAATAGTTAGCTTTTGTGTGGGAAAGTTTTTATCTCTTCTTCATTTAAGGACAACTTGGTAGCTAGAAGGAGCAATTATTAATATTGACTGTAGGCTTGGTTGGTTTGAGACATACTTAGGCAATTAGTAAAATGTACTACTGATGGGTCACAAGCTTGGGAAATATACATAATCTCTCTCCCTTCTTCTCTGCCTTTCTTTACAATCTGCTTCCTGTCATCTTTGCCATGATCACCTTTCCTCCACCACGCCCTTTTGCCATGGTGTTTCTGCCTTCGTGACCATAGACTGAAACTGTTCAAATAAATCTCTTATCCTTGAAGTTGTGAATCTTAAGTATTCCTTCCAGCAATGAAAAGGTGAGCAATGCAAAGCAACTCCCCACCTCTCTTTGAATATACCATCTAACTAGAACCATTTCACTTGACAAATAAGTAACGATAAGACCTCTACTTTTAAGTAACAAGTTACTTTCTCCTGCTGTTTTAAATACTCGGTGTCTTTGATTTTTGTGCTGCCAGTATACAAATGTTTATATCTGTCCTCAGAGTTGAAAATGTTTGTTCTAAGGAGGTTTTCTGCCCCTTATGTTTTTTCTTCTCTATTGATTTTATGCTTGTAACATTTCCTCTTTCATGCTGTTCCATATAAGTCATGGGCTTTTTTCATAGCTTTTCCGTCCTCTTATTTTCCTTAACTATATATTTTCCAATAGCTAATCATCAATTTCAAGGCTTCTTTACTCTGCTTGAAGGGCTTTGGCTATTTATACTGTCTCACGATTTTTCACATTCATAAGTTACAGAATTCATGTTCAGTTCTTCTCTGTGAAGAAAAGAGTGGTAGTGGTAGTGTCACTAGTGTCTGGTGTACAGGTATCCTTACTGCCACACTGGTAATGATAGAATACAGCTGCTTATGTTATGAACAGGTAGCTTGTCACATTCTGGATTGAAGATGTACACAGAGCTGCAGAGGTTCCGGGACCCAGAGTAAGGACTAGCCAAAGGGTTGGTGGTGCCCATGTTGGAGACACAAATGCACCATTTTAAAATCTGCCAACAATTCATACTGCCCTGTTCTTCCACATCTGCTAACATGTGTTGCTTTTTGTTTTTATCTTAATAACTCTCCTGAGAGGTTGATATCTCACTGTGATTGTGATTTGCATTTCCTATACCTATTCATCATTTATATATTTTTCAGGCTCTTAACCTACTTTTAAATTAGATTACTAAGGTTTTGTTTTTAACTACAGAGTACATTAATTTGTTGCAAAATATGCAAAATTACTAAGCTCATCAGATGTGTGGTTTGCAAACAAATATTTTTTGTTATGCCCTATGCTTTCTTTTCTTGCTGTTGGTTGTTTCTTTTTGTTATACAGAAATTTTTGGTTGGATATAGTCTCACATGTTTATGTGGGTTTTGTAATTGTGTTTTGGGTGCCATATCATTCTCAAAACCAATGTTGGATTGGTCTATGTTTTCTTTTAATAGTTTTATAGCCTCAGGTCTTACATTTTAAGTCTTTATTCCACTTTGAGTTATTTTTATGTATGATGAATGTTAAGGGTCAGTTGTTTTCTTCTGCATGTAAATATTTTACATTTGTTGAACAAGCTAAACTTTTTCAATTTGTATACTTGGCACTGTCATTGAAAATCAGTCAACTATGTATTCCTAGGTTCATTTCTAGCTCTCTGTTCTTTTTTAATTGCTTTAAGTCTGCCTCTATACTATTACCATACTGTTTTGATTATTATAGCTTTGTAGTTTCAAAGAACAAATATATCTCCAACTTTGTTTCCTTTCTTAGGATTGATTTGGCTGTTTTTTTGTCTTTTGTGTTTTTATACATTTTCTTTTTTTCTTCTTTTGTAGATAATGTTATTTGGATTTTTATGATCAATTTTATTTTAAAAAGCTATTCAAGCTCATTGGCCTTAACTTTGAATTTTATCTATTGATTTTTAGTCTATTTTAAAATTATATATTGATAAATTATAGTGGCAAATATTTAATACTTATATAGTATAAAGTGGTATTATTTTAATCCAGTGAGAAATAATTAAGCCACTTACTATATCCATGCTCTTATATTTAATGTTGTTTGTAATAAGAATGTCAGAAATTTACTTCCTAAGTGACCTTGATATATGCCATAGTCAATTAACTACATTCTGATACTGTGCAGTTGATCTAAAAAGTTAAAATTACTCAATCTCAGAATTTGTCTTTATCTGTAACTGAGACTTCATACATTTCAACTATTATCTCTCCATTTATCCCCAACTCAGCCAGGCTATGCTAATCACTATTCTATACAGTTTTTACTGTGTTGAGCATGCTGAAACTTTTACTCATTTTTCCTAAATTATTTTTATAGATTAAAAACTGGTGGTCAACTTAACACCAGTGGAATTAAATCATCATGGTGCTGAGCATAGATGTTCCACCTGAGGAAAGTTGCCAGCATAAATAGAGACATGGAGAAAGAGAAGAAAGGTGTGAGGCATTGAGGTGTTGATGTGTTGAGGTGTTGTGGGTTCTCCTACATGTTGCTATTTGAGCCATTGGTTCTCCTGGAGAAGCTCTGGTTCTTACAGTGAATGTTACTTCCTAGCTCCAGAGGGGAAGATATGTGCTGCTTAACCTCCAGGATAAACTTGGCATGCTGGCTTTTTGGCATGTGCTTATCCTCAGAGGAGCTCGGGACCTATGTCCCTGAGGATGGCTTTGGTGCTTTTCAGGACATCCCTGGTACTTTGTTTTGAGTGTGACTTCTTAGCTCCAGCTTAGAACCCTCAACCTACCAGCACAGCTCCTTCATCCCATTGGCATAGACTTTCTAGCTTCCACCACTGATCTTTGGGCCTTCCCAGTGCAGATCTGTAAAACAGACTAAAGTGAGTCCTTCTTGTGGGCTCTAGACCTCCAGTTGGACTAGTAGGGGCATTGTCATGGGCTCTGGGTTTTCATATGGACTTACGTAG
The DNA here is from genome assembly GCA_004027455.1 of Hydrochoerus hydrochaeris. Taxonomy (NCBI): domain Eukaryota; kingdom Metazoa; phylum Chordata; class Mammalia; order Rodentia; family Hydrochaeridae; genus Hydrochoerus; species Hydrochoerus hydrochaeris. The sequence continues at coordinate 216,840 of PVLA01000526.1, read as the reverse complement.
GACATTGCTGTGGGATTCAGGCTCTTGGCTGAATATTCTATGTCTTTAGTGTTGGGGACAGATTTCCTGCACTTTCTTGTGTTAACTCTGGGTGACCATCATAAAATAATATTATAAATTCCATGTCCTGATTTTAATTGTTCTCACAACCCCTGACTTAAAACAATTATGGTCTTTATAATTCCCTGGGGTTATTTCTAATGTCTACTTTTATTTTTGATTATATTTAAGTTTACCAGCCTCATCCCCATTAGTCTAAATAGAATTTTGTAAATTTTGTGTATCTTCCAAAAACACAGCTCTTAATTTTATTAATTTGTTGTTGTCTAGTCTAGTATCTTTTTGACTTTTGTGCTTATATTTATCATTTGTTCTCTTTTTGCTAGTAGTGGGTTTATTTTGCTCTTTTTGTCTATTTTCTTAAGGCATAGCACTAAATTGTTTATATTATTTCTTCATCTGGGCATTTATTGCTGTAAAGCTTTTTCTTAGAACTGTATTTTAGCTGTATTTCTTATGTTTTGGTGTTCTGTGTCTCCATTTTTATGTCTCAGGATAATTTTTAAATTCTCCATTCTTCACTGATCCATTATTTGTTCAAGGAACAAGTTGCTTAATTCCTTTGTATGCACAAGCTTCTCATGTTATTAGTTTCTAGTTTCATAACTTTATGGCCAGAGCCATGACTTCAATCTTAATAAATTTGCAATAATTTGTCTAGTGGGCTAAAACACAGTCTGTCCTAGAAAAATGTTCTATGTGTACTTGAAAAAAACCATCTGTATTCTGTTGCTATTGTATAGCATAATCTGTATGTACCTTTTAAGTCTATTTAGTCTTGACTAGTGATCACAAAACTGTTAAAGATGAGTGCAAAAACTGCAACCCAAATCTTATTTATTGCAAAAAGGAATTAAATGAGGTTTTAGTTTAGAAAAACAGCCTATAATTATGGCTTTAAAATATGTTTTGTTTCAGTAAGTATTATTGTCTCTGATCCTTTTTGGCTTCCATTTATTCAATATATATCTTTTCCTTCCCTTTATTTTCATGTTTGTACATTTGAAAAGTGAAGTGAGTCTCATCTAGGAAGCATACAATTAGGTTTTCTTAAGAAATGCATTTATTTAGTTTATGTCTTCTTAGTGGGATATTTAATCCATTTACATTTGAGATAACTGTCAATATGAAAAGAGCTGATAGCTTAATTTCGATTGGATAGACCAAGTCAATACTTTCCTCCCTTTCCCACATTGATGCTTTTGATTCTGAATTTACATCATTTTATAAAATATGTCCCTTGACAATTTATTTTAGTTATATTTTTATTGATAATTTTGTCCTTTAATTCTTTTTTAAAATTTTATTTAAAGAGAAAAAAAGCAAAACAGAAAAAAGGGAAGAAACAATACAGAATTTCAAAAAATATAAACAGTAAGAAATCACTAGTTGATAAATTACATATTGTCATCTTAGATATAGTTGTTCAAGTTACAAAATTAAAGCATACAAGGTGGACATTCAAACAGTGAGGCTACAAACAGTTCTATTCAATGATCCAATAACAACTTAGCAACATGGTTATCAATCCTACACACTTAAACATACATGCAGTTATATCCTTTAGAGCATTTCCTTTTTCCTCCTATTGCTTTTTTAAAGTCCATTATCTGTTTAGTTATATCATGTTTCAGCTTGCTCAGTACCTTACTTATCTGTTTGTTATTTATTTTTTATTTTTATTTATTTATTTAAAGTAGTAAAATACCACAGAACAAGACAGAAGAAAACAAATTGAGACAGTGTAATGAAACTGGTACAGAACTTCACAGCAGGTTACTGGGATAACAGTAATAGGTACCATATTATATCTTGTTTTCTTCACAATAGTTGTTCTTTCAATCAGGTATAGTAAAATCAAAGGAAATGCAGAACATTATAGGACTTATCAAAACAGAATTTTGAATAGAGCAATACCATTAATCAGAACAAAGTAAAACAGTAATAAAAAATATTTTCCTTCAAACAGATGGTAGGAGGAAATCCCCCTTATTTGCTATAGTGCATATAGTCAACCTCACAAGAGATGCTCATATGTCTGACTCCCATTTACTAATGGGCTGGGGGGTTGTTGGATGTTTGAATCTCAGCCCACGTGCCAGTAGGCTCACAGCTGCTTACCATGACGACAAGCTGGTTGTTTGATTTCCCAGTGCCCTATGTTCCAACATGATGCAGATCTCAGGAGACGCTGATGGTTCTCACCCTCAGATGGCCACAGCTTGCTGGGCCATAGCCACTTACTAGGGCAGTGAGCTGGCTGTTTGGTTTCCCAGTGCCCTTGTCCTTTAATTCTTATGGTGTGGATAAAATTACTATCTTCTCAGTAATAGATTATTGTGAATATTGCTTCATGATACTTACAGTATTGGATTTTCTACTTCTATAAGTTTTGTTATTAATTAGTAGTCTTATGCTTCAGGTTAAAGAACTCCCTTTAGTGGGAATGCTAGCATAATAATTATCAACTATTTTAGCTTTTGTTTGTCTAGGAAACTTTTTAACTTTTCCTTATTTCAGAAATGCAGTTTGGCTTGGTAGGGTTTTTTTTTTACCTCTCTGTCTTTTAGTACTTTTGGTTTAACATCTTACTTTCTCTTGGTCTAACATTTCTGCTGAGAAGTGATAATAATTGTATTGGGATAACTTTGTATATGACATATTGGTTGTCCTTTGGGATTGCTTTTTTTATTTCAGTTTTTAGTAGTTTGTTCTTAGTGTGTAGAAACACAACTGATTTTCATAGGTTAGTTTCATGTTTTAAAAGTTTGCTGAATTTGGTAAACGTATCAATAGATTATATATCATGATGCAGTCTTTTGTGGGTTGAATGTATTTGGAGATTTATTTTTTTCTGTACTTGAATGTTTGCCTCTTCAGATTAGAAAAAAATTTTTGTAATACATTCATTTATACTACTGAAGACTGAATGTAGGGTCTCTCACCCATGCTAGGCAATTACTGTAACATTGAGCTACATCCCCAAAAGTTTTTGAGACAGTGTTTCAGTAAATTGTCCATGTTGGCCACAAATATGTGATCAACCTTGGAAATAGCTAACATTTCAGGAGTGAGTCATTATATTCAGCCTATTATTTGTTTATATGAGACTTCTGGACCTTTTATTCCTGTTCTAAATCCTGCTGTGCATAAGATAGATTTCTTGATACTGACTCATAGTTTTCATAGGCCTTCTTGATTATTTTTTACTTTTATTCTTTTGATTGGATAATTTCAAATGTCCTATATATAATTCCTTGATTCTTTCTTCAACTTGGTCAATCTGGGTATCAAGATTACAGGAGAACTTTTTAGTTTAGTTATGGTATTCTCCATCTTTAGGATTTCTACTTATTTCTACATTTTGGTCTATTGAATTCTTCATTTCTTTCTGGATTACTTTCCAAATTTGATTGACTTATTTTTAATCCAAATAGTCTTGAAGTTCACACAACTTTTGAAAGAACAATCATTTTGAAGCCTTTCTCCATCTCATTTCATGTCTCTCTCTCTCTTGGACATTCATTGTTGGATTTTTTTTTCTTTCCTTTCTATTTGCTTTGCCTTTATCATTGTTGCCTAAGTTTTTGTAAGCTTTGTGTCGTTGCAATAGTGTTTCTTCATTTGTGGAGACAGCCACCTTTTATGGCTTTCCTGTGTATTTCAGGAACAGGCTTTTACTTTTTATTCAATGCATAACTTTGTATAGACAAAGTGGCAGTGACCTTGGGCATACTGAACTTATTTTCAGACTCTCTGAATGGTTGGGCTGTCCCCTTGTTCTAATTTCATGTTGAGTGGCTTCCTGGGCTCTGCTATCTGAGGAGAACCCTGGCAGAGCACTACACTTACTCTTATGTGCTGTATGGACATGAAAATCCTCTCTCATCCTGCTAGGAGGTGCATTCCCTAGCTAGAAAATACTATTATGTGAGCCAGCAGTAGCACAGGTTGGCAGAAGAGGCCCCATGGTTGTGTGGCTCAGGAAGAAAAGGCTAACTTCTATGCTGTGTAGAAATGTACTTTAAGGCTTTCTCTTCCTCCCTGGGTGGCATATGGGGTAGACAGTGAAGCAGCTACTACCTGGCATGACAAATACAGAGCCTGTTGATTCTTAAAACTCTCTAAGGATCTGCTATGATACGTGCTTATTCAAGTAGTTTAGCGACTATTTCAGCATTTCATCATGTGGCTGAAGCTAAGCCTTTTGCGGAACAAGGTTGGTTCTGAGTTTGAATCTAGAAGCATGATGGGAATTTCTGTCACCTGACTACATCATCTATACTCTGAAAATGACCCTCTTATTATTTCTTGGACTCTTGTAGAGTTCAGCAACTTCTCACCTGAATCTCAAGCTTGCCACAATGAGACTTTGATTTGTGGGTGGGTGCAGAATTTTTGTTGTGGGAGAACCCAGATGACTGATTTCCTGGCCTACTATCTTGCTCCTTTCACTCTGACAGTCAGATTTCGATAAGAGTTATACTGAATCTATGGATTACTTTGGGTACTAGAGACATTGTAACTTTTTTTTTGAGTCTTCTGATTCATGGCCAAAGATGTTTTTGTTTTATTGATTGCTTTTATTTCTTTTATATGTATGTGGCTTCCACAATTCTTTTGTTTGTTTTTGTGTTTTTCTGGGGCAAGGTAATGGATTGACTGGAGTTTAAATAAAATAACTTACAGTTAGAACTACATTTTAACAATTGATAACTTAGGAGTTACAAAAAGTCTACACTTCAGCCTCCCAAATCCACTTTATATTGTTACCATCACCATTTACATTTACTTATACTGTATAATTTTGAACATATGTTGATTATTATTTCTGGCACTGGGGATTGAACTCAGGGACTCTCTACTTCTTAGTTACCTCCTTACCCCTCTTTATTTTTCAGATAGAATCTCGGTAAGTTGCCTCAGTAATGCTCAAACTTAAATCCTCCTGCCTAAGCCTCCTGAGTAGTTGGGATTATAGGAATGTGCCACTGTGCCAGCTATATTTATTTTAATATGCTTTATTTTAGTATTTTATGGGAATTAAAAGTGATTTATCTACACCCATACCACAACTACAGTATTCAGTACTGAGCTAGATATTTACCTATGCCAAGGAGTTACACACTTTCTTAAACTGCTGTTTCTGCTCACTACTCTTTCATTTGAATTTTGAGAACTTCTTTTGGTTCTTTTATGACAAGTCTAGTTGCAATGAGTTCCTTCAGATTTTGTTTGTATGGAAGGTTTTTATGTCTCCAATTTTAAAACTCAATTTGCTGGGCATAGTATTCTTGGTTAGCCATATTTTTCGTTCCACATTTGAAATATATCATCCTACTGCCTTCTGGCCTGAAGAGTTTCTGCTAAACATTCCACTGATGGTTCATGGAAATTTCTTTGTGTGCAACAAATTTCATTACACTGGATGTTTTTAGTTTTCTGTCTTTCGTTTTGACAATTTTACTATGATATGCATTGGTGAGAATCATTTAACATTGTCTTATTGATTTTTGTTGGGTTTTTTTTTTTTTTGGTGTTTTTTATTTTTTTAGCCAGGGTTTCACTCTGTAGTTGAGGCTGGCCTTGAACTTGCAGTGATTTTCCTGCCTCTGTCTCCCAAGGGCTGGGATTGCAGGCATGTGTCTCCATGCCTGGCTCTTACTGATATTTTGTGCTTCCATTTCCTTCTTCAGATGTGGAAAATGTTCAGTCATTACCTGAATAATCTTTCCGGTCCTTTCTCAAGCTCTTCCTTTCCATAATTCACATAATTCACTCACTGGTCCACTTAGTAGTATCACATAAATTCTGTAGTTTTTCTTGACTGTTTTCTTTTCTTTTCTTGTTGTTATTGTTTGTTTCTCTGGTGGAATTGTATCCATTGGCCTGTCTTTGAAATAGACAATATTTTCTTCCAGTTGATTTAGTTTATTGCTGAAACACCGTAGTTAATTTTTTCATTTAATTACTGTTCTTCACCTCCATGGTTGGTTTTCAGTATGTTTTACTATTTTCTAGCTTTTTTTTTCAGATTACCATTTTGTTCATGTATTATTCTCTTGAACTAAGTGGATAATTTTATTAGATTTCTCTTTTAGTTCTCCAACGGATAATATAAAAATCTATTTCATTGGCATCTACTTTGGGAAGTCTTGTGATCTTGTTCCTTGTTTGGAATATCTTTAGCCAATTCTTCATTTTTCTTGAGTATGGGTTTTTGTGTGTGCTTATTATGTAAAGAGATAACTCTCGTAGTGTTCACAGATTGGCCCCATACAAGAGACCACTCAAGTTAGCCTAGCCTACCTGTTCCAACTCTTTACCTCTGCTAAATTTCCTTCTCTGTAGAGAGGCAGGACGATGTGGTTTTTATCTGTTTGTTCTACATTAAGGGAAGAATGGGGAGTTATGACATCTACCTTCCCAACTGTTACAGTTTACATCTAGGCTTCCCCTAAATCCTCATGTGGTCATATGCAAAACTTTTTGAAAGGCAATTGACTTATGGGAACTTTGTAGCTGACTTACTGTTAAAGGCAGAGTCTCCTCTGAAGAGGCGGGTTCCTCTGTGTATGACCTGGAAAGGTGTAGCTCCTTTCCTAGATCTTCCTTTTACCTCTCTCTCTGCTTCCTGATTGCCAAGATGTGAGCAAATTTTCTCCATCAGACCCTCCGCTGTGGCATTTTTTCCTGAACCACCACCACTATCACCATTCAAGAACTGAAAGTTCTAAAATGTGAGCTCAAATAAATCTCTCCTCCTGTATGTTTCATGTGTCAAGTGTGTTGTCTCAGTTATGACAAAAGGAAGTAAGATACATCCCACTTTCTCTATTTTCTTCCTGATGGTTAGATTACACTGGAGCTATTAGAGGCTCAAGACTGGTAAAGCAAATACTAGTTTTGGGAGCAACCTGAGGAAGTTGGGTTTGGAGTGCACTGATCATCTTTACCCCTCCCCAGTGTGAAGTTGACATTTGGAGTTCTCTATCCACTTGCTATCTTGAACAGGAGAGGTTTGTCTGCAACATCTGCTAGCTCAAGTTGCTTCCTCTGTTCTGACACTGGACAGCCCACCTACAGTGGACACATTAGAACTCTTGGACTGATTAGATAGAAGAAATTCTTCTGGTGAGCCTCCTTGGAAATGTCAGGGCACTGCATACACACACCATCCTTTCCCCTTCTGTGCGAAACACAGAAGGTTCTGTTCCTCACTGCATAATTCTGAGTCAAGGAAAATCCCTGATGTTGTGGTGTCCCAAATCTCCCTACTAATTTTAGAGGTTTCATATTCTTTCAAGATGCAAGAGAACTTTGGTTAGCTTCTGACTTCTCACAAGAAAGCTTTCAATAAATTGTTACTTGGTGTTGTATTTGAGTCTCAACAAGTCTATGGTTTCTTATTTTATGATGTTGATGAAATGTTTTTCTCATTTGGGGATATTATAAATCATTTGGTGTGAACATTTTTAAGTAAATGTTTAGATGGATATGTGCCTTCTTTTATCTTGGTCTTTTAATTTCTCTAATTTTCTCCTTAGGCTATGTTATGGAGTAGCTCAATGCAGTGGCTAGACAGCAGTATGATGTGTAGAGTATCTGCTTGTGAGTTTCTATAGATGTTCTTTCCTGAGCAGCTGAGTCACAGAAAAGACCATCAGGAATTCATGTGGAGGTCATGGGAATTCTAAATGAGGAAACATAAAGCAACGAAACACAAAGGTTGCAGTGCATGAAGCTAAAGTGAGACTTAGGAAGAATGTTCTACGTGTTTATACTATTGAAAAATGGATTGAGATTTCATTAGAGTAAATAACCTTCAAGTTAGGAATGGTATGTAACAGGAACCTGAGCAAGTAGTCACAGGGAATATTTACCTTGAATTCATTTCAGACCATAAATATGTATTGAGTGTATATTCTGCACCAAATACTAGGGCTATGATGACAGAGAAATCACAGCACTTTCTCAGCCTAGCAGGAGGAAATGGCAGGAAATCAGGCAGTTTCAGTAGAATGTAATAAGCATTTGCACTTAGTGCATGCAGAATATGCCAGGGCTGTGAGTTCTCAGGCATAGGTAGCCCATGTGAGGAGAGGGGCCACAAGTAAAGCCTTGGAGGAGGAGATTATTCCCAGTCCAAATGAGAGAGGGCTAAGAAGGAGAAGGTTGGGTAGACCACAGAGACACAGATGGTGCAATTTGAGCAGCATGTGCAAAGGTCTAGAGCTCAAGGAAAGGATGATGTGATGGAGAAATATTTTCCAAGTGTGCTGGAAGTATGGCATGATCATCTCGGAAGGAAGGGATGTTCCTAGAGTGGAAAATAAGAAAAGCTGGTGTGTCGTGTTGAGGGTATGGACATGAGAATCCATAGAAATGGTTGTCAGTAGATCTAAATCCGAGGATGGTTTTAGAAAAGCAAAAACATGAGGGTGGTAGAATGTACATAGGAATGGGAAAAGACCCTGAGCAAAAAGCGATACAGAGAAAATACCAATTTTAAGGCATCCCTAAGCTTGTTAAGGTATCTGGTAAAACTCAGTCTTTTACCCAAATTTTCAGCAGTCTATAAGGGTTTGCCACAAAATGTACTCCAAGAACAAGTGAAGAGTCCAGGACATATCAGCGTGGTGGAATTTTAACACCAAGGCATTTACAGCGTGCAAGAAAGTGAACTTGGTGCTTGCAGTCTAGTGGTTCCCCAATGGCTCCTGCTCTTAGATCTGGAAGTTAGCCTCCTCTCTCAGGTAATTTTCAGTAAATGTCAGCCTCTCATTGTTTACTTTCCTTTTTTTCTGACTTTAATGTAGCATACATAGATTTTTATGCACCCCTATTTCATCCCCATAACTCTTTTGTTGCCATGGAAATCTGCTTCAATTTCCTCCCATTCTGGCAATTGTGTTTTTATAGTTTCTTTCTTTCAAGAAGATAAGCTGCCTTATATTTATTTCACGCAGATGCCAAGAGTTGACCTCATTTGAGATGCAGCCAACCTTTAATTCAAGACAATGCTGCAGTTATTTATTTCAGCTGATGTCATTTTGATTTCTGCCTGTGAAATCAGTTTCTGATCAAATTTCTTTTGGTTTTTACCTGCCTGTGCTATCCATGGGCAAAAAAAGAGCTTGGCAGGTCTGCAAGATTAAACTCTAGGTGGACTCAGGGGCTAAGGGAACTGAGATTGAACTTCAGTGGTTAAAGATGAAGGGAAACAGTTTGGATCCAAGGAAGAAGGTGAGAGCAGGGGATTCTACTCATTGCTTAGCTTCTAATTGACTTTCTGCTCTTGGTCATATTAATTCCATCTAAAAATGTATTTTCTTGTCTTTAAAACCAGAAGATGGTCTTGACTAGAAAGTGTCTCTAAGGGAGGGAGAATGGAAAAAATATAAAAGTGTAACTTAGTTAAATTAGGGACGAGGAAACTATTCTGAGATATTTCTTATTACTTTTATGTTTGAATTTATAACTCTAAAAAGTCTACAATGACCAGAGTTCTTTGTGTTGTCTGATACCTGGTTGTTATACTGTTTCAAATAAAATGTGATTAGCTGAGCTCATCCCTGTTAGTCTACAGATTGAAATATGTAGATTTTTCTGTGGTTACTGCATCTCTCAATTCTGGACATGTCTTTTAGATGTAGGACTGTATGACATAAAAACCTATCAGAATGGCCACACTTTTATTGTCCTGGCATTTTCTTCTATATTCAAATCAATAAAATGCTGAGATGTGAGAGCATGGATATAAATAGAGCAAATTGTTTAGCAATTATTGATGAGCAATTCTGTGAAAGGTGCTAGCCATGTTAGACCCCGAGTATAAAACAACATATTAGACCCTGAATATAGAAAAGGACTTCGCTTATCCACAAGGAAGCTACAAGCTAGTAAGAGTCAAACATGCAGAAGACCAAAGTGTTTCAGTAAGAAAAATGCTTAATGTATAGGGAAGTTTCTGTAGGGATCCTCCTCCCGACATGTGATGGTGGCTGCCGTAGCCAGCAAAGATTTTCCAAAGAAATGAATACTGAAATGAGTTCAGGTTGACTCAATGAAGAAAGTTGAGACAGTAAATCAAGCCAAAGAAGAGAGAGTTGCATGGACATAAGAACATGCAAATGTAGGTGAGGGTAAAGTCTTGGAGTCCTCATGCCTTTGTGTGTGGCTGCTCATGGTTCACCTGTATTGCTGAGGCCAGAGAGAGGTGTATTGCCTGGAATCCTAAATGATAGCAGAAGCCAACTGGAAGTTGCTTATGTTAAACAGCTGTTTGTCTTGTTAAAAGTATAAAAGCTATGTCCTGTAGGGTAAGGGCAGAGATGCAGGTGGCTCTCAAAAAGTAAAAATAGCAACATGGCAAGGGCTTCAGTTATTTCCTCTTTGTGCTTCTGTGGCTTCCGGGCTTCTCTCTGCTTATCTATTGCATCCTTCTTTCCGTGTAATTGGCTTGGTTTTCTATTCAAGATCCATGATGGATGTCCATAATTCCAGAATACACAGCCTGTGATTCTAGTCAGCAGAGTGCTTTGACGTGAAACCCCCAAGGCACTTACAAGTTCATCTAGACCTTTGAGAGAATCAGATCAGTGTAGAGTACACCCAGCTTCTACCTCCGGTCAGATCAGCTATAGCAAAGGTTTGTCACAAACTAACCAGGATTATAGAGTGGCCACTCCGTGTCTCTTGGTGAGTTATAGGAGGGAGAGTGAGGAGCAACAGCAGTTTCCCGGGATCAGAGAATTTCATCATGATGTTGAAAGTTGCTGAGCAGCCTTTGAAGGGTTAACAGACATTTCAGATTGTATTTCATTCTGAATGTAATGCAGGCTCATATTAATAAGTGCAAACAGGAAGGCATATAAAAATTCAAAGTAAAGCCTCCAGACCATTCTCCATGCTCATTGTCATTCAATTACTTATTCATTCATTCAACAAATATTAAAAAGATACTATATATCTTTTTAGCATGCTAGGCATAGCCAACAATGAAGATTAGACTGATGTGCTTCTGTCTTTACAAAGCAGTGACTGAAAGTATTTTAAAAACAGTTGTCTGTGAACCTTTCCCCAATATGTATATTTATAGTATGTGCATAGGTATATATTTAATGTAGAGTGCATTTCATGTGTGTCTTAGTCTCTTCTTTGCTCCAATAAAATTGCATAGATCTGGTCATTTTAAAAAGTGATTTATTTCTCAGAGGTCAGCAGCCTGGAAAGCTCCACATCGAGGTGCTGGTGGGCTGTAGCAGTTCCGGTTCCCAGATGAGAGATGCGTGGTCTTCCAAGAGGGAGGAAAGCTTTATTCACAGGTGAGGCGGTGAGGAGGTGAGGTGGCAGAGCGGTGGCCTCAGTGCCCTTTCCGCAGCCTCAGTCCCTCGCTCAGGCACAGCCTCCACGTCCACATCATCTTCCAAAGACCTAATGTTACAAAAACAACTGTGGTTCAATATGGGAGGGGACAGACATTCAAACCATGTGATTCTGCCTTCGGCACCTCAAAATCAGGGGTCTCACAGATATGACACGTATTCACTCCATACTGGTGGCCCCAGAATGTATTACTGCTTCTTTCATCCTTCGTTCCCTGTAACTGGCTTGGTTTTCTAACATTAAGTCAGAAGTTTAAACCAGAGTCTCACTGAAATCTCACATGGCCGAGACTCCAGGTTTACTTAGTCAGAGGCCCGTTGCCTTCCAGGTAGCAACTTGTGAAATCCAACAGAGCCTTATGTCCTTTTGAAATAGACCGGTAGAACAGGTCTACAGCACACATTGCTGTTCCAGAAGAGCAATGGAGGAAAGAAAGGACTGACAGTTTCCTCTTAAGTCTAGAACTCACAGAATGAGCCACAGTAAATCCTAGAGCTCTAGAATAATATTCCTGTGCTCCATTTCCTGCTTTCTGGGGGGACTGTGGGGAAGGGTCAGGTTCCTAAGGCCTCAGGCAGCCGCAGCCCATTTAGCCCACTCAGCAGCTCTCAGGGGATGGAATCTCATACCTGAAGGTTTTTGAGGCTGGTGACCTTGGAGTTCTGAGAATTCAAAGGTGGCCTCCACTGTACATATTTACCCCACTGGGGACTGCAGAAGTCCACCCCCATGATGGGCCTTTATACCATCCTTTATTTATTTTTATTTTTTATTCTTTTGGTACTGGGAGTTGAATTCACAACCTTATATTTGCCAGGTGAGCAGTGTGCCGCTGAACTATCACCCCAGCCCCTATAGAATCCTTTAGGCTCAGGTGAGGGTAGCCAGGGAGCAGGCTACAGTGTGTGGCTTCAGAATTACCACCTGTGGATGCTGCGAAGGTCTACAGCTTGTGCCTTCTAGAGTGAACCCATGGTAGCCACAGCTGGGACAGTGAGAGGACGGGAGCTGTGACTGCATGCTGGGAGTGGCCTCTTGAGACCCTTCAGGGTAGTGAAAACTGAATTCCTGCAGTTTCACTGTGATCCGTTTGAAACTGTCTGCCTGCTGAGGCCCCAGCATTCTCAGTCTCTGGTGGAACTGGCAGTCTTGACCCTCTCTGAGGAAGTTGGGGGTCCTTCCGCCATTGTCATGACAAAAAAACCCTTGCTTTCTTCTATCCCTACAAAGCTGCTTTTCAAACCATTGCTTAGCTGCACACTTTTCCTCTCTTAAATACATTGTTCTCCTCTAAAGGCCAAGAGTTTTATGAGTCTCTAGGTTCTGCAACCCTTTAGATGATACATTCCATCTTGAAATCAGTTCTCCCTTGTCATATTTTACTATATGCAGTTAAGAGAATTCAGACGGTACCCACGTTGCTTTGCTTAGCTGTTTGCACTGTCTTCCATGAAACCTCTGGGCATGCCACAATGCAGCCACGATCTTTACCACTTGATAACAAGGATACCCTTGCTCCAGTTTCTAATATGGTAGTCCTTATTGTCATCTGATCTCGTAACATGCCAGGCAAAACTGAACTGCAGTTGTTAAAATTGTTTTATGTCCAGACAAGTGGCTTCTCCAAGCTTCCTCAGACTCAAAGCAGAACTCTCACCTCCTCCTGTCTTCAGATTCTGGCCCTGGATCCTCAACTTCCAGTTCACTTCCACAGGGAAGAGAGGGAGTGAAACACCCACAGAGGATGAATGAAGCAAGCTTGGAGTTTTCTATTCCCCATTCCCTGTGTTCTTTAGTGGAAAAAGGTCCTTTCACACTTGGGGAGACGGTGATGGTGGCAAGATAAGGCTCCTCTTTCTGCTCCGTGGTAGCTGTGAATAAACCCTTTTCCCTTTTTAGCATGTTTTTGGTGGAGGAGTGGTAAGCCTAGGGGACTGAGCAGCAGGTCATAGTACTCCGTCAGAAGCATTTATTCCACTGTCCATGTTTCTGCTAATATTCTCATCATAGCCACTTAAATAATCCCCGAGAAGTTTCAGAATTTCCCTACAATTCTCCTCTTCTATTGAGCCCTAATCAGATTCATCAGTAATGTTCTGCTCTGTACAAGAGTCTGGAATCTGTTCCTCCCAGTTCTTCAAGCCTCTACTCATCCAGTTCCAAAACTTCCCCTTGCTGCACATGGTGGCAGGTGCCTGGTATCCCAGTACCATGAGAGGCTGAGGCCAGAAGATTACAAGTTCAAACCCAGCCTGGGCAATTTAGTGACTTAATGAGATTTTGTCTCAAAATATATATATATAAAAAAATAGGTAGCATGGAGGCATAACTCAGTATGAAAACTCTAGGTTCCCCAGAACAGCAACCACAACAGTACTGCTGTGTTTTGAGGGTATTCGTTAAAACACCGCCACCTTCTTGCTACCAACCCTTGTCATCACCCACTTTGTGCTTGTGTAACAGGATGCCTGAGACGAGTAATTTTCAAGAACAGAACTTTATTTTCCCACAGTTCTGGAAGCTGAAAAGTCCAGAATGAAGTCGCATCACTGGGGCGGGTGTACTTGATAACATCAGAACAAGACAGAGGTGCAAAGGCAAGGTAAGAGTTGGCTGTCCAAAGCCCTTTGCTTTGCCATAGCCCTCACCTATTCCTAGGTTCTGTCTCCTAACGTTACTGTATGGACACTCGAATTTCAGCGTGATTCTTGGAGAGTATAAGCATTCAAACCATTAAGTTCGTTATAGATAAGATTTTGAAGCTGGCTTTTTTGTATTTAAAAATACACTTTGGACATATTTTTTTATGGTACCACATACAGAACTCCTTCCTTCCCCTATCTCCTCCATATGATTGTGGCAGAAGTAGTTATTCTTGGATGTGTGCAAATGTACGTGAAATTGTAAATTTTAGTTTCTATAAAGCAACTAAATTTTCTAATGAGCTGTATTCCCACTACACTTTATGCAATGTATGGACTGGAAGAAAGGAGGTAAAGCTTCAACATTTGCCAACAGCCTGAATTACGGTTCTACCTGAGGTAAGGTGTTTCCTCATAGTTTTGCAAAAATCTCCCTTTGATGAACCTCATTTCACTCGCGGAGAGGAATGGTCTTTTATGAGTTTCTCCCATTGTCTCTCAGGATGGCGTCTGAGGTATTATATTAGAAAGAGTTCAAGACCTCACAGTGTCACAAGTGGTGTCCTTAGCCTGTGATCTGTGCTTTCACAAGGCCTCCGCTGGGAGGTAGCTTGGTTGGCCTGGGTGGCCTTGGTTGGAAACTAGCTGGTAATACTCAGTGATGTTCATCTGCCTGGGGCAGAACCCAGGCAGATGTTCCTGATATTTTGCATTTTCTCTACTCTATCTGGTGCTATATTCTCAGGCTAAATTCTTCATCTAGGCATTAAACTGCCTGCTCACTGCCACCTGCTACACCACTCACTGTGTGGTCATTCCTTCCCCAGGGACCCCAATAAGCACACGCTCTGTCATACATGACGTGAGGAGGGATGTACTGATTCAGTAAGTTTATGTATTTTCTCAGCTTAAAGATCCTTTTGTCTACATCAGAGATTGACCAACTATGGACCATGTGCCCTATTTGTGTAAACTGAGTTTGATTGCGATACGTCAATATCTATTTACTTATATATTACAGGACTGAAGAGTTGTGGTGGAGATTGTATGAGCTTAAAACTTAAAGTATTTACTCTCTCACTCCTTTGTAGAAAATGCCCACCAAGCTATGATCTAGATACAGTAACTGTTTTAGTGATGTATAGATAAGGTTTTAAGTTTATTATTTAGGTTACTGTATTTTCAACTTGAATCTGTCAAAGTAATTTTTCAGTGGATACTCCCTTTTATACTTAACATATTTGTGACAGGAGATCCATGGGTAAATAGGATTATCACCAGTTAATTAAAAAATGCCTCTTTTTAAGGTTTTAATTAATAGAATAGCATTATTCTACAAAATATTATACTAATGTAATGTCTTATATTGATATATAAAGTGCAAAAATGTGTTAATATTACCTGTGAGTCATACTAATATATTCACTCAGGAATATCATCATTTGGTTAACACTGGGTACTACTAATTTTCATTTTACAGTTTGGTGGAATGTCAGCCATTTATTATTTATATATATATTCAAATAAAATTGAAGATGAACATGGTTTTTGTGTTACTTGCGTCTCTTTGAACTCATTTTCCCATTTTTCCCATTTCTAGCATTGTCTATTTTTTAAGAAACTTTTTTAAACAATAAACAATTTACCACTCTTTTCTCTTATATTTTCACAAATACAAATGACTGGTGTGCACCTTAAGACATTTTTTTTCCAAAGAGATTCTAGATGTAAATGAAATTTATCAAGATATGCTCTATGGTTTATGGACAATTTGTATTTTAGTTTACTCTAAAAATATTCAGAAAATGGATGAGAACATACAGTATAATAAATTCAGAGCTCAGTTCAAGACTTGCATTTATATAAGTTAAAAACTGAAATCTTAATTTCTGCTCTCAGGGAATTTCCAATTTACGAAGTGAGTCTAAGAAATGAACACATGGGGGAAATGCCAGCATCATAAGATAATGAACATTATACCAACAAATGGTAGAAAAAGAAAAATCACAGAAATTTTAGGAAAGGTTTAGCCCAGGGGCAGGGTCTGAAACACCACTTCCTGTGACCTAAATCTGTGTGCATCATATCTCCCTGAATGGATGGACCTCTTCTAACACTGAATGCCTGGCTTCTTCATGTATGTCCCCAGAAAGTTTTGTCATTTAGATTATGTAGAAACAGCATACAGGTCAAACACCACACAGCATAGCTGAATTCAATGCCACACTAACACTTCTGGCTTCCTTGGCTATGATTCAGACCATTGGAAATGTGTTCATATCCTCATTATAGTAATACACATCCTGGAGATTTTATTATTATTAGAAATAATCTGGATAGTAGTCGGTTATGGTTAGATGGTGGGGCATTTGTTTATCTGCTTACATATTTGCAAATTCAAACAGGAGCTCTGGGGGCTCTTGCAGTCCAGTGGAGGTCAGTGCCATCAGAAGCATCATGATGTGGGCAGCAGCCAGGCACAGGTGTGGTTCTGTAGTAATCTGTCCAAGAGATGCAGTTTATAGACTCTCACTCTGAGCAATTTGTTCACTCTCTGAAGGTGTCCTTGTGTGTGAAATGGGGATAAATAGTGGCATTAGCATCATAAAATTATAAGAATTAATGGAAAACAGTATATATAAATTGGCTCATCTAGTTCTTAGCAGATGGCGGCAAGCTCTCGATGTAGTGGTTATTAATGCTAATTGTTGCTGGTAGTATTTTTAGAAGAAAAACTAACTTTATGTTAAGATTTTATATTTTGCTGTATTGTTTTTTGATCACATGGCATTATAATTTTTTTCAGATTTCTAAAATTGTGTCACTTGCTAATATAGCCTGAAGCCTCATAACATAATAAACAAATGTTACTTAGAATATCATAAAAACTAAACAACAGCCCAAAATATACTAAAAGAAGCATCTTATATAAAATAATGAGAAATAAAAATAGCCTTTTTGGCTCATCTGATGTAGATAAGTTGATTTCTACATTTGTTGTTGAAGTTTAGAAAAGTAGTAGGTTTATTCAGCTGTAACTATGAAGTACAGAGACAGAAAGAGTCCTTTGTAAAATACTGGGTTATTTCTGCCAAGAGGTGATTGTATAAATCTTATCATCAAAATCTTCTAAAATATTGCAACAATGGAAAAATATGTAAATACAGCATACCTCTGCCTCATGAGAGTTTAGAGGTGTTGGATAGATCATTGTTGACAGAACCGGAGGCTCCATCTCTCACTCAGTGGAACTGGGTACACCCCATGCCCATGATTACTTTCTCTTGTGCACAGTGGATGTATAAAGTACTTGTGAGACAGTGGTGCTGATTAAGCAGTGCGTAGCATCCCGTCAGTCCTCTGTAGCCACGGCTTTTTTTCTTGGATGGCAAATAATTTTTTAAAAAATTACATCTGTACTGAATACTTACAGAATATTTTTTCTCTTGCCCTTATTTCCTACGCAATACAGTATAACAACCATGTATATAGTGTTTACATTTTTATCAGGTGTTACAAGTAATCTAGACACAAAGTATGTGGGAGAATGTGTGGAGATTATTAAGTAAGTACAGAGTCATTTTTATGAGAAACTAATTTTAGTATTGGCAGGTAGCCTGGATCCAATCCCCTGGGAGTACTAAAAGTGGGCCAAACTTTGCTTTCTCCACACAAATATCATCTTTCGGTGTGTTATGCAAAATATAGGAAGGAACACTGTATGAAATCAGACCTTGATTCTTACCTGTTCTTGAAACCTAGTAAGATTACATTTTCTTCTCAAACAGTTAGCATCTTCATTGGTAAAATAAAATTGAACTGAATCCATGATTATTTTACTTCAGTATATATCAGAATCACCTAATAGGTTCATTAGAAAAGATTTCTGAGCTTTGCTCACAGAGTATTGATGCACTAACCTGAGAGTTTGTGATTCTAAGAAATTGTAGCAAGTTCCATTGTGACACTGATACTGGTGACTAAAACATCTCTTTGAGGATCACTAGGCCAGAACATTCATGGCCAACTTTCTCAAGAAGAGCTAAATATGTTCGCTGGAAGAAGGACAGCCTTTTTAATAAATGGTGTTGGAAAAATTGGCTCTCCACATGCCAAAGACTGAAACTAGATCCATGCCTATCACCATGCACTAAAACTAAAGTCTAAATGGATCAAAGACCTCAATATTAAAACAGAAACACTAAATCTGCTGGAAGACAAGGTAGGTAGAAGTCTTGGAGACATAGGGGTAGGCAGAGAATTCATGAACAAAACGAAAACTGCATGGGAAACACTTCAAAGAATCAACAAATGAGCTCTCACATTATTGAAAAGTTTCTGCACTTCAAAAGAAATCACCAACAGAGTGAAAAGAAAACCCACAGAATGGAAAACAATTTTAGCCAGCAACCCCTCAGACAAAGGACTTATATCCAGAACATATAAAGAATTGAAAAACATCACGCCCCCAAATTCAAAGACCCTCCTCAAAAATGGGCATCTGAGATGAACACGCAGTTCTCAGAGAAAGATATAAAAATGGCAAATAAATACATGAAGAAATGTTCACCATCACTGGTCATTCGAGAAATGCAAATTAAAACAGCATTGAGATTCCACCTTACTCTGGAAAGAATAGCTACCATCAAGAAATCAACTGATAAATGTTGGCGAGGCTGCGGGGAAAAAGGAACACTGCTCCATTGTTGGTGGAGTACAGACTAGTTCAACCACTATGGAAATCAGTATGGAGATTTCTCAAAAGAGTAGGATTAGAAGTTCCATTCAATCCAGCTATTCCCCTCCTGAGTATTTTCCCAGAAAAACTGAAAAGGTCATGTCTCAGTGATATATGTGCACCCATGTTCATAGCAGCACAATTTGTAATAGCTAAATCTTGGAAACAACCATGATGCCCATCAACCACAGAGTGGATGAAAAAGAATGATATTTTTATACAATGGAATATTACTCAGCTATAAAAAGGATGATCTTGAGGTCTTCATAGGTAAATGGAGATAACTTGAGACTCTCCTCATTAGTGAAATAAGAATCATATTTATAAATATCACATTGTGTCTCTAGTACAAAAAACAATAAGAACTAAAAACCCAAAAGGTGCAATTGCTATTGTAAAAAAGAGAGAATAAGACAGTGTTCTAAAGGATATAACTGCACGTCTGTTTAAATGTGTAGGATCATTGAACAGAACTGTTTACAGTCTCACTGTTTGAATGGCCACTTTATATGCTTTAATTTTTTAATTTGAACAACTATTTCTAAGAGGACATTAAGTAATTTATCAACTAGTGATTTCTTACTGTGTTTTTTTTTTGAAATTATGTATTATTTCTACCCTTTTTGTTTTGCTTTTTTTTTCTTTAAATATTTTTTTTTTCTTTTTAAATGGTACCGGGGATCAAACTCACAACCACGTACTTGCAAGGCAGGTGCTTATGCCACTGAGCTAAATCCCCAGCCCCTTTAAATAAAATTTTTTAAAATATTTCAAAGATAAAAAAAGAAGAGAACCCTTCTTCTTCCTTATTTTTCCCACAATAAGAAATTTTAAAAAAACAATTCTGTCCCTGTTACAAGAATAGTTTTATTATTAAAACACTATGAATTCGATGAATTTCAAAAGAATTTTTATTTTATTAATTTCCATTCAATCTACACACATGCTAATCAGTTCCCATGTCTTTGTGTTTTAATTAGTTGGCCTCTTGCTGATTGCTGCATGTTTTAAATGTCAGACAATACAGGGGAGACTCATTAATGATTAATTGCAAAGCAAAACTGCAAAACTTGCAAAGAAAGGAAGGGTTTTCAGGATTCTATTATTCTATTTCAGGGATGCTAGAATACTTTGCATATTTCTTTACAGATAAAGCTATGGCAGAGGGTAGCCAGCCTGTTGAATGACCTTCAACAAAAAAATGATTTGAATATTGAAAGTAAAGCACATCTTTGGGTAAATTGACAAGGGTTGCAAATATTGCTGCAGAAAGCAATATGGTTTTGCAAATATGAAGTAAACACATTGTTCTAATTCTATTTTTTCCTAGAAAAATTGTATAATTCTCAGTTTAAGTTCCATTTAATTTCATTTTTGTTTGTTTTACTGTGAAATTTTAATCCTCCTTTCAAAGAAAAGCACTTCAGTATCTTTTTCTGTATACTAATTGTTAAACGACAAAGGTTTCCAATGGATGTTTATAAATCATCAAAAAAGTCATAATAATGAAGAGTGAGTGTGCTATTTAATCAGATAGTCAAGACAGAATTTGTGCCAAGAGGATCCATACTGACCTCTTAGGTTGGAATCCAAGGGAACAATAAAGCACATGCTGGGGTGTCCCATTTGGAAGCATGATGCTACTAGAAATGGTTGTAATGTCAACATCACTGGCTCAAGTGAGAATGGATTCAGAGAACTGAAGCCTCCACCTAGAGCAGCGTGGGTTTACAAGTTTGAGTTTTTCCCCAAAAGGTGGATATCCAAAGACATGGACAGACAGACGACTTAGCCAAAACCCATTCATTGTTTAAAAATAATCACATCTCATTTCATAAACATGTATAATGATCATATGCCAATTAAAAAGTTTAAAAATTAAGAAAAAAATTGATAGGAGTATGATAGAATTAAGAGCGCCTGTAAAAGCAACTTTATCTTCCCATGGTCCAACTGTCAAGGAGAGATCTTGAAATCTTCTTCAGAAATGCCATGGTACTATTTCCTACAAACTGTTTTACAGCAGAACCATCCCTGACTACCTTGACTCTTTAGTAAGGGACCTATGAAACATAGACCATGTTTTATTCCATGTGCCATACAAGCTAAACTCATAATCTTTACTCTGGTTGTATAAATACTTCTCTAGGTAACCCTGAAGGTTGGCTGGGGCACTTTTCATGTGATTAAGCTTCCACTGATGAGACATAACCCTTCTTGTTATTTTGCCTGTTGATATGTGTTATGGTTGAGACAGTGTCCCCTTGAGAAATTTAGAAGTTTAACTGAATGACTCAGCAGGGAACCTCATCCCCTGCAAAAGAGGGCATTTTGTGAATGCTGCACCCACCCTGGAGAGAGGGGTGGGGGTGGCTAGTACACAGCATAAGCAGTTAAAGAGGCTTGTTTTCTCCTTTTATACTCCGCCTGCTTTTTCTCCAGCTGCTGCCTTGAAGTGTTGCCCTTGTGCCTCCCTGCCTTGGGGCCAGTTGATTACGGACTGAAACCTCCACAAGCAGTGAGCTAAATAAACCTTTCCTTCCTTCATTCTGGGCACTGGTTGTTTTGTCCCAGCCATGAGAGATAAGTACCAAGACAACATGATGGGGAAGAAAATGATGATTAGTAGAATTTAATGGACTTACGCAGTTTTCCTTATTTAATTTAACATTTATATGCATTTTGAAGACTTGTTTTCTGGAGGAACTGAAGGTTTTAAAGAAGGTAAACTTGATTTAGACTGTAGTAGAAACCTCAAGATAGATAAGGAAAGATACTAAGAGAATTTAAATAAGAATCAGGTAGGTTGGGCTGAAAACATAGGATCATGGTTATAAATACAGCTAAAAGACTGGGAATGAGAAGGATGAACAGAAATGAGGAAATAAAATATGCTAAGATAAAGTGAATAAAGAACTACTTATAAATTATCAAGCATCCTTAAAGTGTAAAAGCATAGGCTATGAAATATGAGTTACTGTGGATATCTTATTCCAGATATTAGGGAAATAGTTATACACATCAACTGCATATACACCATATTTGGTAGACATATAATCTGTACCACATAGGTGGTTTAGACTTATTGGTCTCATACATGGGCTTGATGAAAACTGAGGAACGAGAAAGAGGTGGAGTGGAAGAGACATTTCCACACTGAGCAGCCCCTATCGGACCCCATAGCTCAGTGTATGAGGTCACAGATCTAGTTTTTCAGGGCCACTTAGGTTATTTAGGTAAGAAATCACTTATTTTAGAGCACAGGTTCTAAAAAAATCTGAGAGCATAGGTCAAATATTTTTATTACAGACAATAATAGTGGAATTGTCTGAGGTGGCTGAGGCAGCCACATTCCACAGATCAAAGATAGCCCCTGTTCAGCCCCGGAGTTCACTGCTGCCTCTCGGGACAGAAATAGCCCCTGTTCCCTTCTCTACACTGTCCCATGGGAAATGTAGGAAATATTTAGGTCCCAGTCAGTACCATTTAGAAAAAAGTCTTTGGGTTCTAGAGTAGTTGATGGCAAGCGGGTAGCTAACATTATATACAGACAGCCTAAAGCTTAGGGAGCAGTTGGTTCGATGGCTTCTTAAAACCTTCTTCAAAGAAAGACCTCGCTGCTGGTGCACACGTTTTTCATGAGACAGAATGTTCCAGAAGTTTTCTGGTCAAAGCAAAGGGCATCATTGTTTTGGACCACCAGAAAGCATGCAGGGATTCAGAGAAAATCCCTGGTAACTTTCCCTGCTCTTGCTTGTGAGACTTACCGTCTAAGCTACTGGCCAAGTTCTGCAGTGCCCTGCAGTGAAAGAATCAAGAAACAAGAAAGGAAGGACTTAGGGGCCTAAGGATGCTGAGCTCCTAGAAGTATTAGAACTCAATTCTTCACACCTCTCGTTACAGCTGAATACTGATTACAAAGGAGAAATTTCAGAGACTTGTTCTGAAACCTGCTAGGAACTGACCAACAAGGCCCTGAAAGCCTTGTTCCCTCTTACCTGTTCTGTTACAACTGCTATTCCTAAATTATCAGCATAAAAGTTCCTGAAAGTCAAATAGTTGGTGTCACCTTTACTGGAGATTTGTGATTGTGATGGTGCAGCCTCATTGGAGGTGAAAACATCTAGTGGGTTAGTAAAGCGTGCTCCTGGGTGTCTCTGGGTAGGTCATGGAGACGTGGTCTGGTGCACTATATCTGGTCCCTTGTCCATTCCTTTCCTGTGCTGTTCCCCTGTTCTGCTCCCTCATTGCCATGAGGAGCTAAGCAGCTTTGCTCTGCCACACTATGGTGTGTCTATGTCCCTGCCTCACAACAAGCTAACTGCGACTGAATCCCCTAAAACCAGGAGCTAAATTAAAATTTTTCCACCTTTGAATTGTGACTGTTAGGTATTGTTTATCAGTGACAGGAAATCTAACTAAGAAAGGAAAAGAAATAACTCTGGAGAGAAAAATTATTTGGAGCATACATAATTCAAGATAGGAGGTCGCCAGGAGATGGAATCGAGTGCAGTCTTGCATCCATGACTACCGGGGCACGTGACTGTAGGCAAACCACTTCCTCACTCTGAGTCTCCACTGCTCCATGAAAAAAGGAAGTGGGAACAGGAAACTCAAGGATTTTTTTTTTCTAATTCTGAGTAAAGACTAAAATAATGTTTCTTTACCAATAGAAATTTGAGTACTTCGAGTCTCCTGTTAGATGATTATAAGATGTCTCTGCTTGAACCAAAGAACCACTGATAACGTATCAATAAGCATGATGGTCTCATGCTGTCTTAGTTACTTTTCTCTCATTGCTGAGACAAAATACCTGGCAAAGTTAAAGGAGGAAAGGTTTATTTAACTCATGGCTTGTAGAGGTTTCAGTCCGTAATTGGCTGGCTTCCAGGCAGGGTGGCACATGGCACATGGCACCAGCTGGGGTAGTTGAAGATATAAAAACAGCAAGAGAAGGGAGAGAGAAACAAACCTCTTTCTGGCCCTTATATTGTATGCAGGCTACCTGCCCTAGGATGGATATAGCACTCATACCCTTAATCTTGCACTGAACCATGAATAAATCATAAACTCTAGATTCAGTCATCTCCAAAAAACCCACACCCCATGACCTTGTGAGGCTTTGGAAATATATCCAGATACAAACCATAACATTCTGTACCTTTCTCCCCAAAGGCTCATGCACATCCCTTGATTCATGAAGGCATTTCATCCATCTCTAAGAGCGTCCAAAACCCTAACAGTTTCAGCATTGCTGAAAAGTCCAAGTCCTAAGTCTCCTCTGAGATTTAAGGCAAGTGAGCCCTTGGACCAATGAAAATAAAGTTAAACTTTTCCAACATTCAGTGACACAAGACAGACATTTCTATTCCAAAAGACACAAATAGGAGAACATAACAGAATTGGATGAAAGCAAGTCCAAAATCCAACAAACAATAAGTAGTTCCATAAAGTAGTATCTGAGGCATTCTTTGGCAAAATGTGCACTCTAAAGGGCTTGGATTGCTCCACTCCTACCACAATTCTGGTGATTGTAGCTCCCATAGCTTCTTTCTTGGGTCTGCTCAGCTGCCTCCTTGCAGTTTTCCTTAGAGGATGCATGTTCCTTGCTTCTCCAAACTTCTGTGGTCTCCACTGTTGCTTGGGCTTCACACTCACAGCTTCACACACTGCTCTCTCCTAGGTGGGGCACACCACCTGGCCTCTCAGACATGAAATCTGTGTGGAAGCCTTCATGACCCCACAACTCTTGCACTCTTGATGTATCAGCACTATGTGGATGATGCCAGAGTCTGCTGCCATCTGGAATAGTAGCCAGGCTTCCTTCTTTCTTGACTGTAGAAGTCTAGTGCCTAGATTGCTGAGTACTCAATCTACTTCTGAGGAACAAATTCTCTATACTGCCATCATACTGGATCATGGTGTGCTCACTACCATCCTGGAACACAGTAAAGCTACCACCATTCAAAATGTTGAGTGATATTGATATAGGAGAATGAAACTCCTGAACTACTATGTCCAGTATGAGTTTGTGTTCTCTAAAATCAAAGAATGAATTTTAGGAACAACAGAGGTTAAGAGCAGAATATATTTACTGAAAGAAAGCTTCTGTCACAGAGAGACAGAAGGGGTCCCAAGCGGGTTGTCAAGGACTTTGTCTTTTTCCAGGGACTTATATAAAGTAAAATCATGAGGTTAGATGGGTCAAAGGTGGGGGAAAATGGGAATTTTGCAAGGTGGTCATAAGGTGAGACAGAACTGTGGTCAACCAATAAGATTAAGTGCTCAGGTAAAATTGATTAAATTAGGAGCAAATTGGGGAGCAAGTCATGTAGTAAGCAGGCATGCTTAGCAGCAGGGACTTTTCCTGTAGGGGGGTGGGATGCTGACTCCTGACTTCCTCAATATAACTGAGAAGTATTTGGACTGTGGATCCTTAGGATATGATTGTATTTGCTTTGTTTTTTGTCTTGAGATCTGGCCCACAGCAGGTGATTGTCTTTTCCAAGGCTGCAAGGTATCTGAACTTCTGCTCTGGCTCCTTTGAGGGCCCAGCTCTGTCTGACTGCCTATTTCTAACTAACTCATCTGCCTGTAGCAGTATCATTGCTATGACATCTTCTTTCCATGTGGCTAAAGAGCCTTAGGAATTCATTTGGAGCTGTTTTGAGACACTGGTCAAAAAAGCAGTCCCTATACACTGTAAGCGATACAGGAAACTCTGTTCAGAGCCTGGAAAATTATAGTACTGATGGCAATGTTGCTGATTAGGATAAGGCTCTGGAGGCTTCTAGTGAGAAGAGCTGCATTACCTGCTAGAGCTGAAGTGGTATGTGTTGTGTTTTGGCAATAAGTTTGTCTGCATTTTGCTTGTTTAGAGATAAGGCCTAAGTGGCAGAAAAATTTCAACAGACTCTGCTATTGGGATGATGGCGTGATTATTGTTGATAGCTTTTGGCCAGATTTATGTTGAAAATTAAGAGTGAAGAGCCAGCAGGGTGATTTGAACCATTTGGTCAGAGAGAAGCTCCAGTGTAGCTGTGGACTGCATGAATGAAGCAGAGTAAACCATGGTTTCTAAGAAGGAATCGGACAAAGGAAAAATAACTTGAGGCTTTCACCAGAAAGGAAGAATGTGTTTGAAATGCAGGAGATCTCTGCTCCTCAGTGTTGCTATGGCCTGTTGTTTAAAGTTAATGGGAGGCAAGGATTGTGATAGTTATTGTAGACCCAAATAATGAGTTCGGTCATCTAAATATTGTAATCCTCTTTCTAGTTTTCCTCATAATCCAAAACGTTAGATTTGTAATCCCATTGAGACATCATTGGAATCCCAGCAAGTGAATTTTAATCTACCATCACCAATTCAACTCATGGTGAGAGTAAAGACACCAAGACATATTCCAAGTTAAGGACAGCCAAGGGGTCCTAAATCCAATCCTTGTGAGGACATGTGGACAAAGACCTTGATCCTAGGCCTCTCCCAGCATTTATTATCTTATGAAGAAGGCGGGTAGCTCAGGGATGAGTGACCGTGAGGATGGTGGGAATTACAGGAATGGGGAGTAACTTGAGCTGGCTGGCCAGGTGTAAGATTGGCATCTCTGTAAATTGTAGAGATAGATATGCAGAAGGATCAATTTACAAAGTGCAATGAAGGTAGCAGTGTTACAATGCTTAGAGCCAATTGAAGTGAGAAGGAAATACCCTAGCCCGCTTTTTACATATCAGTATAAGGAAATGGGTCTCCAAATAATCCAAGCCACAGTAATTGTTTTGGATTCAAAGGGAGTCACTAGATTTGTCTCCTACAATTGTAATAGCTCTTTTAAATAGGATTTTACTGTACTTTTTAGATATATGTTTGTAAGCAGGTTATTTAGTCAAAGTGTTGTGGTTTCAACATTGAGTTTTGAGCATCATTTGAACATTTGCTTTGAGTATGGAAATGAGCGCATTAAGAACTATATATATGTAATTGTTTTGTTAAAGTAAATCAGAATAGACCAAGACAGACACGTTAATTTTTCACAAATCTGCCACTGGAGACTATGGTTAAAAGAAATATGTCTGGTTATCAAGTTGATCAGGGGTGGATTACGTTGGACTATCCAATGGTCAACTTGTAACAGCCAGTCTTACTGAATCAAAGTGGTGCTGGGTGTGGAAGGCCCAGCTGAGAATTGTTGCCAGCAGCATTAAAGGAGAACTGGAGGAGAAGTTGGTGTGCTGTTCATTTTCCTGCAGAAGCTTGTCATGTCATATGAACTCAGCTGTTGCCATTGGTGAAGGAGCTGAGACCTGCTGTCGCTGAGGATGGCTGCAGTTCTTTTTGGAGGATCCCTGGTCCTTACCCTGGGCCTCACTTTCTGGCTCCAGTGCAGATTCTCTCTGCCTATTAGCACAGATCCTTCATGCCACTAGCACAGATCGCCTAGCTTCCAATACTAATCTTTGGGGCTTCCTAGTGCAGATTCTTAATACAGACATGCATGAGACATTCTCGTGAGCTCTAGGTCTCCAGCTGGACTCAAGGAGGACATTGCCATGGACTCCAGGTCTTCAGTTTGTAAAGCCTGACTACAACCCTTGCCTAAAGAAGACCTTTCCAAACATTACCTGTGTCATAGGAAAGGGCAATTCTTTGTTTACTTCTAAAATGATCTATTTATTTATTCCGTATCTGTTCCACTAGCTCTCAGATCATTGGTTCTCTGGGGTATTTAGAGACTAGTGTTAACATTTAGCATATGAGAAGCTAAATCTTTTCTTATAATCTTGCTAAGGTGTCACTGTCCCCATCAATAAATGGAACACACAGAACCTTAGGAGTTAAATAAAC
Source organism: Hydrochoerus hydrochaeris (assembly GCA_004027455.1). Lineage (NCBI taxonomy): Eukaryota > Metazoa > Chordata > Mammalia > Rodentia > Hydrochaeridae > Hydrochoerus > Hydrochoerus hydrochaeris. The sequence goes on along the minus strand of PVLA01000526.1, from coordinate 189,170 downwards.
CCTTCTGTCATTGCTCTAGCTTGAAGGAAGGAGAGAGATGGATTATTAATTACTTCATGTATGAAGTCAAAACTCCCCTATTAGGTAGGTTGTTAAATCCAAGGTCAGCGTGAATAGTAAATAGTACTTTAAACCCTAATAAGAAATTTGAAGCTTTCCAGTGCCCTTTTTCTAATCCAAAAGTTGTATATATTTTCTTCCTAATGTGATTCCTTCTTCATCCCTGAAGAAAGCAAGCAAGAAAAAAATTCTTATAATGGTTTATTTGAATGGACACAGCTGTTTTGCTGTAGGGCCATGTATTGTTAATTTTATAATTATTATAACTCCTACAATGATGTTAATTATTATTAGCTAGATATGGAGTGTGGTCTTTGTATCATACTCAATGCTAAGCCATTGAATGCATTATCTTCCTTATTCTTTTTCTAATATAAGCAGCACGGCCAGAAATTATCTATCTTGTCACTACTATGTCCCAAGGGCTTAGGGGATAGTTGGTTCCTATTAATTATTCAACAATGAATGAATCCCCAGTGGCATCATTACTTATGTGATTCTCTTTGTCATTCTCCATGCCTTTCTTAGATGCTTGTTAAGATCTAAGCTTAAATGCCACTTCTTTTGAAAGTCATTCCTTGATTGCCCGCTCCAAATTAGCTTTATGGTCTTCATAACTAGCCATGTTTTATTCACCTTTGTTTATTTATTCTTTCCTTGGTCCTTAAGCTATTAGAAAAAGGATTGTCACTTCTATTATTTATCATCATTTTCCCTGGAACCCAGTCCCTCCTACAGAAAAGGAGCTTGATAAATATCTGCTGAAAGGATAAAATCTATGGGCTAAATCATACGTTAACTTTTTTAGTTTAACACCAACCTTGATCCTTTTTACCACTAAGAACTGTAGAATCCATAGCAAGGCCAAGTAAGCGGCAAGGAGATTTTCATTCTTGGTCAGAAGTAGAAGTTGAAAATAAACTTGTAAATCAACTTCTCAGTCTATTGGGAGTCAGGAGGCTATCACACACACACACACACACACACACACACACACACACACACACGCACTCATATAAGGAGGAAAGGTATTCCTGTCTTTCCTGAGATTGGGGTGAAATTTTCTGGGAATTTGGGTGTCATCATCTTTTTTTTTTTTTTTTCACTCTTTTCTGGTTCTTTCTGTTTATCCTCAGAGAGCTGCACAGAGTGTCATTCAGCACGTAGATCAGATTATAGTGGCATTAGTTTGTCTAGCAATCACTCTGGCAACCACTTTAGATCTAGCAAGTTTAGAAATCGGGAGAAATTTAGCTAGGTCACATAGGCAAGATTAAAAGATTCAAGCAAGGAACCAGATAGTGCACACCTGGGATTCTGGAACTCTGAGCAGCTGTACTAGAAGGATCCACGTTTGATCCCAGCTTGGATAACTTAATGACTTAGTGAGATCCTATCTCAAATAAAAGAGATGAAGGGAAGGAAGGAGAGGGTGAGGGAAGTAGGGATGGGAGGAGAAAGGGAAGTTGATTGGTTGGTTGTTCGGTCTGTTGATATCACTCAGTAGAAGAACTGTATTCAGTCTCCACTACTGGGAGGAAAAATGGATCGTGTCAGGGTAATGGGATTAACTTCAATGTAGGGTCATACAAAAGATCAGGATTCATTTTAAAAAGTCATAGTGCCCAGCTTCAAACTTATGCTAATTGTTAATTATGGCTGGATGTCCCCGTATTTCATCTCTTAGCCTTGCCACAACCTTTGCAGGCAGATTTTATTATTCCCATGTAAGTGAAGAATCTGAGGAGAGTAGAGGCCTGCTAGCCTGCATAAATTCATGAAAGTAATGAGTAATGGAACCTGGAATATATTGGACTTCAGGACCCGTGTTATTTCTGGTCTGCCAAACATGCTGCCCTGGTGTACGTTTCTCTATACATATGTGCAGAAAGCATGTGGGAACATGGATGCATTTGAGCTGCAAGGTTTGCACTTTCAGTCTGGGTCCTTGCTCTGCCTGTCATGTGCCGCTTCTTTCTCCACAATCTAATCATCAGAGCAGAATAATGCAGAAGGGTCACTCTGCCAGTACGTTTCAATCCCAAATGCTTATCCTAGACTATATGGTTTTGTAGGAGTCAATTGCACATATTAGATAAGACTTCAGAACAATAATTAAAGCCCATAGATCAAAGGTTAATTAATCCCTGGCTTCATACAGCATCTGGCCAGTGAAGCTTTCAACTCCATGGATGACCTGCAAATCACAGGTCAAGTAAGCAGACACTAGCTGGTCATCCTCAGCTGAGGAGTAATGCTGAAAACCTGGAACATGTGCAGAGTTACAGGTTAGTTTGTTTATTTATTTATTTATTTTTGCAGTACCGGGGATTGAACTCATGACCTCACACTTACTAGACAGGTGCTTATGCCACTGAGCTAAATCCCTGGCTCCTACAGGTTAGTATTTTGAGGACATTTGTATAGCTGTAATGATTTTATGATATTTCTGAAGAGTTATTGAGCTTGGCTAAGTAAGTACTGACACATTTCATTTGAATTTTAATTCAATGACATTTAGTGACCTTTTAATGCTAAGATCTTTACAACATACTTAATCTTCCTAATGTCATTTGGTCCTCCTAGCAGCTCCACAAACTGGAAAATATTACTGTTCTTGTTTTATAGAAGAAGCAGCATAGCTCAGGAGGTGCTCAGTGCCTTATGTGGAGTCATCTGGCTGATATGATCAGAGCCAGAACCTCTGTCACATCACCATTATCAGCATCATTTTTCTCCTCTTTGATGGATGGGCTTTCTAGTAAGAGACCCTCATGACCTCTGTACACAAATTGCTGTAGTCCCTTTCGTTCTGTTGAGAGTCCTATGAAATATGCATTTTCCCCCTTTTGCAGATGAAGAAACTGTTTTATCCAAGGTCATAAAGCTGGTGAGTGGCAGGCACAGACATGAACTTGAGTATCAGTGTCTTCAGGGATCAATTTCCTCACCGTTTGTCCACGGGTGAGCTCTGAGTATGGACCCTTGCTTTGCTGTGCAGTGATTATAGCATCCTTCTGTCTCTACTATATGAAAGACTTGAAAATACTTTTCTTTTGTTAGATATGCACAAAGAAGCAATTAACTCCTGAGTGTTAGGATTTCTCCCTTCCCCATGGGATAGACTGAGTAGAAGAGGTATGTATTTAGGGCATATCTCGGGGGCATGGCATTATGTCTGACTTTGGGGTTTCCAGGGCTTGCTGGCAGGGATGGGTGCCTGTGGGTCTTCTCTTGTGTTTTCCCAGGACTGAGCAGACCTGTCAATGAGTGAGAGCAGGGTCCACCTGAGATAGTGTCATCTTTGGTGGTTCATTATGGCAGAGATTCAGTGACTGAAGATGGGAGGCTTAACTGAGGCCTTCCTGCTGCCAAGGAAAGAGGCATCCTCCCTACTGGAGGTTGGGTGTGGGCGGGTAGATGGAGACTTTGAGTGTGCGTATCGCATCCTGACAGAACATAACATCAAATCAAAGTCATGAGAGACCTGGGTTTTCTCCTAGCTCCTAGCTTTGACTTTACTTACTTCAGATATTTAATTTCTTTGACTATACAGTGAAGCAAGATCTCATTTTATGCAGAAAATTCCCTCTGAGATACCTTAGTCATTCATTCACTTAAAACGTTTTGAGTGAGAACCAACCAGACATAATGAACTGCACATTAGATTCTAACGAAAGAAAAAGACAGATGTCTTCAGACGCCTTTGCTTTAAGTGGAGTCTACTTCACATGAGAAGGCTGCCTCACCAGTTGTCACCAGTGCAGTCTGCCTCACATGAGCTTGAGGGCCCCAACAGTATTAGCTATTCAAGTATGCTTTGCAGGTTCGAAAGAAGACTTTTCTGAAAGGACCCATAGTTAATATCTTAAGTGTGGTTGGCTGGATGGTCTTTGCCTTAACTGCTCAGTTCTGTGCTGTAATTCAAAAGTGATCGCAATTGGCAGGTAAATGAATTATAGAGGTTACGTTTCTGTGGCCCTGTTACTCAGTGTGTGATGCCGGTGTTGGTATTCATTTTGCTAAAAACTCCTTATTCTCCACATCCAGATCTTGTTTTACTCAAGCATCCTATTGTGATTGTCCCTCTCTAGAATTACTACCTTTCTCAACATCTCTGCATTAGAGAGCCCGTTCCACGACACGGGGAATGGTTTTAATATTGCTAATAATATTTAAAACTTTTAAGTTGATTCAGCCCAGAATGCTCTGTTTTCAGATATTTACATAGCAGCTTATTCAGACCATCTAGAGTTCAGCTCACAGGACACCTTCTCCAAACAGCCAATTGAATTCTAAACACTCTCGCTTTTGTGATTTTCTCCGTGTCTTATTGATTGGAAAATATTGAGCTTACCTGTCTGCTTGCTTCATTGTTATGCTTCATACACAGTAATGAGCTAGGTGACACTAGGTGTTAGCATCGTGCTACTAGAATGCAGGAGGCATGAAAGCTGCAGTTTGACTGTTGTTACCAACATCTAATGGTATGCACAGTGAATACTTGCTGAGGAAACAGATGCAGTGAGTTATCTGTGCTTGGAGCTTAACTAAAATGTTTAGCACATTAGTATATTACAGATACTTATATAATAAATTATATGCAACAGCTCTCTAAAGTGTGGGGCATACTATTAACAGACAGAAATTGACCATCAAGTAGAAAAACAACTGCCCAAAGCCATACTGCTGAGCAGCAGCAGAGCAGAGATTCATACTGAATCTATCTGGATTCTTCACCCTCATCATCTTGCCATAGATTCAAGTGGTCTTTCCTTAGTTGTGAGCACCTGCTTTCTTTTTTGCTTCTGAATATGTCTTGTTTCTCCCTAATAGAGGAGAAGATTCCTGAAGGTAGTGATCATGTCTAATTTCATTTTATGGCTCACAAGTGTCCTGACATTATGCTTAGCACAGGGTGGAAGATTAATATCATTATTTTTTGCATTGCTCAGCTGGAACAAAGAAATCCTTTCTTGTACATTTTGTGCCACACACAATTGCTATCTTTCACCAAATGGAATTGCATCTGTCGCTTATAGTTCTATTATAACAACATTTCCTGCCATCCTTAAAGAATGAATGCACTTTGAATACCCTAAATAAAATGACTTGAATATATAAAAAGCAGAGTAATTACAGGTGGTTCCTCAAAATCTTAAAAGGAATAGGAACTCCCATTTAACGAGTCCAAGGTAGTGACTGACTGGGGACAAACCACTGAAGTGAAGTGAAACAGCTTATACTTTACAGCACGGAGATGAAGACAGGTGTGTATATGCCTATGGTGTTTCTGACCAAGGTGGAAAATGGGGCCCTGAGCTTCTCCCTGAAGGTCTGTATCGCTGAAGAGACCTCAGCACAGATCACATGGAGCTCTGCGGAATTCATGAGGAAGAAATGAAACAGGAGTAACAGAGATGCAAGTTGCTGGAAGCTTTCTGACTACTTGTCACTAAGCCTATCCAGTCATGCTAGCGGATCAGATCACCTTTTGGTTTTAGACATTCTCACCCTTCCTGTAAGAGTTGATGCCTCCATTAAACCTCTCAGTGTGCTACTGCATGTTTTGCTAAAGCCCCATCAAACTGGGAGATCATCTGCTTATGGTTTTCAATGGTGGTGTTACAAACAGCAGGGTTTATATCAGACCGTTTTGTACACTGGTTTTAGTAGCCAGGTCAACTCTTATCTGGTTTAACGGTCATTTTAGATATCTACTCTATGTGAGTCTTTGTAGTTAGTTGTAGGTGTCAAACATACGTAGTATATGTAATTGTTATTGAAATTACTGTGACAAGAGAAAATCACATTCTTCACCACATACTGTGGACTAGGTGATATTCCCTGGGACTATAATGCATTGTCTGCGACAGCTGTCTTAGTAAAATATAAATAGCCTTATCAAAGCTGGAAGATGACATAAGTAAATCATGGCACCAAGAATCCTGGCCTTTAAAAGCAGCCTACAAGTACAGTAGATAATTCAAGGACACACATAATCGAAAACTGGAGTCTGATAGGAGCCATAACCAAGATGAAACTAAACTCTTTTGCATAGATGGAAGATATGCATTATATTCTACTCCCATGCAAATGACCACTTTGTGATGGTTTAGATCTAGCATGACCTTCCAATCGCTTCATGAGTTCACATGTGGGGTTTTTGGAAGGTGATTGGATTGTAGAGGTACTCCACTCACCAAGAATTCATACCCTAAAGAGTCCAGAGCTGACTTGTTGTTAGAAGGTAAGGTTTGGTCAGAAGAGGCAGTTCAGTGGGGGAATGACCTGGAAGGGTATGTTTTCCTTTCTGACTCTTCCTTTTTCTCTCTCTGCTTCCTGGTCACCATGATGTGAGCAACTTTCATCCACCAGATTTTTCCGCCATGCCCTTTTTGCCTTGAAGTTGGCTGACTATGGACTGAATCCTTTAAAAACTGTGACACAGGATAACAGCATCTTTTCATCCTTTAGTTATAGGTATCAAGTATTTTGTCCAGAGGATGAGAAAGTGACTAAGATAGACACATTAAGTAATCATGACACTCTTCCCTCTTAATTCCAAATACTGTTGAAGAATTGCTCTCAACTTTCTATGTACAGTAAATATACCAAATCATCAGGTTTCATGTGCTACAGCTGCCTACCATTTGTGACCAAAACACTCCAGAGGTGGAAGGGAAGGGAACATGGAAAGAATTCTCAGTTGGTGTTGGGCATTCATTCACCAAATATCAATTTAAAGTATATTCTGTGCTATATTATACCATAGCAAAACCTACACCAGGAGCCTGTTTTGAAAAGCGAGAGTAGGTAATATTTTTCAAATACATTGTGATTATTAATTATAGAATCTACCTGAAAAAGAATCACCTGGTGGATTAATTAAGCACAGTTGTGGGTGTATCTGAGTGACTGACTTACTGAAGAACAAGAACTAAGCCTGGATGTAGGCTCCACAAACCATAGTCTCATAGATGGAATAAAAATAGAAGAAATAAGTCTGGGTTTTGCTTCTTTGGAGGAAGCCTAGGCTTCCCACTTTTGGATGTTCCTCTCCAGGCTTCCAGCATCAGTTCTTCTGCCTTCTAAGCCACTCTTCATCTTCCAACATGGACCCTACTTCTTCCCAATATGGACTCACATGCAAATGTACAGTGAGTTCCAAGCCTTCAAATTTCATCTGGATCTTCCAACTCTCCAGTGTACAGATGAACTTTTACATTCTTCCACCATATATATATGAGAAAGGCAGAGAGAGACAAAGAGAGATTGATTATAGATTGTATTGTCTGCTCTTCTAGGGGATCCTGTCTGACACAGATTTTGGTAGCAAAGAAATGGGTTTCTTGCTATGATGCTTCCTGACCATATGATACAGAAGTTTATAGAACTTCTTTGCAGTAGGAGTTTAGAATGTTTCAGAGATGCTGGCTGAAGAAGCAGCTCTACTATGGTGTAAGCTGAATTTGATGGAGATTCTGGTCAGAGCTCAGAAGAACAAAATGCTGATTTGCAAAGCAGTTGGGAAAGATCTGGTGGATAAAATTCCCACCAGTGGCAACAAGAACTCCATCGGTTGTTGGATTTCTGATTATGTCTTATGCTCTGGCAGAAAATTTGTCTCCATTTTGCTCCTGTCCTGAGACTTTGAAGGGGCTTGAGTTTAAAAGAAGCAGACCAATCATCTGACTATGGATATTTCTTTTGTTTTTTAAATTTAATTTAATTTATTTATTTATTGGGGGGGGTACCGGGAATCAAACTCATGACCATGCACTTGCAAGGCAGGTACTTATGCCACTGAGCTAAATTCCCAACCCCTTTAATTTTATTTTAAAGAGAAAATAAAAGTGAAGTTTCAAAACAAGATAATAGGAAGATACAATTGTTAATACATTGTGTATTATTATCTTTAAATTAGTTACTCAGAGTTCAAGACATTGGCATTTAATTGTCCAAACAATATTAGCACAAATCTTTCTTTTTCAATGAACTGAGACATTAGTAGCACAACTATCTTAACTATTATATATATATATATATATATATGATATATGTCTATGTGTACATGTTTCTTTTTGCTTTTTCCTTCCTTCTTACCTCCATTTCCCCCATCCCACTTTCTCTTTCCTTTTGAACTGTCTTTCCATTTTACAGTATCTATGGTACATTTTATATCTTATTTACTCTTTCAGTTGTTCATACTAGAGAGACACTATGATATTTACACATGTGCATCTGATTTAGTTTACTTATGAGTATGGTCTTGAGTTGCATCCATTACCTATAAAAGTCTCCAGTTTATCCTTCTTTATGGCTGATTGGTATTCCATTCTATAAAAAGATCATATCTTAGTTTATCCATTCCTGACTGAGGAAATTTCAAGGCAGCCTAATGTTGAAGTGTTGGCATGGGTACCGTCGGGATGCTTTTAGCAAGTTTTACCTTGCAAATCAAAAGCAAAAGTAATAGCTGAATGGTTTAAAAAAGATTTAAATTTGGTCAAAAAGGAAGCCCTAGTAAAGTTCCTACTACAAAGATGGAATAGACAAGAATTTAGTTGCTAAAAAGAAGCCAAATACTTTGAATCTGTATCTGCCAATAAGAAAGGATGCCTGGAAGGTGTGGTAGGAATTTGAAAGGCCCCATCCTTTGCAAACTCAAGGGTGAAAAAATGAAAGACTGGTTTGAACAAAAAGTCCCAGGGCACTGTGCTCCAGAACAGCAGCAGCCTTTGGGAATGGAATTGATACCCAAGAATTCATTACACCATCCTTAAACAACAAGACACACAGATGCCTCTGCATCCACCAGCAAGATGCAAAAGGTTCACCGGCTGCTCAGACCCCAGCATTCATGTGATGGTGTTGGTTTTATTTATACAAATGCACAATGCAAGAGTTATGGGGTCAGAGAGGTCTCTGCCTCAATTTCAGAAGGTGGCTTGGGAGGCCAGGCAGTATGCTCTTAAGAGAACAGTGTGTGAAGCTACAAGTATGAAACCAAAAGTGTGCCAGACACCACTCTGTTGAAAAAGCCAGAAACATGGTACATCTGAAAAAAGCTGCAGTGAATGAGCAAAGCCCATGCAAAATAGAAGCCAAGAGCGCTGCAACCCCTGGTGGGGCCACAGGTGGATCCACCAAAGCCCTTTAGAGTTCACATCTCACCACAACTTTCCCCAAGTGCTAGACATGGACCTACAGCAGGGTTTAATGTTTTCTGTGTTGGGTTCCAGTCTTGTTTTGGTTCCACTACTTTGTATCCCCCTTTTTCTCCCTTTTGGAATGGAAATGTTTACCCTATTTTTTTTTTTTTTTGGTCAGCAGTGTTTAATTTTGTTTTGATTTTTACAGGAGCTCATAGCTGAGAGTTTGCCTTAAATCTCAGAGAAGACTTTGAGTTTTCAGCAATGCTAAAAAAATTTTAGGACTTTGGCGACTGCTATACATGAGATAATTATATTTTGCATGTTGAGGGCAGAGCTGGAATATTATGGTTTATGTCTAGATATTTCCTGAGAGACCCTCATCCTCTCATGACCAGAGACTTTGGGAGGTTATTGGGTCAGAGGGTTGTGATACTCATTTGTATTAGTACACTAATGGATTAATAGCTCATTGTGATGAAGGGAGATGAAGTCTAGTTGGAAGAGGTGAGTCCACAGGGGAGTGGTGTGAAGGATCTATCTCCTACCCTCCTCCCTTGATCAGTCTTTGCTTCTAACTGGTATGCCATGAGCTCTTTCTCCCCTGCTGTAGCCATCTGTCGTGCTGCCGTGTCTTTGAGCCAGGGGACTGTTGACTGTAACCGCTACAAACTGTCAGCCAAAATAAATCTTTCCTTCTTAGAGGTGCAGGTATCAGGTACTCCATATCAGTGATGAGAAAGACACACATACTATATATTGTAACATCAGATAATATAAGAAACGCATTCAAAGGACCTGAAGTTCAGAGTGATAAAACTGCTATTTTGGGTGTAATCTTAGGGCGAGGGCCTATACCATGAGGTAGTATTAGAGTAGAGGCTGGTTGAAGTGAGGCAGGAGATGTCAGTCCCTGAGATAGCATTTCAGACAGAGGTCCCTTTGATTGATTACAGAGAAGCAAGGACAGGTAAAGCGGTCATTTTTAAGTTGGATTATATTTCCCTCATGCTTGAAATGCTGCGGTGCCTTCCGCTATATTGGAAAGCACCCCAAATCCTTGTCTTTATCACAGGCCCTGCACATCCCGGTCCTGTTGTCTCTGTGAGCTATGCTTTCCCCTTCATGTCACTTCAGGTACTCTGTCTTCCTATTTCCACAAACACTCCTTGCTGAAGAGCTTTGTGTTTTCTGAATGTTGTTAGATATCTCTTGTATTTGTGGCCATCACTCATCTTCTCATCAAAGCCTTCCATGAGTCTTTGGTAAAGATGGTCACATTTCACCCCTTGGTGTTCCAAGCTAGGCAACCACAGAATCCCAAGTTCTGAAAAGCAGAACAACGCTTCCTTTGTGCTGGTGCACCCCATGTGTCTGCTGGTTGGCTAGTACTGGTGGAATGGATGGTTGGATTAGCATTATGCAATTGTCTACTTCCATGAATGGAACTAGGGGATGGTTTAAGCTTGACTGGCTTGGGATCCAACCATGGATAATAAAGCACACCTTTGGCTGTGTCTGCATGTGACATAGGAGGGTAGCCTTGGGTCTATATCTGGTCTCTTATTCCTTCTTCTCTGGCAGTTACTCTACTCTGCTTCCAGTCCCTATGAACTAAGCATCTTTATTTTATCATACCCTTCTGCCATGAAATGCCTGCCTTGGAGACAGTCAACTATGGACTGAGTTCCCTGAAACCCTGAACCAAAGTAGGCATCTCCTTTAAATTGTGGGTAGTGTGGGCATTGTGGCCCAGTGATGAAAAAGCTGACTATCAGAGGTCTGAGATTATTTGAAGGCAGTAATTATTTCAGAGCATAAACGCATCTTCAGTCCCTCTACCCACCCAGATTCATAGTTCAGTTTTTGGGTACGCCTTTCCACCACTGTTAGCCTACTAGTAGAAACTGACAGGGAATATCATATTAAATAATTTATTTAACTTTCTGGCAGGGAATATTCTTTAGCGAATCAGTAGCCAGAATTTAGAGGTGCATCTGTGATAGCCACCCTGCAGGACAGCCCTCAGTAACCTTCGCTTTCTGGTATTTGTGCTCTTGTGTAGTCTCCTTGTACAGCACATCAAAGCTATGATCAAAATAATACTCTTGGCACTGTGAGATGGTTGACAGTGTGTAATTTCTGAACCTAATGATAAAAAGCTTTGAGTTTGGATCCTAACCTCTTAGAACCCTTGCTTTGGAGTCTGCCAGCTGCCATATTGTGAGAACATTCAGGTAGCCCCGAGGGGACATCCACACCAAAAGGAATTGAGATTTCCTAACAGCCAGCACCAACTTGAAAGCCATGCAAGTGAGCCTGTTTGGATGTGGGTGCTCTAGCTAGTGGCACCTTCAGATGCCTGCACGCTGGGCTGATGTGTAACTGCAACATTAGAAGATGCTCAAGCCAGAATTTTGCAGCCATATGCACCCAAACTTCTGACATGCAAATCCATGACTGAAAAGTGTTTTAATCACGACACTGGGAGTCAGGCTTGGTGGCACATGCCTGTGATCCCACTGCTTTGGGATGTTGAGCTGGAGGATTGTATATTCCATCACAGTTTGGGCAAATTAGTGACTTAGCAAGAGCCCATTTTAAAATAAAAAGCTCTGCAGATGTAGCTTAGTGAAAAGACCCTGAATCACTCCCAGTATTATAGGGGAGAGAAAGGAAAGGAGAAAACTGTAGAGAGAAACTGTGTATTAGGAAAGGCAGAGTAGGAAGGAGTCTGGGAAGAGACAAGGTTTCTTTCAGTTCAGTGCTGCATTCCCAGTGCTAAACAGGGCGTGGGTTTAACGTTACTTCTCCCATCCAACCCCCTGCTCACCCTTGCTCACTACACGAAGGCTACTCCAATCTCTTCCATAACACTCCAGGTTCTTTTTAGTTAGGTATTTTGCCTGTGAAGTGTCCTTCCCAGGATCACCTTTACATAGTATTCAAGTGTCTCTCTTATTTTAAATACCTCTTCCCCAGAGAGGCCATGTCTGGCTCACCTGTCAAAGGCAGACCTGCATACTACGCCTGTCATTATATCGTCCTCTCTATCACCATCAGGAACTGTGTGCGTACACACGTGTGTGTGTGCATGCGTGCGTGTGCCCTGCTTCATGAGAATGCATTCATGTTCTGATCGTTCATGGCTTTAGCTGCCTTCCTACAGCTGTGCTGTCAAATGCAAAATGCGATATTTATCTTTATTGAATGAATCATGGTTGGATACATTTAGAGTAGGAGACTGTGGCCAGATGGCAGGGCTCCTCTCATTATCCATGATATTAGGATGAAACACCAGCTGCTAAGCAGGGCCTGCAAAGGTCTTCAATACCCAGATTGTAAGTATTTTCTTAACTCCGATTCAGTTCTTCTTACCTGTGCCTTTTTTGTGCCGGGCACAGTGACATTATTTACTATATCTGAAAATTCTCAAGTCACATGGCTTCCTTCTGCCAATCTACTCATTAGACTCTCTGTATGAATAAAATTCCAGCAGAATCTTTCCTAAGAACACCCACCCTTACCCCACTAACCTGCTCTTCCCAGATGCCCGCCAAGCACGGATTATTCTTATCATAGTGCTTAGAACTTTGTCCATGCTCAATTGATTCCCTCCCTGGTCTCTAGGCTTTGTAAATGGAGAGAACCCTGGGTCTCCCTCAAGGCCATAGAGGGCTTGATAAACAATATTCTTCCAGTTAATCCATACTTACCGTACCTCCAAGAACTTGGAAAAAATGTGAAGTATGAAGCACAGTTGTAAGAAAGGTGTCTGAATCTTCAGTAGCATACAAGTGCACCGCTGTGATCCCTGGCGGTCTGTCCCTGCCCCAGTGAGCTAAGCGAGCTGTAGACATCCTTTTCCACGGACTCACACAGCAGAGCCCTGGAGCCCCACCCTCAGCCCTGAGATTTGTTACTCCTTCCTGTGCATCTGCCTTGGGGAAACAGGCAGTGTTTACCTATTGCCAATGCGAAGCTGAGCAGATGGTAAACGTCCTGTGTTCTGCCAGCGGGACTTAGGAGGAATAACTAGAATTCATTTACTTGAGACAAACTCTAGCAAGGGATTTAATTGAGACTTAGCGAAGATAAGCTGTTAGCTTGTGATTAATTTTTCATTTCCAGTGGAAGGACTGAGTGTATGCAGTGGCCCTGGCTCCCTCTTAGATGAAGAGGAGATTTCTAATTAGAATTCTTACTGCATCTTTCATACCCCAACACCCAATGTCTTCCATGATCTGTCTTTTGATTTTCTTTCATATCTCTGCCTGGACAATTGGTCTTTTTCTCTTTCTTTCTCCTTCCTACCTTCTATCCTTCCTTCCTTCCTTCCTTCCTTCCTTCCTTCCTTCCTTCCTTCCCTCCCTCCCTCCCTCCCTCCCTCCCTCCCTCCCTCCCTCCTTTTGTTAATTCATCCATTCACTTCATCAGAAGGCATAAATCTAGGAACTATGAGAAATATAAATCTCTCCAAGATTCTACTTCAGTTATCCTGAGACCTGTGTTTTTACAGCCTCTTCTGGTAATTCCAGCCCCAGTAAGCTCAGCAGCCATTGCATTAGGTTCTAGCCCCTAATTAATTCCTGAACCCACTTCTAAAATATCCTGATAGCAGTCAACTAGCCAGTGTTCAAATATCAAAAATATTTCAAAGAATGCTTCTGCAATTTTGCCTAGACTAATCTAATCACATGTGATTGTTGAGTACTTTTGGTTAATATCAAACCTCTATGATGTGGAGGTACCTGGAGGCTTATACATTTCTTCCTGCTTGACTTTATAGCTGGACAACATGCAGTCAGAAAGAAAATCAAATATGTCATAAGTATAAGCAAGTTTATATACAATGATGAAATTTGTTTTTTTCCTGAACTGAGGATCACACCAAGGAATGCTGTAACCCTGAGCTACATCCCAGACCATTTTATTTTTTATTTTGAGGAAGGGACTCATTAAATTGTTCTGGTGGGAATCAAACGAGTTCTTCCTGTCTCAGCCTCTTTGGTGCTGGGATTACAGGTGTGTACCCCTGCACCTGACCTAAAATGTGTTTTTAATGATTTCCGGAGTGAGTGAAAAATTCACAAGTACACAAGAATAGGTATCTATAACCTTCAGATTGGAGTCAGGTGACTCAGTCTTCTACATAAATATCAGAACTGTAGTACTTCTGAATCCTAATCTTGAACACTGTTCTTTTAGTGTCTGTATCTAGACATGCTAGATTTAGTATTTGCACAGAGTGCTTGTGTCTCTCTTATGATAATTAACCAAACCTTAGATTTTACCTAGAGATGTCAGTAACTAAACCCTGTATGAGCTTTTGATCTTTTAAACTCTTTCCCTAAAGCATCTATTCTCAACAAAGATATTTTAAATGTTAACTCAATATTCTCAGTTTATAAATGAAAACTCACAAGCCTATATAAATAATACAGTCTATACTGGAGTATTTTATTGTAAGCCATGGACACCATAAAACATAAAGACTGTGGTGAGATAAGATAGTAGGTTTTTGGTAATGAAAATGTTGGGGAACATTTCATAAGAAACTGCTAAACATTTGTACTAGAAATACCAGAAGTGAGAAAAATCAAATCAGTTGCTTCTGGGTGACATTGCCAAAACCTGATATTCTCTTTCAGTCTGAATTTTTTTTCTGAGTAGTAGTGTATGTTCAAGAAGACCTTTCCCTCTTTAGTCTTAATTTTATTTACCTGGCTTACTTTTAAAATTTAGTTAGATCATTACAGTTGCTCTTTTAGGTTTAGTGCTTAATAGGTTGGGGCAGTGGCCCATTCCTTATAAATTCCTGTACACATGGGCACACACAAATCTATCTATTCACTAATATAAAGCAACCAGTTAAGTTAAACGAATTCACCTAAACTAAGAGAGTAGGTAAATTGGATATATGAAGCATAAACTGGATAAAAACATGGATTAAATTCAAAACAATTATGTTAATTTTATGTTTATTTAGTTGAAATAGTAAATAAATTGAATTAACAATTTTTACTATTTACAAGTATTATACACATATAAAACAGGATACACACAAATTTATGAGCTCTTGTCTTCCCAGCAATTAGAACTCAATGTTTTTTGTTCTACTTCAAGCTTTTCTTATTCTTGAGATGCTGACCAACTTTAGGTGGTCTTATTCATATCCATGAACTTGATAAAAGTGTGAAATCTGCATATATGAATGCTGTCTGGTCAGTGTGATTCTTAAACTTTTTTTTTGTTTGTTTTTGCAACCAACTATGGTTTGACTGCCATTTCTGGAGTTGACCCTGACCTTAGATGAGGTCCTTAATGGCTCTGAAATTTGGCTTCATTTTCTAACAAATGAGAATAAAAACAATACCTACTGACTACTTGTGCTAATTAAATGGAATAACAAAATGCTTCTGAGAGAACCTGGCACATGATATGTAACCTGTTCAAGTTGGTGTCTGTTTTTCTGCCCTGCTCACGCCTATGTGATAGATCTACAGAGGTCAAGCAAGAGAACTAAGCCTTGTAGTTGTATTTACTTTTCTTTCTAACAGATATATCTAAATAAAGAAATAATTCACTCCCTAGAAAATCACCCACTTGAAGTATGGATTTCAGTGATTCTCAGTATATTAACAAATAGGAGCATCAATCTCAGAGTCAATTCTGAAGTCTTTTATTACCGCCAGAAGGAAGATCACATGTTCAAGTCTAGTTTGGGCAGCTTATCAGTGGGGGGAGACCTTGTCTCACAAGGAGAAAACTTCAAAAGGACTAGGGAAGTAACTCAGTGCGACAGCCTGGGGTTCAATCATTAATACTGACAAAAAAGAAAAAAGCAAGTGAACTCCACATGGGTGGGCTACCCATTTTTGATGTGCATTTGCATGTGAGATTTTTGGTTTTATCTTTGGTTTGTTGTTCGCGGAGTTGATTGGTGAGTGTGTTCTTAATGGAAGACCACTCTTTTGATAGATGTAGCTAATGTGTCCTTTATGGATTGGTTCTTGTGCCTCTTTAGTGTCTTACTGCATAGGACATTAAAAGAAAAAGAAAAAGAAAAAACTCCACTCAAATGACTTTTATCTATACTATTAGGGTACTAACATTCTTATTTTTATAAAAGATGTCTGGATTGAAAAGATTCTTGGTCAAAACTGCAACTATCAAAGAGATGGTAAACACATCTTGTTTATGTCAGAGAGAAGAAGTAAAATCTAAAGGAGAACATGGTGGGGAAAAAAATCACATCAAATGGTACATTTTGTGAGATATTTAGATGGAAACTCTTTTTCCTTTGCATGCTACCAATAATAAAAGTATCAGGAAAAAAAAGTTAAAATATTTACATATGGTAATTCATTTAATCCCATAAATCTGTGGGTTGTAACAACTGTTGATAATTTACAACTGAGGAAACCTAAAGGACATAAATAAATTATTCAAGAGTATATAGCAAACACATGGCAGAAACAGGATTCGAAACCTGACTAAGTTGATTTTAATGCTTATATCCTTATACTGTATTCATTGTTTTTTCTCCTCTTCTGTACTCGAGTTCCTTGAACCATTTTTTTTTTCTTTTTAAAGCAACTGTTTCTTAATATATCATGAGGCAATATAATTTCTGCTGCATCTACCTTACCAGGAAAAAAGAAGACATTTTGATGGCTCTCAATGATTAGCTTAGAAAGAAGACAAGGCCCTTAATCCTATCCCCTTAAAGAAGGGATATCCTTTCAAGGATTGGCCTTAATAAACTGCTCCTTTATTATGTAGGCCAAGGTCAATTTACAAAGAAATTTCTGTCAGAGCCAGTGTTTCTCAGAAATTCGTAAGATTGGGCATTATTTCCATCAGACAGTTTTCCACTGCGTGAAGGGAGTTTAGAAGTGCTATTATGCCCACAGCATTCATGCTCACTGAATTAATTAGTCAGGACTATTTTACTTGAACATATAAACTCAAAATTGCTTAAAAAAAACTCACATAAATGAAATTCCCAGGATGAGTAGTTTCTAGTGTGAGTGAAATCAGGCTTAAAAGTTATGATTAGTATTCTTTCTCTGTCTTCTCTGTCCTTTGTGTTGGCTTTCTTCCCAGGAAAGATCTCTTCCTGTGGTATCAGTCATGTCTCATATGCTGTATCATTGGAAAAGAAAGCATGCCTTTCTCTAACAGGGTCCCAAAATTATTGTTAATTGATTGACTTAAGTACATCTCTAAACCAGTCAACAGAACAAGGGGTTTCTAAGCTCTGCCATCCAAGTCACAGCCATGCCCCGGGCCCACCTAGGGTGCCTAGCCATGGATGGGGAGAAGAATGGGTCTCCAAAGGGGAACCAGAGGATTATGGGCAGCTGAATCGGCCTGGGTGCTACAGTCTTGGAGGATAAACTTTCCTCCACCTGGTTAGTTTCTGTACTGGGGGTTGGGGGCTGTGAATTAACTGGACTGAAGACATTAAACGGAGAAACCAAATTCATTTACATGCATGGAAGAATCGCATAAGAAGTAACTCATCAGTTGTCCAAGTTAGAGGGGGCTACACCCAGCACTAAAGAAAAGAGAAGGAGGAGGCCTCCCATGGAACAAAGAGCAAGTGAGAGAGTCGGGGATAATGCTTTGTAAGATGTGGGTGATTTTCCCATCTTTTTCAAGGCCATAAAACTCCCTTAGATATAAGATTTGGGGTAGTTTTCTCTATCTAGGAATTAAGGCCAACCTGAAAAGTGAATTTATGGCAGAGAACTTAAAAGTGTTCTACTTATGTGTTGAGCCCTACATGCCTTGAGTTTAAAATCATCTTTAGACCAACTCTGAGTTTCGAAGTACATCCACCTAACAGAAGAATAGAATGTTTGCTTGCTTGACTTGAGACCATCCCTACTCTGGGTGAGGGATACTAGCTTGTCAGGTACAAAAGGCACGATTCAGAGTGGTGTTATCAATGTCGGTGTTGTCCTCTGGATGTTTCTTTCAGAGGTTTGTGGCTTAGAACCAAATACACTGCAGAATATCTGAAAAACAGCAGAACAGAAGTTCCTTAGGTTGTATTTATAGCTTTAAGTTTATTGGGAGGATTGTAATGACCTTGGAACAGAGAAGACAGAATAGAGAGGTGCGCCATTCTTTCAGTTTTTACAGGGAATTAATTCATATGTCTCTGTAGACAAAGTTAAAATTCACAAACTGTATTCGTTTTTTTGTTTATTTGTTTTTGCTTTTATTTCATGCTACTCACCAGTGTTAAAGATGGCTGGCACTAGGAAGGCCCATACTTATTTAAATTAAAATCAACTATGTAACCTTTTACTCTATGTCAGGCAATCTTCCACAATGTAAAATTTAACTCTTTGAATCCTTCTAAGAATCCTGGGTGTTCGCCAGTGTTGTTATCATCCTTTTCTAGGAAAGGAAACTTGCAACAAGTTACATCACCTGTCAAAAGCCATTCAAGTGCTAACTGGTAGAGTCAGAAATAGCACCCACACAATCTGTGCTTCTGATCATTATAATAGTGCTGAAAAAAAAACCCAGAAAATTGAAAGCTGAAGTAAATCTATAGATAGAATAGGAACAAATAGTGCAAAATAAGGGAATAAATAAAAGAATGATTCCTTTCCTCAATGACCATTATCCCAAACATGATGGAAAAGGAATGTCAAAGAGATAATGTAAAACAGAATCTAGATTGAAAGAATCGGCAGCATTAGTGTCACCAAGTTTCAAAATAACACATAGAAAGAGCTCAAGAGCATGTGGGGAAGGACTAGAAGAATCCAGGGGAAAAGTAACACCAGATGTCAGATCAAATTAGAATAGCATTCAAGAAAGTTTGAGGGAAGATTAATTTCAGTCTTTATTTCTATACCAAGCTAAATTATCAGTGAAGTCTAAAAGCATATATGCAAATATAATTAGCATTTTTCTTTGTGTACCATTTTTTCCAGAAGCTACAGAGAACACATGCTATGACAGGTGATAGCAAAGCACAGGAGCGAAAGCAGGGGTCTCAGAAAGAGTAGATCCAATATGGAGGTGAGCTAAACCATTTTCCTAAAAGACAGCAGTTGTGTCCTGTGACAAAAGGTATTCACCTTTCCTGGAGAGCCCTAACCTATGGCAGCCGGTGGATGTGTAGGTCGAGGTGGCACATCTTCAAAAGATGATGAAACAAATGATTGCACAGTGCAGCTGATTCACTGAAACTTTATCATACAAAGTAAGAAAGTGTGAAAGACAATGTGTTAAGCACACAGAAAAGAGAAGAAACAATAAGAAAACTATTATAAACTGCACTTATTCATATTAATATAAACTCTGTCTAACCAAAGTATGCTTTGTAACCAAATAGAAGGAAACAGTTATAGATAAATGACTTAAGTTTAGAAGAATCCCAAGTTTCCACAATAGGAAAGTGTAATTTTGGTAAATGAAGAAATAGCAGAATAACTATATTATCGGAAAATGGAGACCTAATGACCCAAAGATGGAGAGAGGAAATGGATGTTTCAGGATAATAAAGAAGTTAAGAAAATGCTGTTTGCAAATTTTTTGTGAGTTTTGTAATGCCATAAGTGTGTACATACAAGAATTTCATAAGCATTATAAAGCAATGTAGTCAACTGTATTGTTAATAACTTAAAAATACACTTCCAAAATGTTTGAGAGCAAGTTTGGAACATTTTTGAAGTAGTTGCTTAAGTGTTTTGGTAAGATTTCTAGAACTAATATAAAGTCAAATGCAATACAAATTTCTAAAGTATTGAATCTCTTTAAAGTCAGGTAGAAATGAGACCTGAGATATTATGTTTCCCGATTCAAAAAGTAGCTCCAGGTGTGACTACAGGACCAGAGTACCTCGTGTTTTCACAGGGAATTAATTTGTTTCTTGAATTGTAAGAATGGTAAAAACATTTCTAAATTAAGAATTTATGCACTATCTGATCTCAGATACAATGTCTCTAGCTTACCAACATCCGAGGTGCAAACTTCTACAGTTTTTAAGACTAGCTGAGTTGGACTTGCAAAGCAATTCAAATTACTGATGCTTTCTCTGAATAGAACTCTTTCCCAAGTCAGGGACTTACAGTACATGAACAGTGAATCCTGGTTCTACTGTATCTTCTTGGATGACTTGCTTAACCTTTGTTTATTTCCATTTTCTTATTTATAAAATGAGTATAATCATAATTACTATTAAGGTATCATAAAGATTAAATGAGCTATGTAAGCGAAACACGTAAAAATGTATAGATGGTACCAGTCACACAGTAAGCATTCCATAAATGTTACATAAATACATTATAAAATATTAAAAGTGGGGAGGAGTATGTTAAAAAGAAAGGATAACTTGAGTTCTGTGAGTGTATTAAGAACACATTCACGTGGTCTCATTATTGGATGGCTTTCTACTGCCTCCTCCTTCAACATGCTTCGTCCTTCCTTTTACCCACGGCTGTGATGGGAAGCATACTCCTGTCTTTGCATCCTGCAGTTACCTTTATGTAGTTTATCTTTAAAGAGAGGGGGAGAAACAGACAGACAGACAGACAGATTGACCTCAACATTTCTGAGCAGCCCGCAGCCACCCAGGAAGTAGTGCAGCTGGTGTGTGTTAACCCTTTAGGTGCCTGAGTTAGCAGTGTCCTGAGCACTTAGACTCTGGCTGCCTGGCCATAACAGCCAGGAAGTGCTGCAGTTCTCTCTTTCCAATGACCACCTCTCCTCCTTCCACAGTTAGCTCTCCAGATTCAACTGTGACTGGCAGGCAGGGGTATCAGGTCAAAGGCAAGTGGCTGGTATCTTCTCCTGGCAAGGTGAGCAGGGAAGGATCACAAAGTATGGGGGTTCCACAAGTTTAGTGACAGTGATGGAAGCCTCCAAAGAACTATAAACAAGAGGCAAAAGGAAAATGCCAGAGTAAGGGGTAGGGGAGGCCTGTGCAGAAATGAAGAAAAAGAAATTAGCTTGGATTAGGAAGAAGTGTTTGAAAGAAGTAAAATAGCTTTGCAAATTAGTTACAGTAGAATATTAAAAGAGATTGAGCGCTATAAAGTGCTCATTATATATTAGGTATCATGCTAACAAAATATTCTCCATCAGATGATGTAATCTCTAGGGCAGAGATCACTGAGATTGACACTAAGATCCTTATTTAATAGGTGACTAATAGGAGATACATTTGGTATCATGATCTTGGGTACACAGTAATACTCAGGAATCTGACTCTGTTCTTTCAAACTTGAAATTCTTTGTTCTTTTGCAAGTGTGCAGTTTTTCTCCAATAATAGTAACAATGATGATAAGAATAATCATTATAATAATGATAATAGCTGTGTCTTGTGTTTCTATTATATGTAAGATATTGTACCAGGTACTTCCTTTTTAAGTACATCTCTAGTTAGTAACTAAAAAGTATTTAATCACTGTGAGGAAAATATAGGAGTTAAAATGAAAGTCAAGAAAACTTCTACATTCTTCCTTGCAAAAATAATTACTGTTATCATTTGTATAGTCTTCATTTTTGTTTTGCTGTTTAAAGATCTTAATAGCTGTCCCACATAGCACAGGTCTTTGTTCCATTGTTAATGGAAATTGAAACTGAAGTGATAGCACAGATTTATAGGCAAAGTCTTGAACTAGAAAGTAAGAGAAAACTGGGGAGCAATTTCAATTTGAAAAGAAAGTCTGAAGGGGGCATAACTTTGATTGAGATGATCAGACTAACATGTTAACCAAGGGCAGAGGCCAGTTTTTAACAGGACTGCTGAGGTAGGGCAAGGTCTGGATGATTACTCTCTCAGTTCTGGTTTTGTAACTCCAGAGAATTTGCTATTTCAGGAGAGTCAATTCTGTTTCCTTGAGATAACTGCTCTGACTTAGTTGTGTGGCCTTAGGTTTGCACTGGTTCTTCTGGAATCCAAGGTTTAGTTCAATGACTGGAGATTTCTGTGCATTCATTGCCAGAGGTAAAACATGGCAATTAAATGTCTCTGCAAATCTGTTATTTTGGCATCCTCAGTCTTGAAGGGGGTGGGATAGGTTAGGCAGATTTAGGGCCAATAAACTCTGTGTTACCATCTTTTATGCAGATATTCTTTAAGGGATTAAATAATAATGTGGAGCCAGCAGAGATCTGACCTAAAGTTGTAAGGTAGTAAAAAAGACAGATAGAGTGAAGGTAGAGATGCCAAGCTTTATCCTGCTTTGAGTTACTCATTAGGTTTGTGTGGGGCCAAATAAAGATACTGTGTTTCATCAAAAGCAGGTTTGTAGTCCCTGATAATCTCAGAAGAAAATAAATCATGCTTTCAATGAGTAACAGGTGAAAAGCCCAGGATTTTACCCTTGTCTCTGTGTGGTGAACCCCATCAGTTTATTAGAGATGCTTTATTCTTAGAGATGCTAAAGTATGGGCCTCTGCTTAAATGATGCACTTTTTCTTTGAGGTCATAAGGTGGTCCAGGAGAGTAAGGAGGGTAGGGAATAAGATAAGTCTCATACATTTAGTAGGTAACAGGTCCTAAGTTTATAGGTCTTTGCCTCAGGGGATGGTGGGACTCCTTTTAGGCCACAGAAATCTCACTATAAAAGGTCTCCAGGTTTTGCCTTGTGTCACCAATGCTGATTATACAGAGGAAATCAAAGTTATGGTTCAAACTATTGAAAACACTGTTCAAGTCACTCCAGACTCCTGTATTGCTCAATTGGTCATTCTTCCTTTGACAAAAATTGTAAAACATGTAAAAAGGGACAGAGGGTCCAAGGATTTCAGATCTTCAGATGATTGTGGAGTTCAACAGATTAAATAGGATCATCCTGAGATGAAATTAATTGTTGAAGGAAAATCCTGTAAAGGGCGTTTAGACAGAGGTGCAGATGTTTCAGTCACTGCCCATCACCACTGGCCTATGGCATGGCCCCTGCATGCAGCAACTACAGATCTGCGGGGCATGGGCAGTGCTTCTCACCCTAGTAGACATGCTAAGTTGTTAACCTGGAGAGATGCAGAAGGTCATTCTGGACACTTTTCACCTTATATCCTCCCCCATCCACCTGTCAATCTGTGAGGTCGTGATGTATTACAGGATATGTGGTGTCAGGGAGCATTTCTGGTTAGCCCTAACTACTTGGTAACTCACCAAATGTCCCCAAGATTTCCTTCCAGCTCAAGGGCTTGGCAAAAACAATTGGGGAAGGGGAGAACCTCTTGCAGGTATCCCTCAAAAGAACCATTGTGGTCTAGGCTACACACCTTCACATTTTTCAGGAGAGGACTTGATCTCATCTCTGACCACATGCATGGTATCTAAAATAACTTGAATATCTGATGGCCCTTGGGTTGTTCAGTGGGCCCTCACTCAGGAAAAGCATACAGCAGCTCATATACTGGTTAATAAATATGCTGGCAAGGCACCTAGAATCTTCTAGTAGCCCTTGGAATACTCCAATTTTCATACTAAAAAAGAAGTCAGGACGGTGGAAATTAACGCAGGTTTGTGGGCTGTTAATCAAGCCACAGAACCTGTGGGAGCACTTCCACCGGGATTGTCAAGGCCAGTTGCTATTCCTTTGCAGTCTCCCCTCCTGGTGGTTGATTTAAAAGATTGATTTTTTACATTCCCTCTCCGTCCTTGAGCTAAAACATGTTATACCTTTATATATAGTTTACCCTATATTAGCCATCAGGCCCCTATGCCTTGTTTCCAATGGTGTTGTCTTCCACAAGGAACGGCAAGCAGTCCATCCCTATGCCAAGAGCGTTGCGGCCATTTTACCAGTCTGTTGGGCCCATCCTCCTGTGCCTCTTATTCATTGCATGGATGGTATTCTTCTAGTACATCCACTTCACCCCAGATATTTACTGAATTGGATGACACCTTTCATAAGGCAGGCTTTGTGGTTGCTCCTGAAAATGTACAAACCGTGACACCTTTTTAATATTTGGGTCACTTTATCCAATAGTGATATATTTTTTCCCAAACTGTTCAAATCCATGTTAATCATTTTGCAACCCTGTTTTTCAGACTCTACTTGGCAATATTAATTGGCTCCATGCAGTTCTAAAGCTAGCAACTCATGACTTAGCTCCTTTCTTTGACATTCTCAAAGGGGACCCAGCCCCCATCTCTCCAAGAGTACTTGGGTCATAGGCTAAAAATGCCTTGGATAAAGTTAATCTGGCTCTAATGCTCAACTCTCTAGAGTTGACCCATCTTTGCCAATGTTTTTAATTCTTTTCCCAACTCAAATATGCCCACTGGGGTCCTTTGGCAAATATGTCCTCAGGACCCTCTATAATAGGTACACATGCCACATGCTCCACATAAAACCATCACTCCCTTTTATGATGCTGTGGCAGAACTGATTGTACATGGGTGGACATGTGCTATGCAGCTTTTTGGACATGAGGTGCAAAATAGCATTGTTCCTTCTCTTCTGTTCAACAACAGTGGTTATGGAAACTCTCTTGGCAACCCACATTCCCTGGTGGTATTGGTTGCCATTATCCTCCAGACAAGTTAATTCAATTTTTTTCCTCACACCATTTGCCTTTACTTCAAAAATAAACTTGATTCCCACAACAGAAGCTATCTCTGTTTTCACAGATGGCTCCTCTTTGGGCAGGGGAGGTTATGTTACAGCCTCCTCTTCCTGAATACAGGATACACGTATTTCTTCTGCACAAAAGATTGAATTGCAGCCTGTTATATAGGCCTTACAAGATCATTCAACTCTTCCAATTAACCTTTTTTCAGGCAGTGCTTATGTATATGGTGTGATGCACCATATTGAAGCTGCCACCATTCACACTAATCAGGAAGATCTTTTTCATTTTTTTTCACACACTCGAAATTGCTATTGGGTCATGATATGTCCCCTGTTTTATCAGTCATTTATGTTCCCATTCCAACTCCCAGGGCCTCTTAATAAGAAAAATGCTAGGGGGCCGAGGGTTTAGCTCAGCGGTGTAAGTGCCTGCTTGGCAAACGCGAAGTCGTGAGTTCAATCTCTGGTACAAAAAAAAAAAAAAATTCAATAATAGAAATGCTACTATAGATGGATCTATGGCTACTATTACTGTTGCTCTATCAAATACCATTCAGCAGGCTTCTGCCTCCCATGCCATCTTCCATCAAAATGCTTCTGCCTTATGCAGTTCCTTGTAACTCAAGAACGGGATCAACAAATTGTTAAACAATGTTCCTAGTGTGTGATACATCTTCCTTCACTCCCTACGGGAGTTAATGCCTGAGGATTACACCCTAATCATCTCACAAATGGATGCCCCTCATATTCCTGAGTTTGGTCTCTCTGCTGGATCCACATTTCAGTGGATACATTCTCAGGATTTATTTTTGCTTCTGTCCACACTGGGGAAGCAGCTAAGCATTTTGTAGCTCATTGCTTAGAATCCTTTAGTATCCTTGGCTGTCTGTAGGCACTTAAGAATAACAGTGGCTCAGCTTATACAAGTGCCACCTTCCAAATATTTTGTAAAACATTTTGCATTTACATTACCACAGAAATTCCTTATAACTGTCAAGGTCAAGGAATTGTTGAAAATGCTCACCATACACTCAAAATTCAAATACAAAAACAAAAAGGGAACTCCTTCCCTACAAAAATTCACACCTCGTAATAAACATCATTTGGTAGTATATACTATTAACTTTTTAAATCCTACCAGGGATGGGGCTATAGCAGCAGAAAGACAATTCAATTAAGTAAAGGAAAAGAAGTTAGGAAGTGTTCTTTGGAAAGATCTTGTCATGGTTTATGTCAGTGGCCCCCAAGCCTCATACTTTTGCATTATGCATTTGTGATTGGCTCATTGTCTAGCCCTTGGATTGGAGATGTGAGTGCTACACTGGCCTAGGGGTGGAGCCAGGATGTGATGTAATGGCAGGAAGAAGGTGTGTCTTTCTCTCTTGCCAGTTTTGGCTTGCTGTTTGCAGCCACCATGAACTGTGGCCCCGCCATGCCACCCTGCCTTGGAGCCTACTGAATATGGACTGAAACCTCCAAAAACTGTAAGAAATAAACCTTTCCTTTCCCAACTTTGGGCATCAGGTATTTTGTCTCAGCGACCAATAAAAAGTAACTAAGACAGATCTTTGTACTGAACAATGGAAGGGACCTAGCCATTGATAATTTGGAGTCTGGGCTATGCTAGTGTCTTTCCAGAAAATGCTTAGTGGCCTATCTGGGCGCCAGAGTGTGCTATCTGACTGTATCATGAACACAGACCCAAAGAAGGAGTAGGTTCCACCTCTCAAGAAGCCGATTCTCAGTTCTGTAGCAGTGATGACTTGGAGACTATTTCACAGTTCATAGATAAAGATGGGGCTAAACCAAAAATGGGGTCAATTAAAGAAATTGACCCAGGATGCCCAAAACATGGTAACCAAAAATGGGAAAAGATCTGAGTAGGTTGCAAAGTGTATAAAGACAACTGAGTTGAAGTTTACATAAAAGAAAGGGACATAAAATTTACCAGTATTCTTAAGATGAAATAAGATACAAAATTATGTATTATTTATAGGTTAAGGTTTGTCCCTTCCAAATTTTCTTCTAAGAGATCTCTACTAATTGACCTACAAAAATTCCAACTGGCTTATATGTAAATTCAAACTTTTAAAATTATAAAAGAGTTATTATAATTTAATTTAGGCAAAATGTATCTGAGTGCACTCAGATATTGTAGATTGTCTGTTTATGTTGTGTTTTGTCCTGTCTATGAAGTTTATTTGTTTATTTATTTTAGTTTGAACTCAACAGTTTTTTCTCTTTTCTTTGTTCTTTTGCATTTTTGGATCATTTGATCAAAATTTACTTTGGGTTATAGATCTTAAAAGCATGCTTCTACCTGGGTTACCAACTAGTCAAAATGGTGCTAAAACTGGTTATATAAATGTAATATATATTGTTGTTTATTGTGACTTCAGAGTCTCATTCAAAAATGATATGTTAAGTGTTATGAATGGGTTTTCATAAGTCATAAAATATTAAGAATGTTAAAAATCCTTTCGGGTGGGAGGAAATTATTAAAAAGGACTCCAATTGATGAGTAAGAAAGCAGCTGCCTGGTAACATTGACCAGTTCTTGTTCATTAATAGAAAGCCCCGGTTACCACCATAGCCTTATAGCAGACACCCCAATAATTGTTATTAAAATTTATTAATGACATGTTGATATTGATCATTGTCAAAAGATTAAATTTACTAGACCATAAGGATTTTTATTTTAAGATGCTTTGATACAAACATTTTCATATAGCTGTGACAATTGATTATTATTAATCTGATGGTGTAATAAATTTATTCATGCCTTCAGATGTATAGGTCTTCCAAAATATAAAATTGGGATTGTTCATAGTGATAGATACCTTCTTTTAGATTCAGACATTTGCCTTTCTTTTGAGCTCCAATTAATTGTGATAGGAGGTTCACGTCAAGCCCAAATGAGGTCACCAGTCAGTAATAATAACAAAAACTTATATGATGTACATGTTGTATGTCTACCACTGTATTTAAAGATGCCTGAACATTAAGCAGTCCAGGAAATGTCACAAATTTCTTCAGTGAAATTTCATTAAAGATTAATGAGTTACATAAAAAATCTCTTATGTATTACATAGGGATGATTGATTTAAAGAACTATACTATGTCAAAATGGAAATTTAAGTATGTCACAAAAATTTCATCATGATTGTCATGCTACAATATTATGTATGGTTTTGATTTTAAGTTTTCTGTGTAAAATTATATAACTATTGCTTGCTATCATTCTGCAGAGACTCAACTTTTAGAACATCCATGGTTGTTAGCAAATAATGGTTCTGTTGTATGTTCAAAGGTGCTTGATATTCAGATAAAGTAGTATTATTAAGCTAACAACTCTAAAAATGTTATGTCATTAACCTTCTCTTCTAGATGTTCAACAACTGAAGATAAGAGACAATAAATTAGAAAGATAGATGGGCTAAGAGAACAGCCAATATTTTGACCAGTCCTCATAGATCAGTAAGAACACAGGACTTTTCAGGAAACTTTTCAGCAATATGCTGCAACTCTGGTGAGTCCTACAATCTCCTGTTCAAAGAGATTTAGGACCACAGAGGATGAAGATCTGCAGTGTGTAGTGCCTAAGGAGAGCCACCAGGAGAGAAAAATTTCCTGAACTTTCACAGAAAGCAAGTTGGTCAAGCAATGACTGTGACTCATCCTGATGGTTGACAGAAGTATTAAGAGGTGCTATGCATGGTTCCAGGGTAATTCCTGAGGAGACTTAGTTGACCTGTATAGACAACAAGAGATTGATTTTAGGCCTTGTCTTAACTTGGTCTTGAACATATTGCAGAAGAGTACAGTACAAGAGATATAAAACAATGCCATAGCAAATATTAGCTAAAAGAAACAAATCATTAACACCTTCTGACAATTGCCAGCTACACTAGTAACTGACTACTGTTATGGACTAATGGGCTATACAAGGTTAAATTACTAAATGCAGGAACTTAAAATCCTCGCACTGAAAATGTTTAGGCTAAACAAGTAAGTTCACTCAAAATTAAAAGCATTCAAGAATAAAAAGGTCATCTACAGAACTCTCCAAACACAGCTCCTGTAGCCTAAACTAACTACTCATCCTTTACAACTATAAAACAGAAAAGAGGAAGATGTGGTGAGTGGCTGAAGCTGAAGATCAATCACGTGCAGGGCTAAAGCAAATCTAATTTCGAGAACACTGGCACCTGAGATAGGTCACATGGATAAACTGCTCTAATTTCAAGAACACTGGGTGGGTGCCCAAGACAAGTCACATGGATATGCTCTTAGGCAGAGAGGTTTCATTGTGATACTCAGTCTCCCAAGTGTATAAATAAATGTGCTGCAGCCTTTGGAGCTCTCTTGCCCCTTCTTGCTCCTTCTCCTTCTCCTCCTGCTTCTTTGTACTTCCCAGCAGGAGAGAGGGCTCCACAAGGCCTCAGTTTTCTGTATCCCTACTCCTGTCCTGTTTCGCCATTCTTTTGCTGGCTTCACCCTGAGAACACTGAGAGCTGCATGGGACATTGCAGTATCTCATTGGTAAGGTCATGGGGGCTGTCTTGGATGTGAAGCAGGATGAGCAGGAACAAGGAAACCCAGTATTTATGGAGGTGGAGCATGAGCTTAGTGAGGTGGCCCTTGAGGAGGCCTTTATCTCACTAAGACCAGAAAGGGATGTGAAGATTCCACTGGACTCCCAAGCTCCTTAGACACTTCCTGGCTAATCTGACTCAATCATTTGTCTGATTGCATGGAGGTAGAAAGACCAAACTGAGGAATATTACCAGCTAGGAGAGAGTGGATTACAGCTGAGGCCTTTTCTGAGACTGTCAGAAAGGCCTCCACCCATCCAGTAAAGGTAGGAACCCAACACAGGAAGTATCTTAGCTTTTTTCTCATGGCATGTAAGTAACATCAATTTGGCAGTCCTGAGTTGGAGAAGAGTCCAAAGCTCAATGTGTAGGGAAAGCAGGGGCCCTCAGAAAACCCTGAGCAGTGATAGTTTTAAGAGTTTTCCAGGAAGGAAAGCAAATGAAAGGGTCTGGCAGTTTGATTAGGCGGTCTGTAACCTGGGTAAAAATCACCATGGAAAGATGAAAGAATGGTGTGGGCCTGTGAAGCAGGAAGGAGAAACTTTTCCTGGCTTAAGAATCATCCATCTCTGTGGAAAGGTCTGGATACTGTCAGCATTTGAAAGGGAACAGCCCAGGGTTATGCCAAAAAGAGAAATACTGACCCTTAGGGACATGGAAAGGAAGCTGGCTTCCTCAATAGCGTTCTAATCTGCGAAGGTGTTTCCACTGGTTATGGGATTTGAAAGCCTCTGGTGTCCGCGGCAGTGAACACCCTCCTGAGTTAGCTATAGGGCAGCCTGAAGAATGGCTTTAATGAGTGGGGCATCCATGACTGAAGAGCCTTACGAAGTGAGAAATCCCCTTTCTCCCCAGATGGCAGAGTGATTGTGTAATATATAGAATGAACATTCTAAAGCTGGATAGATGTTAACTTGCAGGCACTTAGCTTGCATAAATATCTAGGTCAGGGTGCTCAGTTTGGCCTGTTGAGAGGTGGTGAGTAGGGGCAGAGCTGTGGCCTCTACAATAGAGCCATGAGTGATGATCATGTAACCTGCCCTAGCAGGGGAGTTTAGACGTGGACTTATATGAATTTCCATCTATGGTCAGGGAAAGAGGAGGTGGACATGTGAGGGAAAGGGTAAGCTGCTAGGTGTACCAGATCTATGCAGTCATGTGGTTTGGGATTTTTAGAAATAGGTGCCAGGTTGATAAAAATGAGAGGCTGGATTAAAATACAGGCTTAAGGCAATGGTATCTGTGGGGGTTTCCGTGAAAAGTGGTCAGAGCTAAAGAAAGCCAGGGACAGAGAGACAGTGTGACGTGGGAGGAGATCATGAGTCCCTGAAGATTATGGGATGAGTACAGGGTGATTATGAGTGTTCACAGGAGTAATGGGCTGCTGTGGCAGCTGCTCATAGGCCTGGCGCCCAGGCCAGGATGGTGGGGTAGAGCTGCTTGCATAGCATGGCCTGTTAGAAGACTCCAGTTTGCTGAGAATGGGCGTTTGTTGGCAGGGTTTCATCCAGGTCAGGCCCGGCACATGTACATATCTGTTTGCACCTACAATATTTATTGAACACCTAGCATGCTATGTAGCAGGTGCTCCATGAAGTCCTTGACATGGAACCAATCACTCATTCTTCAAAGCGTAGATTTGCTATTATTGCCATTTAGTTCATAGGACACTTGAGATCATACCTCACTGCAGATCTCATAGTCTGTGAGTGGCACATTGAGATTTTCATCCAGATGGTGTTATTTCAAAGTATTTATTCTTGATGCTTACGTTTATCTTCCTCTCCATTTCTTTTCTGCTAATTTTTTTTTTTACTTCTTATCTTTAACTTGGTTCATACAATTACTGTACTATGTAGGTTAGGCAGAATAAGGCTTCACAAATGTACCCACGAGCTAATCTTTGGAATATGTGAATGTGTTAAATTATAGGACAAAGGTGAATTAAAATTTTACATCATAAGCAAGAACTTTATGACCACCAGACCAGCATTATAAAAGAGTCTCAATTATATCCTAGAAAGAGACAGAAAAATCAACAGTGTTGTCAGTAAGTTAAAAAAAAAAAGTATAAACCTGGTAGGAGGACTAGCTAAGCAAAAGAGGGGAAATGAGGAAATCAGCAACAGAAATAATTCAGTGACAGGAACAAGTCATTATCTCTCAGTAATAATACCCACAGTAAATGGTCTCAATTCTCCAATCAGAAGCCACAGGTAGGCAAAATAGATCAAGCAAGAGAAGCATACACTGTGCAGCATACAAGAAACATGTTTAATTTAAAAAATTGACAAATCAAAAATCAAAGAATAAAAAAATATTTCATGCAGTTGGGAACCTAGAAAAAAACAATAGTTGCTGTATTAATTTCAGACCAATAGGATTTCAAGTTAAGACTAGTAAGTGACAAAGAAGTTTGCTCCATATTAATTAAGGGAAAAATTCAAGTGGAAGAGTTAATAATTATACATATATACATACCAAATATGGAATGAATGACTTCATAAACACTCATGGACATTAAAAGTCACATAAACACCAATACAGTAGTAATGAGGAATCTCAATACCCCATCACCACAAGTGGAAAAATCAACTAGGAAAAAAATCAATGAAGAAATATCAGAGATGAATTAAACCTTCAAATAAATGGACTTAACAGGTATTTATAGAATATTCCATCCAAAAATACAGTGCACATCCTTCTCAGAATTACATAGCGCTTTCTCCAAAATAGACCACCACAGGCTAGTCAATAAAACATGTTTAATAAATGCAAAAGAATTGACACTGTCCCATGTATGTTATCAGATCATAATGCAATGAAACTTAAAATCAATGGCAAAAGAAACCATATAAACTATGCAAACATATGACAATACCCTATTGAATAATCAGTGGGTCAAAGAGGAGACCGAAGAAGAAATTAGTGTCTGTAATCAAATAATATTATTAGTGCAATATACATAAACCTATGGGACTCAGTAAAATCAATCTTGAGAAAGAAATACATAGCAGTGAATTCCCACATCAGAAAGATAGAACAAGCTCAAATAAATAACCTAACAGTCTTTCTCAAGGTCTTAGAAAAACAAAAACAATCTGAATCTAAAGCTAATACATACAAGGAAGGAAAATATAAAGATCAGGACAGAAATTAAGGAAACTGAGACTAAAAAAAAATACAAAGAATCAATGAATCAGAGTTGGTTGTTTGAAACAGCAAGCAAAATAGACACATCTTTAGCTAGTCTTACAAAAATAAGGAAAAAAAAAGACCCAAGTCTAAGCAAGTAGAAATAAAAAAGGCAACATCACAAGGGATTCTGGTGAAATCCAGAATACTATCAGTAACTACTTTGAGAACCTCTACTCAAAATGAAATATTCAGAGGAAATGGATAAATTTTTTGATACATATAAATTATGAAACTAAATCAAGAGGGTATAAAATCCTGAATAAGCCAGCATCATTCAGTGAAATTGAAGATGTAATAAAGACCAACAAAGACAGATTCACTGCTGAATTCTATGAAAACATTAGAGAAGATCTAATGTAAGTTCTCCTCAGACTCTTTAATAAAATCGAAAGGAAATCAGTACCCTCAGTCATTCCTAGAAGTAAACATTACTCTGATTTCAAAACTGAAAAAGAACATGACCAAAAAAGAGCTACAAATTGATCTTTTTAATGAACACAGGTGCAAAAATGCTAAACAAGACACTGGCAAACAGATTGCAACAAATCAGCAAATACATCACATATCATGACCTTGCATCTTGGGAACTCATTCGCAAGATGCAAGGATGGTTCAATATATGCAAATCAATAAATGTAATACATCATATAAACAGAAGCAAGGACAAAAGTCACATCTCAATGGGTGCAGAAAGGGAATTTGACAAAATCCAATATGCATTCATGATAAAAGTATTATTGAAGAAAATACGAATAGAGGGTCTTTATCTTAACCTAATAAAAATCATCTATGACAAACCACCAACCAGTATCCTATTAAGTGAAAAGAAGATGAATT
Source organism: Hydrochoerus hydrochaeris (assembly GCA_004027455.1). Taxonomy (NCBI): domain Eukaryota; kingdom Metazoa; phylum Chordata; class Mammalia; order Rodentia; family Hydrochaeridae; genus Hydrochoerus; species Hydrochoerus hydrochaeris. The sequence goes on along the minus strand of PVLA01000526.1, from coordinate 155,764 downwards.
CTTACCTTCTAAAAACAGGAATAAGACAAAGATTTACACTATCGCCACTTCTATTTAATATAATTCTTGAAATATCAGCTAGAACAATAAGACAAGAGAAATAAATAAAAGGGATATAATGGGGTAGGAAGAAGTTACATGATCATTATTTGTGGATGACATTACCCTCTACCTAAAAGACCTCAAAAACCACCAAAAGACTCCTAGAATTAATATCTAAATTTGACAGTATAACAGGTTACAAGGTCATCATTGAAGAATCAATCTTATTCCTGTATTCTAATAACAAACTCAGAAACAACACCTTCACAATAGCTTCAAGATATATGAAATACTTAGGGGTCAACCTAACTGAGAAGTGGAAGACTTCTACAAAGAAATCCGTAGTACTTTGAAAAATGAGATTGAGGAAGATATCAGAAAATGGAAAGGTATCACCTGTTCCTGGGTATGCAAAAACTATGGAGTCAAAATGGCCATAGTTACAAAACTATTATATAGATTTAACACAATCCTAATCAATAACATTCCTTACAGATCTAGAGAAAACTATTATATAGGTTTAACACAATCCAATCAAAACCCAGTAACATTCCTCACAGATATGGAAAAAGCAATCTTAAAATTCATATGGAACCAGAAGAGATCTGAAATAACAACATTCTGGGCAACAAAGACAAGGAGGGGGCATCACAATCCTAGACCTCAAGTTATACTACAAAGCCAGGGTGATAAAAATGGCAAAACATGATACTGGCAAAACAAAAACCCCCAAGAAGCAAACAACAACAACACACCAGACTGATGGATTAATAGAATAGAATAAAAGATACCGGAACAACTCCAGCACATTCAGCTATATTATTTTTGACACAGTGGCCAAATCCCTTCTCTGGAGCAAAAAATAGCCTCTTTAATAAATAGTGCTGGCCATCCACATGTTGAAGATTGAACTTAGATCTCTTGCCATATATTAAAATAAAATCAATATGGATCAAAGATCTAAGAATTAGAACACAAACAATATTCTAAAAGACAGAAAAAGTAAAACTCTTGAAGTCATGGGTGTAGGCAAAGACTTTCTAAATAGAACTAAACAGAACTCTGATTGCACAAGGAATAGTACCAAGAATCGGCAAATTGGAACACACACATCAAGTTAAAAAGCTTCTCCACAGCAAAGGAAACTACTAACAAAGTGAAAAGAAAACCTACAGAATGGGAAAAAAATTTTGCCAGTGACTCCTCAGAAAAGAATATCTAGAATTATAAAGAACTCAAAAAATTTAGACCTCCCAAATTTAAAGACTCAAGTAAAAAAAAAATGGACATCTGAAATGAACAGATATTTCTCAGATAAAGAAATATAATTGGGCAATAAATACAAACATGTTTAACATGACTGGCCATTAGATAAATGCAAATTAAAGCAACTTTGAGATTCCATCTCACTCCAGAAAGAAAGGCTACCATCAATAAATCAACCAATAACAAATAATGGTGAGGGGAAAAGGAACCCTTCTTCATTGTTGGTGGGAGTATAGACTGATGCAGCCTCTAAGGAGATACCAAAAAACAAAAATTAGAAATTGCATTTGATATAGCTATTTCCTCTGTAGGTATCTTCCCCAAAGAATTAAAGACATTATACTACAGTGAAATATGTATACTCATGTTTATAACAGCACAAATTATAACAGCTAAATCTTACTAATAGCCTATATGCTCATCAGTAGGTGAATGGATTAAAGAAATGTGGTATTTATACACAATGGAGTACTACTCTGCCATAATAAATATACACTTGAGTTGTTTTCAGAAAATGAATGCAAATTGATGTAAAAATGTTAATTGAAGTAATTCAGACACAAGTTTAAATATTGCATGATTTCTTTTATATGAAACACACGTGTTTATATTTTGTGTGTGTGTATATATATTGAGAGAGACAGAGACAGAGAAACAAAGAGAAACAGAGGGAAATCTCAGATCATTAAAAATGAAATAAAAGGTATTGTAATCCAGTGTAGACAATGTATTTAAGAGTGTATTTTGACAATACAATTGTTATATATCTTTTATGTATTCTTTATACTATTGGGCTATTTTTCAATCTGTATCTATGATAATTAACTTTATAGTATCTTATAAATAAATGTGATACTGGAAAAATAAAAGCAGAGTGGAGAGAAGGTGGTAAAAAAGAATTGAAATATGTTTTGTACATGTGCCAATTCCCTTGCAGCAGTAATTATGGACTGCAAACATCTACTAATAAAAGTAAAAATAATGTGTGATAAAAAAATCAAGAAAGGGACAACAAAATGATTGTAGATAAACTTAAGGTCGCTAATTGGCTGCCCTTAACCTAAATAGATTATCATGGATCTTTGGAGAGAGCCCAGTATAATTGCAAGGCCTCTTTGAATGGAAAAATAGGACAGTGTCAGATAAAAGGTGTGATATTTAGTTTCATATGTCTTTTGAAATAATATCCTGTTTTTCAACCAAGGACCACTCTAGTTGTTTCTGTGAAGGTATTTTTTAAATGTGGTTAACCCTACAATCAGATAAGGGAAATTAGGTTCTGTAATTGGGTGGGCCTCTTGTAGCCATTTGCAAGGACATGAGAATAAAACACAGTCTGCATTGCTGCATAAATCAAGTGTATACATTTATGCACATGTGCTGTGTGTTTTTGTCTATGAAGATGCTTATTCTACTGGCTTTGAAGGCTGAGAAAAGAATCAAGGAATGCAGTGTCCTCTAGAGCTAGAAAATGCAAGGAATAGATTCTCTTAAACCTAGAGAGGAAATGCATCTCTTAATTTAGACTAGTGAGATTCTTTTTGTATTTCTGACTTCTTAATCTACAGGATGATGACTAGTTTTAAGCCTACAAGCTTGAGGCAGTTTGTTAAAGCAGCAGTGAGAGTAGAATACACCTACACCGCGAAGTGAGCCCTGTAAATCTGCCAACCCCTCACATGGCCACTTCTGTTTTGCATACAAAGGACAGGAAACTTGGAGGAATGGAGGGTCTTGGTGCAGACCAGAGGGAAAATGTCCTAGCTTTGGACCTACTATTGGTCTGTCTGTCTGTCTCTCTCTCTCTCTTTTGAGACAGGGTCTCACTCTGCAGATCAGAGTAAACTTGAACTTACTATGTGGACCAGGCTGGCCTCAAACTCACAGTGATCCCTCTGCTTCAGCTTGCTGAGTGCTGGGATTACAGGCATGCACCAGCACATCTGGCTCCTGGACCTCATTCTTTAAACATACTGGCCTAGTATTTGCTTTCTCTAGTAGACATTCTCATAATTGTTTGAAAGTTGAATCTATGTTTCTTACAGGAAATATTTATGAGTTAACAAAAATATAAAGGAAGAAGAATTAAGAAAAGTAAAACTTCTTCCTCTATCCCTTTTTGGCTGCTGGGTTAACTGTCTGCTGGGATGCCCTGTTGGGGACTATTGGGAGGTTAATTTTTGTCTTGTCACTGTGAGCCGCATGTGCTCCAAGATGTGCCATACTATACACAGCAGCAACTCAGCAACGCCTCTTTGACGAAGTAAGGTGTCTCTGTAGGTATGAAGGCTGTTCACGACTCCAACACAGCAAACAGTTCCTGCTAGTGGAAAACAGGTTTGAAATTTCTGGGTCCAGCAGGGTCCTTTTAACTTCCTCTCCCAGTTTGTGTTACGGACAGTTTCTTATGAAGATGGTAATTGCCTTCATTTTTCATAGTGATGCATTTTTCAGTTTTTTATAAAAAAGTTCTTTAAATCATACTAGGTTTTCTATATACAGTTTGTGTAGTTATGATGACTGATCTATAATAACTTCAGAAATTATAACTGGTGAGACAAAGCATGCTATATAATTTTAAACTGTAGTTTTAATTTATGTTTTAAATTGATCCTACAATTGAGTTTGTAGCTTTAAAAATACAATGTAACTGTTTCCATGTAATGCTATTTTAAGTGGAATATGCATGAATATGTTCAAAAAGATAAAACTATAATGGATTCATACTTTGGTTTTCCTTAGTACTGCTTTTAATAAAACTATTGTGTCTTTTGCTTTTATAATTGAAAGTTGAAAATTTATAGTTGGGTATATTTATGGGGTACAAAACAATGCTATGATTCATGAACATAATGTATAATTATTAAATCAAGCTAATTAACATATCCATCACCTCAAATACTTAACTATTTTTGTGATAAGGACATTTGAAATTTACTGTCATAGCATTATTAAAATGCACCATCCATTATTTATTGTGTTCTCCATGTGTGAACTATATCACAAAAAGGGAAACTAGTGCTCTTATTTGAGGCTTTGTGTCCTGTAAGTGGAATTCCTACATGTGAATAAGATCATGGGAGATTTGTTTTTCCATGTCTCGCTTATTTAATTCTGTATGCTGTTTTCCAATTCCATTCATGTTGTCACAAAGGACAGAATGTCTTACTTTTTAAAGGCCGAGCTCTGCTGCATTGTGAGTAGCACATCATCTTCCTCCTTCCATCTGTCCGGTGGTCACACTGGCTGATCCCACCATGTGATTATTGTGAATGGTGCTGCAATATGCTCGAGAGTGTGGACATCGCTTCAAAACATTTGCTTCACATCTTTTGGATAAATGCCCAGCAGCAAGCTTGCTGGATCATATTGTCATTCTGTTTTAAATTTAGGAGGAACTTCCATAAAGTTCTCCATGAGGGCCCAAATAACTGGCATTCCCGCCAGCAGTGTGGGAGTGTTCCATTTCCCACCAGCAGTCCTTACTGTCCTTTTGATCTTTTTGATCATAGCCATTTGGATGTATGTGAGGTGATTATCTCATCATGTTCCTGATTTGCATTTTCCTAATAATCACTGATATTGAGCAGTTTTTAAAATACAGTTGTTGGCCATTACTATGTCATTTGTGAGAAATGTCTGTCCAGGTCCCCTTTGATTTGGAGTTGGGCCACTTGTTTCTTTCCCTAGCATTAGTTGTATTAATTCCTTATCAGATGTATGACTGGCATGTATTTTCTCTCCATCCATAGATTCACTCTTCAATCTGTTACTTTGTTTGTTATGCAGGGGGTTTTGTACTGATGTAAACTTGTTTGTCTACATTTTTATTTTTTTAGCTATATTTTGAATCAAATCTACAAAACTTTGGCATGGTAGTTTTATAGTTTTGTGACTTATGTTTCAGTCTTTATTTTAAGTTGATCTTTGTATATGTTTGCGAAAAAATTCTAGCTTCATTTTTCTGCATGAACATATGAAGCTTTCCTAGCATTATTTATGGAAGAGTCTGCTCTTTTCACACTATGCAAAACTTTTCATTAGGACAAAATTGAAACATGTAAAAGCATATCATATGATATTGAACTAAACTCTCATATAGCCATTATCCTCCTACAGAAATTAATTATTTATGGCCAATCTTGTTTCATCACTCCAATTTGTTTATTTCTGCCTCATTGCATAATTTTGAAGCAAGTTTTGCTATTTTGAGAAATTGTCTAGATATCAGTTTGAGGCATAAATTTAACTTTTGAAGTATTTCCTATTCATCAAAGGGATAGTTTAAGTCAAAACAAGATTTTGCTGATTTTTTTCAAATGTAACTGCTCAGAATTAGATAGTTCTGTTTCTTCAAGCCATCTCTAGATATACTATTTCATTAACTAGTTCAGCAAATGAACTGTTATTGCAAATAGGAAAGATTACTGCATTTTGATGATACAGTGGAGACTATAAACAGTTCTAGTGATTGTGGTGAATAAGAAAATATGTGGTGAGTAATCATAGTAAAAGAAAATTGATTGGGATTGTAAGAAAACAGACCCAGGTTTAGGCGCCAAAAATGTGTGATAGAACCTGGATGTCTAAATAGAGAACAGAAGGGTAAATGGGGTTGGGAGGTAGATGGAGTAGGCACCAAGTACGGATGATTTACCTGCAGAGCAAAGCTCCACGGAGGCATGTGGGTGTAGGATATGTGTTATGCTCCCATGACTTGAGGGTGGATTTTGAAGGAGAAAGAAATAGAAGGCAAGGACAGAGTAGTAAACAGTTCCCATCTCTATAAAGCTTATGATTTTGTTCAGGGAACTGACAACACTTGTTAAAGTATTGCCTTAATGGGAAAAATTGCACTAACATACTTAACCCTAAACCTGAAGATATCCAGCAGGACTGGTGGTATAGCTCAGGGGCAAAACACTTTGCTAACAAGGGCAAGGCCCTGGGTTGATCCCCAGTAGCCCTAAAAATACACACATGCGCACGCACACACACACACAAGTCAGTCAGTCACATCCACACTTGGCACTCTGACCTTGACTGTTTGTCTAAGGCATTGCATCTGCATCCGTTTTGAGCTTTTATTGTGTTTTTCTTTAAAGTTTTAATTAACAAAGAGCCCTACTAATTCCCTCAGGTGTCATCATCCTGCAAGTGAAGGTATTTAACCCATAGTCTATTTAGGGCTTCACAACTGGTGGATAAGACCCTGGAGTCCAATTTCTTTGGTAGAATTTGCAGCAGAACTGTTCATAGTTGGTAATCTACTGGCTAGTCTGCAACATCCTTTCCTGTTTTGCCTTTTTTTTTATTTAAAGTGGAAAAAAAAACAGGAAAAAAGTAGAAATATTACAGAATTTCAAGAAAAGAAGACAAACAGTAAGAAATCACTAGTTGATAAATTACATATTGTTCTTTTAGAAATAGCTATTCAAGTTACAGAATTAAAGCACACAAAGTGGACACTAAAGCAGTGAGAGTGCAAACAGATCTGTTCAACAATCCAACAAGAACCTAGAAATATGGTCATCAATCCCA
>PVLA01000526.1:0-148815 GCA_004027455.1 Hydrochoerus hydrochaeris | reverse complement strand
TCTGCTCAAAGATCCAACAAAGATTCAGCAATATAGTCATCTAATTTTCACGCTCAAACCTACATGCAGTTATATCCCTGAGAGCACTTTCTTTTCCTCTCTTTTTTACAATAGCAATTACACATTTTGGTTTTACTACTCTTGTGGTTCTTACTTACTTTTTACACTAGAGACACAATATGATATTTATAAATATGATTCTTATTATTTCACTAATGAGGATAGTCTCAAGTTGCTGTTCTGCCTTTGTAACTGTTATCTGGTGTCCAGAATTATAACACTGAGTTAATAACCTCACGGGTTGACTGTGCTGACGCTTTCCGAGTCCTGCGCTGAAGTTTGACGTGTAGACCAAAGAAGTCTTTGGCATAGAACAGTTAATCCAGCTCTGGTTTGGCAACTCCGGAGGTGTTTCCTGATGGACTAGGCACTGGACTAGGGCTAAGCAAATGTGAACAAAGGTGTTGAATGTCTTTCCTGTTCTGTTCAAGTGCAGGGTCTGGTAAATTATAGCCCAAGGGTCAAACCCAGCTCACTTCCTATCTTTGGAAAGTTTTACTGTAATACAGGCACCCATACTCATTTGTGTGTGGTCTATGGTCACCTTCATGCTATGCTAGCCCAGCTGGGCAGTCGGAACAGGAGGACAGGGTCTGTGAAGCTTGAAATACTCTGGTCCTGTGCAGGAAAATCTTTGCAGCACCTCCTATGGAAGGTGAATTGCTGAGAGTGACTCCTGGTCTAGATTATGCTCTACAATCTGAAAAGCACTCAGCAGAGGGGTGTGCTAGCAGCTCACATAGCGGAGACATATGGAGTTGAGGTTTCAGGTGAGATGTTTGCTCTCTTGTTCACAGGGCCCTAAAGAAGATTTCACCCAAGACTCCATGCTCCAGGATGGTGTGAGATTACTTCTTGCTGCCTGGGGACTGGTGAATTTCCACTCCTCTGTCATTTGCTTTGTGGCATTCCAGCAGTGAGCAGAGTTTTTGCTTCCAGCTGTGAGGCAGCTGGTTTGGAATCCTCCTCTTCCCTTTGCTACAGTGTTCCTGATGTTCCCGCTGTGTGTTCTGAGCTAGACTGGCATCTATCTTCCTCTCCGCGGTGTCCTTGCAGGCTAGCCTTGCCAGGGCCCCATTGACCCAATCTATCTTCCTGCTAGCTCAGCAGGCTTGTCCTTGGGTGCTTTCCTACTTTTGGGGAAAACATCAGTTTTGACTTTTGACTGAGGAGACTCAGCCATCCATGGGCTGCATTTCATTCTTTTATTTATGAGCCTGTTCTCAGCATCTATAACTCTGAGGAATATAACTGTATGAATTGCCATTTGAATCACCAAAAGTTCTTTTCTTCCCCAAAATGTTTTCTCCGTGAAGTTTGCTTGCTTGAGTTGTTCCATTTTGGATTGAGAAATCAAAAACTTTTATTAACATGACCCTGCTTCCCTATGCAGAGTAACTTGCTCAACCACCTTAGCGAAATACGTTGAGTTGAATGGAACAACTGTAGAAGAAATCAGACTTCCAAAGTAAATGGAAAGGCAATTTTGAAAGCAAGAAGAACTTTGGGAATCCTGGAAACTACTCGGGTGGCACAGTTAGAAGGAAATACGTGGATACCAAACAATTTGGAGATAAGTTATTAAAATGAAGTGAAGGCTAACCTGAAAATGAAGGAGTATTAGAGTCAGAAGAAGGCAATTTGTGGGCAGATGTGATCACAGGAGAACAGAGAAGAGCTGTAACTTCCCTGGTGTACTACAGAAAGTCATTAACTGAGCTTGGACAAGACTCTAGGTCTGCTGACACCTAAACCCTCGAATCCTGTCTTTCCTAAATTATGTTCTAGGAAGCACTCTTTTTGCAAATATTAATAGAATTTTCATGAGAATAGAGATATAGTGTTAAGTAAGTTTAAAAAGTATGGTCAAGAAGTCATACCAGGGAAAATTGTATCTTTAGAAGATTTAGGTTATAAACTGTCTTTGTAGCCAACATATTCTTATTGAGAACTTACTAGAATCTATATGCTAGTGGCTAGGGACATAACAGGAGCAATAGAAATATGGTCCTTGTTCTTTCAATCCAATAACCTTCTCCTCCACTGGAGTACAATATGGATCAAATAATTACACAAATGCACACGCATTTTCAAACCAGTGCTCTCCTGAAAGTCGTCTCACTTCTCTGGGAGCACACGTGGAAGGGCCCTAGTGATGAAGTAGGTGAGAGAGGACTTCTTGGATGAAGGGTTCTTAAGCTTGAAGGATGAGTACGAGCTTCCTAGGTGACGAGGTTTCTAGGCTGTACAGGTGTCATGTGTGGGTGGTGAAGGAAGCGTGGCAGGATTGTGGCAGAATGTCCTGGGAGGGGCCAACGTGTCTGGAGGTGGGGCAGTGACTGAGACCTCAGTGTTCATTTCCCCTGGACCCAAGATGCCTTGTGTTTTTCCCCCCTAATGCATCTTATGTGGACTGTCTTTCTTTATGTTGGGAAAAGGGTTGGGAATACTTTGTCAGGGCAATTAAAAGGCAGACTTTAGTAAGTTAGGGTTGGTCAAGAAAAGCAACTGCAAGGACCATGCCGTGAGATTTGCATCTTAATCCTGAAGGGGGCTGATGGCACTAAATCCATGCGTGATGAGGGTAAGTCTCATCCTCTCTATGGACTTCATTTTCATCTGAAGAGATTGGGCTGGGTGACCCCTTGCCTTTCTCTGCTAATAAGCCCCATTTCACACTCTTGCACGGTTTTTCTATTTCCTCAACAAAGGTATTTGGCTGTAAAAAGCTGTGTGTATGGATGGCCTTCCAGCCTGAAGGGTGGCCGAATTCCTGTCCAAGGTAATGTATGTGTAGAGGCTGAGCGGTCCTGCATTCCCACAATGAACTGTGACTTCACAAGACTTGTTTTTGCTGCTCTCCACCTGGCCCCTGCCTTGGACTCAGAGGACTGAGTTCCCCGTTCCTTTTTATTGCAGTTTTTAGTAACTCCCTGTTCACAGAGCTCCTTTTACTACTGGAAGATGAGAAGTAGCATAACCTCAGCCCTTCTGGTAGGCTGGGAGCCCGCAGTTCTGGTTTGTACCGGCATTTCCCTCAGCTCATTTTTGACTGTTGACAAACACACCTTCCTTCCAAGAAAAGAAAGAAACCTATTTGGAATAGAAGTTACTCATCACCTTCCAAAGCAGCTGTGATGAATCGTCCTTCAAGACCATTTTCTGACCTCTCTTCTCCCAGCTCTGGTGGTGTGGCCTGCACAGTTCAGTCTCCACACACGGGCTAGGAGACTGTCTAGGGTATGCTGGTGGTTTTAAGGAAATGTATGGAGTGTCTCTATGACTTCTGGTAAGTACATGTGATTGCTTGCATTCTGGGAACACGTAAGGACTGAGATGGTGATTTAACACGTAAGGATTGAGATGATGATGATGGTTAGGAGGGACTTTCCTGTAGGGTGAATCTCTAATGCAGAAGGCTGTGGGGCAGAGAGAAAGAACACTTGAGTTCTATGTTGGGATCAGCATTAAACCCCAATTCTGTAATAGACATTTTATAAGTCGAGTGAGGTATTTACACAGTCTTGGCCCTGATTTTTCATTTTAAAATGCAGGAGTTTTTGGCTTTTTTTCCCCTTTCTTTTCTTCTTTTCTTTTTGTATTTTGAGATAGGTTCAGGTATGGAGTTCTGGCTGGCCTTGAACTTGCTACACAGCCCTCAGGCTCACAGTGGTCCACCTGCTTGACCCTCTCAAGCAGTAGGATTATAGGTACGCAGCACCACCCATGGTTTAAATGCAGATTTTAATAAAGTTATAATCCATATTAACTGTGGCAGTGATGTAAGTATTTAATACAAAGTCAGGATTATGAGAATCATTCAAATAAAGCTGACCATAAAATTATTATATATGCAGTATTTCACACATCATGCCTTTTTCTTCTTTTCATATTTTGTTGTTATTTTTGGGGTACCTCCTTCTTAGTATTAATAGTTCTTCTGTAGTGATTGCAGCTGTCTTTGTTCTGTGCATGACTGACATCAGAGTCTAAGGCTTACAGTTCCTGCCTATTGTCAGGGTTCAGTGGTCACCTCAAGAGATTTTCCTAGGCTGTGAGAGCCCAAATGTTCCTTGCTAGTTCTCCACCTGTGTCTGTGTGGACAGGGTGTGGTGGGGAACAGTAGTGATCCATGAGACCATCTTGACCTAGAGCACATTCCAAGCAGGGGTCCAGTGGCTTTGTGCAGTGGGAAATTGAATATTGGGGATTATATTCAAGATGGTGGTGAGACACACAGAATACAGAATCACCAGTTGGTAAATAAATTTCAAGGTGTGATAATGAATGCAGTCACCTGAGCAAAGTGTAGAAATTGAGAAAAAATAAGCATATGATTCTTATTGCATAGGATATCACATCAAATCATCACAGGCAACCCTGAAAGGAAAAATTAGAATACCTATTCAGAGAGGAAAATTAAATATTGGCACAGAATGTTACAGAATAAATTCCTTTTAGGTTACACAGCCAAACAGGGGTATTTTGACAACTTCTGGGTCCAAATGAATCCACTGATAGCAGATCTGGCATGTACAGTAAGGGTTGTGAGATGTTCAGATCGGAGTCAGCTTGGTCTTTCACACAGCAGTGAAGGGCAAACGTAAACACGAAGGACTTGAAAGTCAGTCAGCTGGAGGGTGTGAGCCCTGTGTTTATGGTGCAATGTTAATTTCCACTACAGCTCAGTGTCTTCGTGGCCTTCTCTTGTCCTCACTGGCAGATTGATGCTCTGATAAGAAACCCCACAGCCCAACTGCAAGTCACAGATGGGTTTGGGTGAAATATTTTCTTCATTGTCTTATTTATGTAAAGCATAGTGTTATAAATAAGAAGCAGGTTTTACCTGTTTATTAACATAGTATTAGATGTGGAGTGATGAGGTTCTGATCCACTTGGGAAAACTAAACTAAACTGGGATTCAAAGGAATTAATTTCAGATTCGTACTATGCCATTAACTTGCTAGCAGTGCATGGTAGCATGTATCTGCAATCCCAGCATTCTGGAGGCTGAGGCAGGAATATCACTGCAAGTTCCAGCCCAGCCTGCATTACGTAGTGAGTTCAAGGCCAGTGTGAACTACATAATGAAACCCTGTGTCAAACAACAACAACAACAAACACCCACAAGTGTAGCCTTTTCTGAAGACTATAATGTAGTGTGGGAGAAATGAGCCCCTATGTGTAGTACAGCATAAGAGTTCTGGCAGATGTATGAGCTACACAGCTATAAGAAATATGAGACATTCATGGACTCATTTATTCACACCTCCATTCCACAGATACTTGATTTCTATTATATTACAGGTCTTGCTCTATCTACCAAAATACATAAATAACTTCACACCTTACACTTTAGTAGAGGGTAAGAAAGAATTACTAATAAAGAAATATAAAGACTTTCAGTAGAGATAAATGTTATAAAGTAGGGGATAGAGAGGGATGGTGAGGGTTATTTTCTCTATAGTGGCCAGAAACACTTTGTTGATAGGTAAGTACTTGAGGAGAGGAAAATTTGGAAAATCTGGGAGAAAATCAGTCCAGGTACAGGGAGCAGCAGGTACAATGGTTTTATTACAGCAGTATGCGCAGGCTGTTTTGGAAAAGTGGGAGGGATGAAGTCTGAATATCCAAAGATATCATTTCCATTGGGCAACTTGGGGGAAGACTATAGAAATACCAGTTTTGTCAATTAGGAGTTTGATTCAGGAAACGTTAAATTTAAGATGTTTGTTAAACATGTGAAAGATGATGTGGGTCAGTCATGATTTTGAAGTTCGGCTTAAGGTTCTAGCTGGATATTTGCCCGTGAATGTTATTAGCATATACACATACCTAATATTTAAAACAATATTTTAGACAGAGATTCCCAGGGAGTGACTACCCATAGATACCGCAGTGAGGAGAAAGAACTACCAAAGAAAGATGGAGGTAGTTCAGTTAGGAACAGAAGAAAAAGCACACAAATTGTGACCCAAAGCCAAATAAAAGAAAGTTTCCAGGGAGAACAAGTGACCAATGGTGTCTGTGTTTCTCATAGTTTGTAAATTGGCATTCTAATTATAAACAAGAAATGCGGAACATTGGTGGAGGGTGGGCTGGAAATGCTAACCCCTGGGAGGGCTTCAGTCAGTAGACTCATATGTGATGCAGCGGTGGTAGGAGGGTCCCTGAGAGAGGAGAGAAGCACAAAGGCCAGGAGAAGAGGACCAAACAGGTGGCAGGTGAGCAGCAGTGTCCCATAAGCCGTATACTGCAGGAGTGCTTAAGGGACAGAGGGAAGGTATAGAATGACCAACAAGGTCCAGGGCTGAGTTGAGTGGAAAAAGTGTGTGTGGTCTGTCTCCTAGCACAGGAAGCACTGAAGGAGGAGCAATCTGAGAGAGGGGAAGATGGTGACGTCCTGGTAGAGTTTGATTTTAAAATTCATACAGGCCTGCAATTTAATTTAGCCAAGTGATGTTGCAAGTGAGGTTCAACAGATGGCTCTGCTGTATTTCATCTGCATTTGTGTTTCCACATTTGTCTTGGGGTACAGGCAAACAAGTAAGTGTTTGGGGAATCGAAGCATAGGAGTCTGTGATATGGAAACCCAGTCAGCAAGGAAGAGGTCGAAAGGCTAGGAGCTATCCATTCTGAACTTAAAACTGGGTGCTTTGTAGCTAAGTTTTGTGAGCTTGGATAGGAGTCTGTTGAATGAGTTTTCTCTTTTGTGAACTATGGGGAACAACTCCCAGGACTTGGGTGACTGAAGCAGAACGATCTTTGCAAGTTCGAGTCCAGCCTGGGCTACAAAGTGAGCTCAAGGCCTGAACTGCATAGCAAGACCCTGTTGCCAAAAGATACATATACAACTCTCAGGTCACTTGAGGACCCAGAATACTAGTAAATGGGCCAAGTACTTAAATGCATTCCACACTTTTTTAACTTTACAGCTGTTCTGCCATTATACTGCCACAACTAGTGCTATACTTAACTACTAGTTTTATTGCCAACAATATATTTCTGAGTATATGTCATAAATTAGAGAAATCCAGTCTTCTAAGATTAGATTTTTTGAAAGTTAAATATATCCCTTTTCCCTCTCTTGCCCTTGCTGCCACTCATTAGTCTCTCATTTAAGCTCAAGGGAGACTGATTATAATTTCAATGCATCCACAAAAAATAAATTCATGTGCATTAGCTCCACTAAAACATTTTCAGAGGGGAAAAAAGACAGTTTATAACATTTCTTTAATAAGAACCCACCGGGCTGAATTTCTTTTTCCTGGTGTTCCTCTTTGCTGCATATAGGACCTTTTACAGCTCTGCTTTTGGCTGTAGTGGATCTGAATCCGTTGACTTTGTCTCCTGGGTGTGTGCTGTCATGGCTGTCAAGAGCAGACGCCCTGGACATTGTCCTTCCCGTGTCACCGGTCTGTGTTTCCTCAGGTCCGTGACACCATCTTGACTCAGTGGTACAGTTTAGACCTAAAATGCTGTCCATCCCAAAGTGGTGGGGCACCCCTGTAATTCCAGAACTTGGGAGACTGAGGCAGAAGGATCACCATGAGTCTGAAGCCAGGAAGGGCTACATAGTAAGTCCATGGCTTACCTGAACCAAATAGTGAGACTGTGTCTCAAAAAAGAAAAAAAAAAATCAGAAGTCAGCCAGAAGTCTCCTGTGGTCACAGACGCGGTTTGTGGAGTATGTGTAAGCTATGAGGCTACCGCACTCATGAGTGGGTTAACCAGCTAATGAGTTCATAGGTAAATGTGCTCTAGGAGGTACCACCTCCTCACAGAAATCGCTTTGTGTCTGCACAGGTTGAGCAGTTTTCTTCCACCAGCCCTTTCTCCCATGCAGTTTCTGCTTAGAGCCATCTGATGGAATCCTCTGAAACCTTAACCCAAAATAAACTTCTCCTCCTTTATTTATTTGTTTGTTTTTGTCTTTTTTGAGAGAAGGTCTTGCTATGCAGTTCAGACTAGCCTTGAGCTCACTTTGTACCCCAGATTGGTATAAAACTCACAATGATCCTCCTGCCTCAGCCTCCTGAATGCTGGGATTACAGACATATACCACCACACCTGGCTAATCTCTCCCCCTTTAAATTACCAGGTCAGGTATTTTTTTCCTAGTGATGGACAAGTGACTATCTCCTAAAACAGGTACTGAGCATGGGATTTCGGTTATGACTGTACTGAATCAGGTGGTTCAGAAGTCTCTGGAACTGGTTTGTGTGGAAGGAATTTAGAAATATTTGAAGATATAGACTAGAGAAGTTCTAGAATGTTATATGCAGTGCTTAATGAGTGAAACTGTTCCAAACTCAAGAAACCAGAATTCAGATAGGAATTGGGACAGTAAAGGCCAGGCTCATGAGTTATCAGATGGAAATCAGGACTGGAGCTAGAAACTGGACTAGAGGTTATGTATGTTTCATTCTGGCAAAGAATCTACCTACGTGTTGTTCAAGCCCTAAAACTTTGTGTAGTGCTGAATATAAAAACAGTGTGCTAACTATTCTGGGGGAGGAAATTCCAAAGTAACCTAGTATTCAGGCCACGGGAAGACAGTAAGAATCAGGAGCAACTAACAAAATCGAGAAATGCAAAAACTGTCCAGTTTGGACAGAAAGGAAGTACCGGTAAAGTAGGGGTCAAGGAAGGTGTAGTTGGTAAAAAGATTAGTGCTATTAAAAAGAACACAAATTCCTTGCATGAGGAACATAGGAAAGATTCCTAGAGGCTATTCAGAAATTCGCCTAGCCAGACTGTGCCCATTGCAAGGCAAGCGTGCATGTGAAAGGGTGAATTTTAAGTGACTTTGATTTTAAAAAAAAAAGACTGCTTTGCCGACTCAGGGCCACCTAGGAAAGTTCATCCATCTGTGCAATCCTAGGTGTGGGGAACAGCTGAACTGTGGCTGAGCTGGAGGTCAGCAAAGTCCTTGAGACTAGGGCAAGGCCAGTCCAGGAGGTGCCTGGCCTTGGTGTCTTTCCCTATTAACTACAGCACAAATCACTCTCCGAATGTTTCAGTTTCAGTGTTCTCAGCAAAACACTGAGAGACCTTGCGCATTTGACTCAGTCACACGCTTCCCAGCCTTTTACTGTGTATAATAAAGATGCAGACCATGCTTTGTCCCCATCAGAGAGGTCAGGTCCCACCCAGATCCAATTTTCCTTTTATTATGCGTCTATTTTTTCTTTCTTAGTTTCCAGTTACCCGCTCTCACTGTCCTGGTGGCTGCGTGGGTTGAGGCAAGAGGCCACTGCATCCATGATCCAAAAGGAACATTGCTATCGTTTGAGCTGGTAGCAAACCTTTGTACCTCCACGGAGCGTTTGCTTACAGGCTTTCAAAAAGTAAGTGATGAGTTCATGGAGACTTCCATGCAGATTTCAACAAAACCGACCTGGGAGGTCAAATATGTGTGACAGGATCACAGTCTGTCAGAAGCCCTTGAAAGAGGGATGTGCAAAGCTGCAGGAGCAGAGCTGAAGCACAGTGGACACCTCAGGAAGTCGTAGATACCAGGGACACACAGCATCCGCTGAGAAAACTGCCGGCTATGAGTAGAGTGGGCCCTGGAGTGAGCCCATGTGGTAAGAACTGACAAAGCCCTAGGGTTGGGCTGCCCGAGCCATGGGAATCAGCACCAGGTGCTCCTGCTGAACACAGATCTGCAGAATCTAATGGTTGCCCTTCCGGATTTTGGTCTTGCTGCCCTCCAGGGCCTTTATATCCCCCTATTTCTACCTTCGGGAATGGGAATGCTTACCCTGTGCCCATTATTTACTGGAAGTAGTAACTTTCTTTTCAATTTTTATAGGAGCTCATAGCTAAAAGTTTGCCTTGCAGCTCAGAGGAAACTTTGGACTTAGACTTTTGAGCCACGGGAGAGCTCTTAAGATACTGTGTAACTGAGGGATGAATAACATGCAATTTACAAACTGGGGTGGACAAAGCCTTTAGGGGCCAGTGGTGGAATTACCGTGGTCTATATCTATGTGTCTCCAGGAAGGCTCAGATGCTTAAAGGTGGGCCTTTGCCGGGAGATTAGATCAAGGGATACTGCACATATCAATGGGTTAGTTCACTGATGAGTTAGTTCACAGGCAAATGTCTGTTAGGAGGTGGGACCTGGTCAGAAGAGGCATGTCACTGCAGGTATGGCCTGGAAGAGGATGTTCTTGTCCCCAGCTCCTTTCTTTCTTCTTCATTTCCTGACTGCCGTAGCTGGGTAGCTTTTCTCTGCCATGCCACTTCTGCCTTCCAGCCAAACAATCAGCACTGAACTCTCTGAAAACCTGAGCCAAAAAATACAATAAAATCAAACCGCAACAATGACCACGAACCGCTCGTCATTTAGGTAGCAGGTGTCAGTTATTCTGTGCCAATGACTAGAAGTTAACTATGCACTCTGCCAGGCCAGCGTGAGCCTCTTTGACAGCTGTCCGGAGAGCAAGCATGGCTGTCCTGCACATAGGAAGCAGAAGCTGAGCCAGTTCCTCTCGCAGGGTGCTTTAGCTCAACTGACAGCTGTAATCAGAGACTAGAAGCACTGATGTGTACCAAAGCAGTGCTCATTAGCAGTAGTGTCATAATCAAATTAGCTAGTATACATAATCGAATATCAAATATTAATTTTTGTTTCTTGTTGGGTTGTTATTTTAATTTTGTTTTTGTATTGCTCTTTATATATTAGGGAGACTGTCTTTTTGTCTGTGATATGAATTGCAATTGTTCTGTACTTTCAAAGTTGTATTTCTTTTGTTATTTAGAAACTACTATTTTAACTAGATTCTTTAAAATGTTGTTAAAACTTAAAATGTGTTTATCTATGGATTCCACATTTTGAATCATCATTACAAATGTTTTCCCCACTGTCTGGTTTTAAAGTGTACATCAGTTTTTCTTGAAGTAATGTAGATTAATTCACATATACCACATACATTGTGACCTCTAATCTACTTGGAGTTTTTCTTGGTGTATGATATGAAATGTGAATCTAATTCAGTCTTTTGTTTAGAAGGTCTTATTTTTCTCAGCATCATTTAAGAGTACATAAATGAATTCCACTCATTAGAAACTTATACTTTGTCATATACTAAGCTTTCTGATGTTTAGGGAGTAAGTCTAGATGTTCTACTCTGTTTCAAATTTGTTTTTTGAACATTTTGAAAATTTTAATTTTAGAAAATTACTCTAGTATAAAGTAGACGTTGTACTTGCCTAGTTTTTACTAAGTGGTAAAGACATGAAGACATGCAGTTGGTTTTAAATTAAAGTTATTAAATTAATCTAATTTATCCAAATATCTTCATGGGATGATTACATTAATTTTACTAATATAGTCTGGAAATCCTGACTCATAGGAGTTTCTATTGATTTATGTGTCAATATAATTTTAGTTGTTGGCTCTTTAGAATGAATTTTATTCTCTTGATGACAGCACCCCCACCCCTGCATTGTGTCTTTTCAGAAGTTTCCAGAACATATTGCTTGCTAACTCATGTCTCCTCAGCAACCAGACTCTACGCTTTTATGTGCTGTATTGAGTTGAAAGATACTGTGTCCATTTGTGTGTTGTATTCTTACAGAGATATTTATTGAAGCTCTTGCTATGCTGATCACTAAGTACAGGAAAAGTACTAAGTATAAGAAAAGTATTAAGCTTGGTCTATAGTCTTGATCTTATAAGTTGTAAAATGTGGAAAATTTATAGGATTAGAACATTCTGAGCATTCACCAATGTATCCAAATGTATGTCTGGACAATCCACAGGCGATTCTGGAGTGATAACCAGGTTTGCAAGTGGTCAGACTTTGGTTGGAACCAACAAACCGTGAACATTTTCTGTCTGGCTAAAAAATGGTTATTTCTCTTTAGTTCCTATCACATCATAAATATTGTTTGATTTATGAAACTGAAACTGAAAGGGGCCTCACCGATTCTAATACAGCTTCTTATTTATTGGACATGACGTGACCTGCTCTAAACTCAGTCAGGGGCTGATTTGGTCAGGATTTCATTGCTTATTCTCATGCCCTGTTCTTTTGTTTCAGTTTTTCATTACACACTGCAGAATCTTCATAAAACAAGCCAGCGTCCAAAGATTGAAAGGTCTAAAGTTACTCTGACCCATATGTAAATATTTGTGAAGCATTTATTAGACAAGGTTTCATTTCACCCAGTGTTCTAAACACTACTCCTAAACTTATTCCTGTTCTATCTGCTCATCTATGTGTTGGCTTATTGACCCAGTCCTTTTACTGAACATTGTTTTCTAGTTTACATAATGAAATATCAAATATTAAATCTGCATTGAAACAATTTTAATTTAATTGGACACGTGTGATGTACACCATGGGATATTCATAAGCAATCTACAGTCTGACCACAGTACAAGAAAGATGATGTCAGGACCATTACAAGGTGCTTTAATAGTGTGTGAACGGAATTAACAAAGGTCGGTGCAAATCAGCAGAATATGGAAAATGCAGTGACGGAGGTGATTATTTGGTTAGCTACTAGGGAGCAGAGAGGACATTGGATATCAGGCGAGATTAGAGATGCATAGAAATCCACCGTTTGTAAGAAGCAATGAGAGATCTTATCCCTCTGTCCTTTTTTCTCACCTGCCCTTTAACACAGCTGGCCTCTCAATGTGTGCATTTGCTTTGGTGGTACTGTCTCATCTTCCCAGATGAGACATTTCCATCAATGGGGTTGACAGAAAATTACTCATAAATATATTCACACAAATAGAAAAAGCTTACTAGTGAACATCACCGAGACATACAGCATTTAATAAAAAGTAAATTTTCCAAACTGCCTAAACTTAACCTCTATTCCAGTTGAACCCATGTCTTTGTACAGAACGTTTTAGAGTCCGCTAACTTCTCACATGGTATTTATAACAGGACTTTTGAACTCCAGTTACCGTAAGAAATATGTGTCCTTGTGTTGCAAACAATTAAGTAGTTCTGTTTTGTCTTTAAAGTTCCCTCATTGGCAATGGTGTTTAACTACATGTGTTTTCTAGCTTCTGTCTCCTTTCTCATTAGGTCTTATTGTATGTCCCTACATTGCAAGTATCTGTTTCTAACAATATAGTTTCCTTCTAAACCGTTACTTTGGTATCACTAATAATTATAAAACAAATGAGAAGTGGATTAAGGAAGCCTGGTGATGCAGAGGTCTGGACTGGAGCTCTTGGAAGTTGGTTTTTGTTAAAGGCTTTGACAGTGAACAGGTGTATAGCACTAAGAAAGCTGCTTTCTTGCTTTCATTCTGGAGTTCCTCTGTTGGAAAAGGAAAAAAAGACCATGTGAGGGTGACTAGCATTCACTCTTGTAAGGACCCTCCTTGGATAGGGATCCAGAGCATTCCAGGAGTTGGGGTGGGCTGGGTAACTTAGAGTTTCTCCCACTGTATTATAACTACTCTAACTTAACTTGTTTTTGCATTGTGGACATTTTCATATAAAAAGTTGTATTTGCTTTTTTATAGAGGTATAAACATTACTCAATTATTCCTGCAATGAGTATCTCCATGGTCTAGAATCTGTTTAGGCTGTTATATATAGTATCTCTTATTTTCACAAAGTCTTAAACGTTTCCCACTAAACATTTAAGAAAAGCTAGCCTCAGGGAGCATAACAAACTGCCCTAAGGTCACACTAAATGATAGAAATATAATTCCAGCTTCAATTTATAAGCATCAAGAGCTGACAATTTCTACACTGTCTCCTACTATGGTCTTTCATTTGCACATGAGTGTCAAATGCTCAGACCTGTAATAACTGTAAACTAAACTTTGTGTAAGAAGCAGCTTCAGAGGGAAGCACTCTCCTATGAGAAAATTTACCATTCTAACAGTACCTATTTATCTTAGGTTCCCTTTGACCTTTGCCCATCTGTTTTTCAAATTCTGGACATAGCTGAAACCACAGAATTAAACCTAAAACTGGGATTACATTTATGTTAAAGACCATTTATAGATGCATCAGTTGGTTCTTTGAGAGAATATGGATGTGAGAGGGGAAAACTGGGCTTCAAGGAGGAAAGCTAAATTCTGTGTCCTCCAAATAAGAGTATCTGTTACTTTTTGAAAGAAATAATTTAGTTATTATCTTGGAAGCTAAGTTTATGCAGTTGGTAAATTTCCATCCCACAGTGAACTTTGATGTCTCTACTGTTGCACAACTTCCCTTTGCCAATGTCGTGGAAGAAAGCTGCCTCCATTGGCAGGAAAAAAGAAATTAAATTATGAGATGAAAACCAAAGAATGGTGAACACACAAGTGTGGGAGCTCACACACAAGCCTTTGTCTTCAGACAGCAGTAATTACTAGTTCCCTGCCCCTTTCATTTTTTCTAGCCTGAGCTGTCACACATCTTACCTAGCCTTAAAAAATCAACAATGGCTAATGTTCTTGCTTTTTTTAATGAAAAAGCTCCAATTTAAGAAAGGGAGCAGGGAACACCCAAGGTATTTTGCCCCTGGTCACCTTGCTTTCAACCTAAATCTGCCTTTTTCTCCTCTTCTGTCATCAGACAATTTGAGGGCAAAGCTTGACCTTCAGTACTTGAATAAGAGCATCACATTGCTCTTTCTGGATTTCCTCTGCTCTTATATTTTATAACCTAGTTTGACTGTGGCTTTTGTTCTGAGGCTTCTTAACTGCTCAAAGGGAAAGTACACCTTTGAGTAAGCCATTTCCTCTCTGTCTCTGTCTGTCTCTCTGCTTTCCAGGCATGGCTAAGGCTTTCTGAAGATCTTTTATTATCTCTAAGTTGCCTGTTCTCCACCAACCACCTCTATCTTCAGAAATGCAAGGTGCCTGAAAGCAAATTATAGCACATCCACACTAAGTACATTTTCCTCTCTAACATCTCAGAGGCATTGTGAAATCTAGGAAGAGCTCTGGCATAATGAATCACAGGATTTAGAGTGACTCAAACTTACTCTAAATCCAAGGTTAACCTTCACTTTTAGTTGTATATTCTTGAAAAAGTCTTCTTAATGTTTTAAAAATAATAGCATAATGAAGATACAATTCATGTGCTATAAATTTCAGTTTTTAAAAGACACAATTCTGTGGTGATCCATAGTCCATTTCTGTACCATTTTTATTTCTTCCAAAAGGGGTTCATATTCATTAGTGATAACTGCATTCCCCTCCTCTACTCCTGCCTCTATAAACTGTTTATTTAGGGATTGCTTTATTTAGACATTTCATGTAAACAGAATTACAAATATATGGCTTTTGCATCTGGATTATTTACAAATGTTTCCAGTACTTCCAATACTCATCTATTTCTTATGTGCATATATCATTCCTTCATACAAAAGAGCATTATTTGATTTTATGGGTACCACATTATGCATATGTATTTCCACTCTGTGGGTTTTCTTTTCACTCTGTGAGTGATTTCTTTTGATGTGCAAAAACTTTTTAATAAAATGAGATCACATTTCTTGATTCTTCGAAGTACTTCTTGCACAGTTTGGTTCTTGCTCATATGAATTCTCTACCTCTATAGCTTTAAAATTTCTACCTACTTTCTCTTCTAGTAGATTTAGTGTATGTTTTAATATATAGATCCTTGATCCATTTTGATTTTAGTCTGGTGCATTGTGTTAGACATGGGTCTAGTTTTAGTTTTTGGCATGTCCAGAGCCAGTTTTTCCAGCACCAATTATTAAAGAGACTATCTTCCTTCCAGTGAACATGTTTGGCCCCTTTGTCAAAGATAAAGTAGCTGAATTTGATTATAGTTGTGTCTGGATCTTCTGATCTGTTCTACTGATTCTCAGGTCTGTTTTTTGCCATGCCATGCTGATTTTATCACAGTAGCTTTGTAGCATAATTTCAGGTCAGAGAGTGCAATGCCTTCTGCTTTGTTTGTTGCCCAGGATTGCCTTTGCTATTCTAGGTCTCCTAAGGATCCAGATGAATTTTAGGAATGTTTTCTCTAGACCTGTGAGGTATGCTGAAGGTATTTTGATTGAGACTACATTAAATCTGTATAACAGTTTTGGAAGTTTGGCCATTTTCACAATATTGACTCTTTTTCGCCATGAGCAAGAGACATCTTTCTATTTTTCTGACATGCTCCTTGGTCTCCTTCTTCAGAATACTGTAATTTTCAATGTATAGATCTCTTACTTCCTTTGTTCAATTGATTTCTAAGTATTTCTTTGGGGTTTTTTAATGATGCTTTGTGAAGGATTTTTTTCTCTAATTTCTGTGTCAGTACATTTGTTGTTTGTGTACAGGAATGCTATTGATTTTTGAGTATTGACTTTGTATCCAGTTATGCTACTGAATTTATTTATTAAATCTAGAAGTCTGTTGGTGGAAATTTTGGGGTTTTCTATGTAGAATATCATGTCATCTGCAAATAATGATAACTTCTTCCTTTCCTATCCTTATTCCTTTTGTTTCTCTCTCTCTCTCTTAATTTCTCTAGCTAATGTTTTCAGAACTATGTTGAATATAAGTGTGTAATACTAGACATCCTTGTCTTGTTCCTGATTTTAGATTGAAAGTTGTCAGTTTTTGTCTATTTAGTAATATGTTGGCTGTTGGTTTGTCAGTGAGGAGATTCCTCAAAAAACTAGCATTATAGGTCCTATTACACTCAGCTATTTCCCTTCTGGGTATTTTCCCAGAAAAATTATGAACATCATACCACAGTGATATACATGCACCATTGTTTACAGAAGCACATTTTATAATAACTAAATCTTGGAAACAGCCCAAATGCCCATCAACTGAGGAATGGATAAAAAAGATGTGGTATTTTTATACAGCAAAGTACTACTTAGTTATAAAGAAGAATAAACTAGAGACTTTTATAGATAAGTAAATGCAACTACAGGCTCATAAGTGAAATAAATCAGATTCACAGTTGTAAACATCGTATTGTCTCCCTAGTGTGAGAAACTGAAAGAATAAGATGCAAAATATAGATAGACATTGTGAAAGGAGAAGAAACTTCTCAAAAGTAAAAAACAAGTGGGATGGTGAAGGGAGAAAAGGAAAACAAAAGAAAAAACATATATATGCACATGATAGCTAAGATAACTATACTACTACTTTCTATTAATTCATTGAAAAGAACAGTTCTCACTTATACTGTTTGATCAGCTTTGCATGCCTGTATCATGTAACCTGTGCAACTACTTTGAAGATAACAATACACAATGTATTAATCATGGTTAAGTTCCTATTACCTTATTTTAAACTGTATCATTGTTTTTATTATTTTTCTCTTTAAAAGAAAATAGAAAAATAAAAAACAAAATTCGAATCATTAAAACAAAATTACCCCTTGTCGTTTAATCATTTGCTTTTAAAACCCATGAAATGTCTACAGCCTGGAGAGAGAAGAGTAGGCATTAGACCCTAACCCCCGGTGTGCAGACAGTGAGGACAGGGAGGAGGAACTGCGGGTCAGGTGGAAATTGCTCTTTGTGGCGACTCTGAGAGCAGCAGTCTGTTTGCTGGGCTGACACCCTGTTTTTGCAAGAACTAGAAATAAAAGTCTCATTTTTGCTGCTCTTCTGCCTCTAATGTCCATTCTTTAAGTCTAGACAATAAAGTTATTTCTCATGAATACCCAGGAGTGAAATTTCTGGTAACATGGGTTGCATGATTAATGAAACTCCATGTTTCATTCCTTGAGGCAGGATAAACTGTTTAACAAAGTGGCCACACCATTTTACACATTCACCAGCAGTGATGGACACTCCGGTTTCTTCAGATCTTAGAGAAGGCTTATTTTTCTCTGTTATTACAACCACCCTAGTAGTTGTGAAGTGATACCTTTGATTTGCATTTTCTTAGTAATTGATGAAATTAAACATAATGCCTTGAGCTTTCTAGTCATTGGGATCTCTTTTAAAAAATGTCATTTCAATCCCTTGTTCCTTTGTAAGCTGCTGTCTTTTGGTTTGTTGAGATTTAAGTGTAGTTTATATGTCTTTCTTATGTAGAGCTATTGCTTTTTAAATATTTTTAAAATGTATTAGTACGTGTTTACCGTACATAATGGTCACCTTCATTGTGGGGAATTGTTAGGTGTGCACAATAGTTCTCCTTATTTTTCCTTCCCCGCCACCCACCTTATTTTTTTGCCAGCATCAGATACTTTAGATAAAAGTCTCTCATTAGATACATAACATGGAAATGCTTTTTCTCATTCTGTATGTTCTTTTCATTTCTTTGATGATGTCCTTTAAAGAAAAAAATGGATTTTTAAATTTAGTTTAGTTTTAGCTTTTGTGGAAATCTAGTTTATTTATCTTTTCCTTTTTTACTTATGCGATCTAATATGTAAAGATTTACCTTACATTTTCAGCTAATTGTTTAGCAATTTTACAGCTTTATTTAAGTGTATGATTCATTTTGAGTTAAAGAACTGGATAAAGAAGGAATAAAACTTCATTCATCTGTTCGAGGCTGTCTGGTCGTAGCAGCATCAGTTGGTGAAGAGACAGTTTTTTAACTAGTGTGCTGTTTTGGGTCTGCTATTAACAATCAGCTGGTCATGACGTAAACGTTAATTTCTGAACTCAGTTCCGTTCTCTTGATCTTTCTTGGCTTCAGCTCCTAAGCCAGAACCACATCTTGACCATTCATGTTTTATAATAAGCCTTGGCACTGGACATATGTGCCTTTTTCATTTGTCTCTTTTTTAAGGTTATTTGAGTTTGGGGGATCATCATGTCTATGTGAATCATAGGCAGACTTTCCATCCCTCCCTACAAAAGCAGCTTAAATTTGGGTAAGGATTGCACTGAATCCTTGATCAGTTGTCTTTTATTCTGCGAATATGAAATGGCTTTTAATTTGTTTAGTTCTTTTTAAATTCCATTTCATGGTGTATCATAGTTTCCGTATGAAATTCTTACACAGATTTTTGTTAAATTTGTTCTCAAATTCTGTATTCTAATGCCTTTATACATGGGACTGATTTGTGAGTTCCTATTTCAGATTACGGATTGTTATTATATAAAAGTACAATTGAGTTTTCCAAACCCTTGCTGAATGGTATTATTTATATGAATATACTTGGTGGATTAATTAAAAATGTTTTCTGTACAAAATCATTGATTATGTTTCTCTACCACCCTGTTTGTGTTGAAACCCTTTAGTGAATATTTCATATTTTCTTTTCAACTCCAGGATTTCTGATTGTAATAATCTTTTAATGTTCTTTGTTTTTTAAGATATTGTTCTTACATCTTCCTTTAGATCTTTTTATGTGACTTCCTCTTACTCTATGAGTATATTTTAAATAGCTGACTGAAAGCCTTGGTGTAGTAAATCTGAGTTTTCCAAACCTTAGTTTTCATTGACTGTTTTGTAAAATTTCTGCATATCAGCTACATTTTCTTGGATTGTTTGTTTGTTTTGTTTTGCTTTGCT
Source organism: Hydrochoerus hydrochaeris (assembly GCA_004027455.1). Lineage (NCBI taxonomy): Eukaryota > Metazoa > Chordata > Mammalia > Rodentia > Hydrochaeridae > Hydrochoerus > Hydrochoerus hydrochaeris. The sequence goes on along the minus strand of PVLA01000526.1, from coordinate 129,327 downwards.
TTCTCTTGACTCTTAATAAAGTTGAAAATGTCATTTTAAATACTGTGTTAACTCCTAGAATCAGATTGTGTCACTTTCCAGGATTTGTAACTGCTTATTCATTTAGTGACTTTCATGGACTAATTCTTTAAAGTCATATATTTTTTGTTATGAGTTGTTAAAAGTCTCTGTTTAGTTAGCTTATGGAGAGTTATTTCCTTAAATGTCTCAAAAGAATTGGATTCTAGCTACCTGTTGCAGGATACTTCCTACAGTCCACTGGTTAAAGAAAATTCTTTTCCTTCTTACAGAGGATTTAAAAAGTCAACCAGAGATCTTTTCCAGGTCATTTCTTGCCATGCTAACATGTCTACACTTGTACACCATCTTCTGGGTTAGCAGAAGTGTGTAAGACTATTTCAAACTCCCCCATGAACACTTTCTTGATCAATTTTATTGTTAGGATGTTTACAAAATCATTCTTTGATAAGCCGCACTGGTAAGACCACCTAAGGCATTTGCAATATTAAACATGTCACAGATTATTTTAAACAAATTCCTGTGTGGGGCCTCTTAAAACAAAATGTGCTCTGATCAGATAAGTCACCCCTGAGCAAAGATCATTTCAGTGCCGTAGCTGCTAGGCGGTTTCTGGATGTGAGTCTTGGAAGGATCTCCAGGCCTGTGGGCCCCATAGAAGCTGCTATGCTGCTGTTGCTTGGCAGCTACTGATGTTGAAAGTTAGTTTGCCTCAGTGTTGCTGCAGAGATCAAGATGGGATTAGTGCAAGTTAAAAAGCCACAAAGCTTGCTGTTCCCACCACAATCATAAAGGAACACTTTCCTGATTGGTATAAGCCTTCAGTTAATTTCCAGAGTTCCAGAGTTCTAATTCTGTTATTTTGGACAGTTTTGCCAATGTCTTTCTTGCTCATATAGGGGTACAGATATGCCGAGGTCCTTGCCAGCCTCCAAGTTATCTTTTTTGGGCATGTTTTCTAAATGTTCTGAGTTTTAGTTTATTTTGCTATGAAATAGGAATTCATAGAAGTATTCTGAATATGTCACGTAAACCATGGCACATGGCATATTATGGGCAGTGCACCTTCCTTTCTTCCTTCATTGGGAGATACAGGAGGGTGTCAGAAGCGGGTTATGAAGCTCAACTCACTGCTTGGCCCTCTACACCTCTTTACCTATGTTAGCGTGAAACCTAATCATTCTGGCAAATGGTTTGAACAACTCAAATTGGCTAAAGTCAAAGCCAGGAAGGTGTTTTGTTATCTTCCATGTTTGAAAAAGTTCATGTTAAAGTGACATGAGGGGCAAATGGATCCACATATTTCAAGTCATCACCAATGTGATCTCGAAGCAGCTTGTCCTTCTTCTCTGATGCTTTATTGTCAGCTTCTTATTCCATGGCAGCAATGTGTTAACCGGGAACAGCAGCCCCTAACATTCTATCAGACGGGGATCTCCAATCTCTCTCCTCTCGTTATTACTTGCATAAGTTTGAGGATTATTTTATTTGGCTCTATTTTGGACACGTGCAGGGAAACAGCATATGCTAATCCCCCAGACTGAGTTCCATCCCTTCCCCGAAGCGAGGAGTGAGGTCAGCCAGATATATCGATCTAATTAGAGGCTGGAGGAAGAAGGTGGTCTAGGAGGATAATTTGAGACTGGGAAGGAAGACACAGTAGCTCTCTGAGTAAAGCAGGTCATCTCTCATTGGCACCTGCTGTTTCTCTTCCTCTTCCTCTTCCTCTTCCTCTTCCTCTTCCTCTTCTTCTTTTCTCTTTTTTCTCTTTTCTCTTTTCTCTTTTCTCTCCTCTCCAAGGATGTTAAAGCATTGCCCAAACAATATTGTTCCAGCAGAGACTCATGTCCACTGTGCGTACATGGACCATCATACAGATCAAAACACAGGGTACGGTACACGTGATCAGACCACTGTGCATACTGGTCATTGATGCCCTTATAGTTCAAACATGGTGAAGGATAAATCAATGATGGAACCAACAGGGGAGTTTTCATGGGAGAGATGGGGCTTTTGCTTATCTTTTAATGGATGGCCCTTCAAAGATGTAGAGGAGGTACAAACCTGTACTGCCCTGGAGTATGAATTATAATGATAATCAGTTCATATCTGTGTGCTTACTGTGCACCATGCGCTGCCATGGTGTCAAGTTCTTTGTCTATTCTCTATCTCCATGTTCTCCCTGGTATTATTGTCCCTACTTAATAAATAATAAAAGTAAGACTTGGACAAATTTGTAAAACTACCCACATCGGTATGCTATGAAGTGGGAAATCCAGATCTATACCAGTTCATTAGAATTGTGAGGCTTGTTTTTCATTTTAAAATTTATATTTAATTGTACATATGTACAGGAAGACCGCAATACTTCAATGCATGTACGCAGTGTGTAGAGAGAAGAGATTCCAATGATCATCTCGTTTATACATCATTTGTTTGTATCAGGGAATTCAAAATCCTCTCTACTAGCTAATTTGAAATATGTAATTAATTATCGTCAGCTATGGTTGCTCTAGCTCACCTAGACTACTGGAAGTTACTCCTCCTACCTGGCTGCACCCTTGCACCTGGTAACCATCCTCTCTCTGTCCCCTTTCCTCTTCTTAGTCTCTAGGAACCACTGTTCTACCCTCACTTTCTATGTGACCATGTATTTTAGCTTCCAGATAGCAGTGTACATTGTATGTCTTCTTGTGTCTGATTTATTTACTCACTTAAGCGAGTGTTCTCCGATTCCCTCTCTACTGCCATGAGGGACACGATTTCATTCTCTGTAGGGCTGAGTCATACTTCACTGCACATATATAACACCTGTATAACCACTGTACAGCTCTGGCTTTCACAACAGCCCCCTACACACACACACACACACACACACACACACACACACACACACACACACTTCTCAGTGGTTCTCCACTCTACTCCCTTCCAAACTTTAACACCGACACTGTTATTCTGAGGTTAAGGAGAACCTCAGCCATTTCAATTTGCCAGCCCTCTTTGTAAGCTTGTTCTAGTTGAGCTACTCACCAAATTGCAATGAGTACAAGCTGAAAGTATCTTTAAAGTTACCTAGCCAAGTATTTCAAGTTTTTTTATCCATAAAGATCCCCTGTGGAATGCTCAGAAATGGAACTTGCTCTTACTTTAGTCTCTGCATTCACATGCACATGATTGATGTGCTCAGGCCTCAGCAGAACTGAAATCTAGGAGGAAGAACATGGGAGATGTTATAGATTAAAAACTGGTTGTTCAACTTAACACCACCTGAATGAAATCAGCATAGGCGACGTGGAGCGGAAGTGAGGCAGTGTGCGTTCTCCAACAGGAAGCTGTTGACCTCCCTGATACGCACTCGGCCGTTATCATTGGAGGAGCTCGGACCTTGTTGCTGAGAGTGGCTGTGGCTCACTTAGCGGGAGCCCTGGTCCTTATGTTGAGCATCACCTCCTGGCTCTGGAGGGGAAGATGTGTGCTGTTTAATCTCCAGGAGAAGCTTGTCACACTGGCTTCCTGACAGGTACTAAGACATTCTCATTGTCAGAGGAGCCCGGGACCTGATGGTCACTGAGGATGGCTGTGGTACTTTTCAGGGGAATCTCTTCCCTTTATTTAGAGTCATTTCTTGGCTCCAGTACAGAACCCTCAGCTTGTTAGTGAAGACCCTTCACCGCTGACTTTTGGGCCTTCCCATGAAGTTCCACAAAACTGACTTGCATGCATCATTGTTGTGGGCTCTAGGCCTCCAGGTGGACTTGTAGGAGGCATGGTCATGGGCTCTAGGTCCTCAGATGGACTCATGCAGGACACTGCTGTGGGATCCAGGCCTTCAGCTGAATTTTCTAGGTTTTTTCTGTTGTGGACAGATCTCCTGCAGTTTCTTGCATTTAACTCTGGGTGGCCATCATAAAATAATATTATAAATTCTGTGTCCTGTATGTAATTGTTCTCCTTGTAACCCCTGACTACAATAGGAGGGGAGTGAGAATCCCTTGAAATCCTTTTGGGGCCATCCAGAGCTGTCAAGCAGGGTTTCCTGCAGGCTGAGCCTTCGCTCATCCTAAATGTCTTAGCTAAGTTCTCCCAGCCTCCCTAGGAAGTGGTATGAAATGTACCATCTCTGCCTCACTACTTGTGTCAGTATTCTTCTGGACTTAGTACATTATCTCTTGATGTCTGGAGAAATGGGTGATTTTTTAAATGTTAATTTGAATCTATATTCTCCAGAATCAGTCCATGGCTCTGTCCATCCACTAAAGTGGCTTGCCTTCTAAACTGTAATCGTCCACATCATGTGATTCTCAGTCACAGAAGGAGGGAAAGGGGCCCACCTTACTGTCACTTAGAATCCCTCTGTCTCCTAAGGGAGAAACAATCATGGCCTCAGAAAATACAATGAGAATCCTGTGTTGCTTACAAGGCAGCCGGTACAATTGCCTTTGACTTCCAGCTTGGCCAGTAGGAAAGTGAGACCTCTGTTCAGCCCCTGGACTTGTTTTTCCTTTGTATCCTAAACTAATGTGCGATTGTCTTGGGGACAGAGCATCCAGACAGCGACATGGGGTTGACCAGCAGGCAGTGAATGATGAAGCAGTGCTCAATGTCCAAAGTTGTATTAAGTATTTATTTGTTTTTTTAAAGAAAATATTTAGGAATAACTGCCATGCATAGTGTTCACAGAGGCACTGAGATCAAGAGGCAATGTCAGATGAAAAGGTGGTAGAGCGTGAGTCAGGCAAGGCGGGGTAAAGCAACAACAGGAGGATGGAAGCCGGGAGACCTGGGTTCAGTTACCCTACAGATGTTCAGGCCTGGAGAGGTGAATTTCTCCCAAGCTTTGCCATTCATCTTTCAGGTTCATTGTCCACTGCCAAAAGCACTTCTGAGGATTCCCTCTGTCCTCCGTGACATCCATTTGGTGACTACACTGAGTGGGATACGGAGGGTAGGTGACTAGACTTTGGTAATGTGTGTGTATTTGGTCATGAAACCCTTGCATTCTGAAAGCATAACAGTATTACCTCATACCCTAGGTTAAGAAGATAAGACTCAGAAAAGCACAGCAAAAACCTTGAAAGTACTAAAAATAAATATATTCCAATGAACCAGAATGCTGTTAATTACTGAAGGTGTCTTAGAGGAGGTATCATAATGAACCAAAATAAAATAAAAGATCGTTCTGGACAGAGCAGTTATCTCTAATGACATTGTCACAGGAAATGTACAAATTCACATGATTTGGCGGAAAACAATAGAGATGAAGCAATGGGGAGGAAAAAGAGAAATATGATGACAATTGTCAATGGTAAGACTCAGGGGAAGATGTCATGGAGGATGTGGCACTGGCAAAATTAATAGAATGAATAGGATTTGGAAGGGGAAATGGCCCCTGTCTGCAGGTGGGTAGGCTCATTACTGACTAAGCAAGAGGAATGCCCTAAAACACCAAAGTGTGATCATTCTAGAAGAGCCAAAAGTCTTTGCAGAAATGACTGGTATATATAAGGAAGGAATGTAGATAAAAATCCATACAAGATAATTTGGACCTTGATATTAACTGTTTTGTCTGACAGATTAAAGTCCTTGAACATTTTTCCTAGAAGGCATTAACAGGTGATGGAACGTCTGTGAGGGAATTCATGGCATGTTACAATGTGTGTTTAGAGAAAACTCTGACTCCGGGTGACAACTTCTGACCCACCTCTGCCTGATCCTTCAGCCAGGCTTCTGGACAGTGCCCGTAACCTCCCTAGGAGAAGCAGAAACACAGGCCACAATGGCCAGTTCAATTGGATGCCTGATATTTTCACCTCCAGTTGCTGTCTGAAGTCACTTGCATAAATGTTTGCAGTTCCAGAGTCAGATTCCTTGGTGTCAACCCCACTTTACCATCAATCTCTACTGTGAGGGCTGAACAACTCACTAGCTGCCAGTGCAAACCTCATCCTCCATACCTGGACAATGGTTTCAACAAAAATGTCACTCCCATGGATTCGTTCATCTGTTAGTCCCCTGACTTGGTTGTTTATTTCACTATTCATCCTCACTGTGTCTCGAAAAACTCTTTTATATCTGATGATCTAACTTGTATTGAGAATTGAAACTTAATGAAATGCAATCCTTGCTCTGCTGTGCCATCGCGCTGTAACAGAGACACACGCGGCACCCCACAATCGGGTATGATGTGATAGGAACAGGGAGATGTGCGTAGAGAGTGAAGGAGGCACCAGGACACTTCATTGCTGTCATATCAAGGGACATTACATGGCTGGGAGGTTTTATTATTTATTTATTAAGTAAGCAAGGAAGGGACATGATGTCTGGAACATTTGAACCTGAGCTTGAATAATTTGGTGGAGACAGGCAAGGACAGAGAAGGCATACAAAGCAAGAAGATGGACATAACTTTTGGATGCGGAAACAACATTGCCATATGTTAGATTATTCAGGCGCACTAGAGAAGCAAAAGTATAAAGTGAACAGGTTTATTGAGCTGAGCACGTGGAAAGGAACACACGACCCATGGCAGCTGGGCCGTCTCCGTGACCAGAACATGGAGTGTGGGGCACTGTAACCTTGACTGGGGGGGGTGCTTAGGGCGGGCATTGTTGACAGGCGAGAAGCTGATTGGAATTTTCTTTGCAAGCACTAGGAAGGGAAAAAGGAAGTTGTAGTGGGGGAAGGAGGAAGTGACCTCAGGGTAAACATCCCCGATTTGGCCTTCCACTGCTTTAATGTCCTGTAATTTATTCTAGGGCAAACTCTTTCACCACATATATTGCTTTATTTTATGATTGATTGATTGATTGATTGATTGATTGATTGATTGATCGATTGCAGTGACGGGTGGAACCCAGGGCCTTGCGCCTTCTATACAAGGGCTATACCCCTTAGCACACGTCCCCAGCCCCGAATTTGTATTTTATTCACTCATGCAGCAATAAGTTTAAGAGTGTTTAAGGCCTAAATGTGTTGGATACTTGGTGTAAATGAGTGTGTCCCTGCCTCACAGTAGGGAGACTGGCCTCATTAATTAGTTAAACGTCGTAATTACCCACTGTGGTGTCAGGAGAGGACAGGAAGACGGAAGACGCAATTATGAGTTAGATTCCTGGGAATGTGCACTCAAGCAGAGGAGCAGAGGGTGGAGGGATGCTGTTGCCAAAAGGAGTAGAATTACAGTGACAATAGGGCCAGGTCATGAAGGGTCTGGGTAGCAGCCAGGGAAATACACCCTAGATCCTAAAGACATGGGAAATCAGAGCTGGGATGTAAGCAAGAGAGAGGGGAACTTAATTGCATAGATTAGAGAAACTTCGTTTTCTTAACTGGTTTTAAAAACTGGGTTAGACACCTAAGACAGGGAGACTAATTAGCAGGCTCTTCCTGAAATTCTGGTGGGAGATGTGGAAAGCACGATGCTGTGATTGTGGGGAGGGGAAGCATCTGAGAGAAAATTAAAGATGCTAGCGAGGAGCAGCAGTGGGGCTTTCTGAGCAATTAAGTTTGTGGCAGTGTTTCTCAAGGGGTGTTTGGGAAACTGCTTGTCTTAAAAGCTTCTCCCTTGAGCTACAGGATTAGACGTAGCACCAGGGCTTGGGAATCTGCATTTTGCCTCTTCACCTTCCCCCACCAGCTGACTCTGAAACCCATCGTGTTTGATGTGCACTTATACAAGCAGAGCATCCCAAGATGACCCGTGGCTTCGGATCTTCAGTCAGAGAATGGTGGGGCTGTGGGTCCTCAAATGTGAACAGACTCAAGCTTTTCCTGAGGCATTCATTTAAATGCAGATATTCAGGCTGCATTGCTAGGGATCCTGCCCCTGCACCCCACTCTGGGCTTGGATGTGAATCTGGAGAATTGTATTCCCCAATGGTCATCTCAGAACATTCCAAAGGAAGAGGATTAGTTTGAAAGAAGTCATGCCTACAGCATTGGTTTAGCTCGCCTGCCACCTGGCCAACTTCTCCCACTGCCAGCCACTCAGAATTCCTTGCTGGTGCATTTGCTAAAAGATGAGATCAAGGTGGGATGGTTTTTATTTCTCTCAGCTCTTTTTTCTCACATGGAGTTGTGAGAAAACATTGTTAGTGTAGTGATCATATTTTTGTCATTTCTATTATAATAATATTACAATACTATATTATAATATTTTAACACATGTGTCAAACAAAATTCCAATATGGAAAAGCAACACTTGCTAAACAGAATTCCAACCATGGAACGTAAAGCCCCACATTAGAGAAATTACTTCAACTGTATACATCGATAAGCAACATTGAAAAGAGGTTTAGGAAGTATTATTAACAAGACTCCATTACCTCTGTAAACAGTTATCTGAAGGCTTCCATACCACTCTCATGCCATACAAATTTGATAACAGCTACTCTGACATCTGTGGACTTTGGTGGTAGCATCTTTCTGGAGTTTTTTCAAATCTGTCATTGTATTTATTTATATAAAATAACTGCTTGGCAGGAACTGTAAAGCGATTTGTTTCACAAATAAAAACATTAGACATGATTTTGCTTCCACTTGCAAACTCTGCAGGAGAGAACAAGCACAACCATGGCCATCTTCCCCACACAAACACAAAGACATCCACTTCCTCCCAAACCATAAAACAAATGAAGTTCAAAAACCAGGGCCCTGCTGTGCTAATATAAATTAATATGCTGGTATAGCAAGACTTCCTAACTAGACAGTTTGGATTCCTGTTACTTATCACATCCCGGATTTATTCTTGGGGCTCGGCAGGAGGAATGTAGATTTTTAAGTGGCTTTTGTGGGATGTTGCATTGATCTTTTGTTTTTTATTTCTCTTCACCACACAATATTCAGTAATCACACACATGACTTATATGATGGTGAAATCGGTAAATGTTTATTGGTGTGATACATGTCTTCTATTTCCTTTTCTTGCTGCTTCTGGAAGCTCCAGAAATCTGATGCTCACTTAACTAAAGGGCAGGGAGCTGTCAGCCTTTGCTCAGCGAATCCACACTGTCAGCTCAGTGGTCCTGAGAGAAGCAGGGCCTCCCACAGGTGAGGACAGCTGGAAACCATCCCCAGGGAGAGAGGTGGGGCCACATCTCTGAGCTCGGATTGACTTTGAGTGACTCACCAATTTCTCTGACAGTCAGGTGGGTTTCACAGGAAACCAAAGATAGGTAGATAAAGTAGGTTGGCAGACACTTCACATTTAATCACAAAAGTAGCAAGTAGCCAAGGTTAATCTGGCTGCTAGGAGAACTTGTCAAGAAGATCCAAGTTCGTGGATTCATTTTCCATCGCTGTGACCTTGGGAAGATAGTGCCCAACTATTTCAGACTGGAACATTTCAAGTTAACCTTCTCAGAATATCAAAGGAGTTCTTTTATTATTCCTTCATGATCTATTTATCCATCTACTTTTGCCAACTAGTTCTTAATTTTTTTTTCTATAATGGGAGTCATTTGCCTTTGGAAGTTTTTGCAGTTTATTCATCTAATAACACAAGCACATATAATTTTTTTTGATCAGACACCATGTAGTAAGCATTATAGGCTCTGTGACCCCTTAATCTCTGTTGGAGCTAGTGAAGTCCTTTCTCATGGTGAAGCAGCTATTGGCAGTATAAAAACAAATGTGAATGACAATATACCAAAAAACTTCATTTATAAAACCAGAGGCTGGCTCAAACTGATGGCAGACTGCATCTATGTGAAGACTGGATAATTTAGAAAATTCCTGGTTGACTTTGGTATGTATGACTTAATCATGCCCAGGATATAAAGTGAATGCAGTTGAACTTCTGGCAATAAAATGGAAGAGATACACCCTGAATAAAGTAGGACAGAATAACCTCAGGCTACCCTTAGATAAGTATAATTTAGGTGGCTTAATTTCTCTTTGCTGTTATATCTTGACTTCTGTTTGTCTGACTCCTAGGAGAGAAAACTTAAGTCCTATTCATTACATTTAAGTCATGTTTGGGGTAAATGAGCTGAGCAGAATTTTAGTGAAAGCCAATGGATAATGTGATCATTGTGACACAAATCAGAACTGCTAAGGGCTTTACTGACAGCTCCACTGTACAGATTAAAATTGATGTGTCTGTTTCTCAGGCAGAAGAGCTCATCTCTGTTGAAAGCACAAATCAAGAAAGAGACTCTTTAATAAGAAAGGGGTTAGATAATAAAAGGTTACAAATTGACCAGGAACTAAGCTCTCTATTGTAGGTTCATGGGGAATGTGCATAATCAGAGCTCTTTGGTAATACAGAGCAACTAATTTATTTTAAACATTGTCATGACAATTATCAAAGCAATCCTTCCTGCATTTGAAGATGCCGTTTGCTGGATGTTTCTTGAGTGACTTCCTGGCAACCACCCAGTCAACCTGTCTATCACTGAGGTCTTGCTTTCAGGATGTGACTGCTTTTTCCTTCATGGATAATATGTGGCTGAAACTAGTCTGGACAAGAAAAGAAAACTCGATGTTGCTGCCTGCCAGAGCCCTGTGCCAGATGCAGGGAGTCTCAGGAAGCACGTGCCCTGCCACTAGTCCCTGGATTCTCTAGAGTACAGGGCCACAGAGTTGACAACGAACAGATAGACTTGACTGAAAAAGAGCCCAGTGTCCAAGAGGAAAGTTTTGTTTCAGGACTGAATAGGGCTCCTAAGGACCCCTGGGATCTCTTGGCAAGGAGGCAGACCCAGACCAGGAAACTCATGGGCCTGTAACCTGCTGTGGGAGGCCAGGTTCAGTGTCCCCGTCAGAGGGGACGATCGTGAAGAAGACACACAGTGATGGGCTTCAGCTCTGGCTCTGTGGCCAACTTCCAGCAGAAATCAGTGCTCTGAATTACTGTAGGTCAGTGTAAGAGGGGCCTAACCATCTTCGCTAAATTCAGACCCTAGTGGTTCCTAGGGTTTGTCAGTATTCACTTGACATTTGGGGTCATTGCTGTCACTGACTTTACTACTATAGACAAGGTAACATAGCAGGGGCCGGTAACTGGTTTTTTCTTTATGCCAGTATCTGAATATAAGCAATGCTATGGCTCACTCCCATAGCGTGAGTGAGACAGTGGGCCAAAGAATGTGCTAATCTCATTACAAAAAGCAAACAAGTCAACAGAAATAGAAACATGAAATGACAAGGCAACCAAATGCCTCCAAACACTCCTCACTCCCCCAAAATCAGTACCAGTGGCCCTGGGAAGAAGGTAGGTCTGAATGTGTCCCAGTCCAGGTAGGACAGTCCAGTTGCCCCTTGTGATAGTTGGGGGCTGTCATTCCTGGCAATGCTGTAATTCCCTTTTTAGCTTGTTTGCTCAGAGGCAAGAGGGAAAAATGACCAGAAGAAAATCTTAGCTTCCAGGTCAATGATATCATTGCTGTGCTTCCTGGTACAAGCCTTCCCCACCCTGGAACTAGCAATTCTAAGCTAGACCATAAGATCATGGGAACAGGAATCAAAAATTTTGCTAGTGGATCTCTAGGGGGAAGGGTGAGTGGTATCATTCCCATTTCTACCCCTGGGTTCCTGGACCCATGAATCCTGGCTGTGGGACACACAGTACTATATGGTAGACACTGATTCAAAGCATATACAAACTTTTGGTGAACTTTGCCCCAGTCTTATAAGTTACTGCTACTTAACTGGTGCTATAACTGTGTCTTCCAAAGACCATCCCACCTTTCTATCAGTCCAGTTACATGCTTTGTTTCTTTGGTCATAATATATATTCCTTGGTCAAAGGGAATGCTGTGTGGAATTTCATGGTGGTGCATAAGGGATTCTGTAAGTCCCCAGATGGTAGTTTTGAGAGACTCATTATGAGGGCTGGGGATTTAGCTCAGCGGCATAAGTGCCTGTCTTGTGAGCACGGGGTCATGAGTTCAATCCCCGGTACCAATTAAAAAAAGAGAGAGAGAGAGACTCATTCTGTGCAGGGAAGGCAAATACATTGCCAGAATAAGTGTCCATGCCCAGTGAGGACAAACTGCTGCCCTTCCATGGTGGAAGTGGTTCAATACAATCAACCTGTCACCACGTTGCAGGCTGAGCACTCTGGGGAATAGTGACATTTCATGGACTCAGCATTGGTCTCTGATGCTGGTGTGCTGTGTGAGCACCAGTGGATGTAGCTGGTTAAGCCTTAAGGTTTGGGATTCCATGTAAAACTTGTCTCCCTGCCACCATGGCACTGTTTATACGCCTAATGGTCAATGACAAGGGCGAATGAGGAAAGAGATTGACTACTATCTACAGAATGGATCATCCTATATGTTTGATTGTTAAAGTCCTTTATTTCTAAAGACACTTTTTGGTGAGCACTTACATGGGATAAAAATATCTTTACATCCCTTGCCCCATAGGTAGAGGTCTATCCACATACTTCTTCCCCCAGTATGTTTGGCCCCAGTTTTCCAGTCATATTCCTTCTAAGCTCCTGACCACCCAGCCAAATGATTCTCTATAGCCCATGTCTCAGTACACCATCACTCATCTGGCCATTTTTCCTTCCAGGCAAAATGTGTGACCAGGTGCACTGTCTGAAGTTCTGCCCATTAGGAGGATTCACTGCAGTCCTTCTGGGATGTCCTGGCAAGTGCTAATAGTACTGCAGCTGTCCATTTGCAGGTGGTGCTTGCGTAACATGGAGAACTATATGTAAAACAAGAGGTAGCCTTCTCTTCCTCTGACTGATTATATGGTACACCCTGTAAGGCCATGGGTGCACAGAGGAGAGACGGAAGACAATCTAGGAGAACTAAGAGCAATGGATGTCTGGGCAGCTTCTTCATGTAACTTACTTGTAACCTCTGGACCTGCTCTGGCTCAATTACATGTGTGACATTTCTATTCAATGGTAGATTGTTGCTGTGCATACCCAACCTTATGGCTTGTTGGGTCAGGTAATGCCCAGCTTATGATAGGAAACTCAGATAACCTGGTGTGTGGTGCATGGAAACCTAGTGTCCCATAGCCAAGCTTTCAGTTTCCACACAGACTAAGCTTTAGGCCAGGAGATGTTTTTCAAAGGGAGAGTAACTATCTGCAGATGAGGGCAGAGTCTTGGTCTAAAATCCTAAAGATCTCTGCAGCATTTCACCCATGGGAGCCTGCCAGAGACTCCAAAAGCATCTGTAAAAGCCAGATGTTTCAAGTACCATTGGATCCACTGAGTGCTATGGCCCGCAAAGAGCCCTGGATCTGTTGCAGAGCCTCTTCTGGTTCTGAGTCCCACTTCTTTAGTAACTCTCTAAGTCACTCAGCAAATGAGTTGGAGTAAAACACCTAAGTGAGGAATTTATTGCCTCAGAAATCCCAATAGGCCCACTAAGCACTGTGTGTCTTCTTTGGTTGTAAGGGGAATCGGACACAACAACTTAGCTTTTACCTTGGAGGGGCTATCTCTACATGCCCCATACCATCGGACTCCTAGAAATTTCACTGACCTAGAAGGACCCTGAATTTTTGTTTGATTTATTTCTCATCCTCTCACTCTCAAATGCTTTCTTAACAAACCCAGAGAGGTTGCTACCTCCTGCTCACTTGGTTCAATCAGCCTAGTATCATCAATGTAGTGGGACAGTGGGATGCTTTGTTGGGAGAGAAAGGTGGCAACCCTAGGTAAGACAGTGAGGGCATATGCCTGGCTTTGCCAGCTGAAACAAACTGTTTCTGATGGACCTTACTGAAAGGTACGGAGGAGGAATCTGTCAAATCAATAGCTGCATACCAGGTACCAGGAGATGTGTTCATCTGCTCAAGCAAGGAAACCACATGTAGCACAGCAGCTCCAGTTGGAGTCACCACTTGATTTAGTTTTCAGTAATCTGCCATCATTCCCCAAGACCCTCTTCCCTTCTTCACAGGCAAAACGGAAGGATGAAAGGAGACACGGCGAGAACCACCTCCCCAGCATCCTTTAGGGCCTTGATAGTGGCACCAACCTCTGCACTCTGTCTCTGGATGTGACAGTTTTTGGTTTACTATTTTTCCAGACAAAGACAACTCTTATGGCTTCCATTTGGCCTTTCCAACCATACTACAGGTTAAGTGACCAAAGTAAGGGTTCTGAAGTACTAAGTATATCTATCCCAATTATGCATTCTGGAACAGGGGAAATAACTACAGAATGGACTCAAGTACCTACTGGACTGTAAGCGAGACTTTTGCTAAAACTTCATTGATCGTTAGACCTCCATAGGCTACTACTCTTCCTGGAGGACCACAATGACATTTTGGAGCCCCTGAAATCAGTGTTGGTTCAGAACCAGTGTTTGGTAGACCTGAAATGTTTGATCATTTTCCTTCCCCCCGAGGTACAGTTGCTCTGGTAAAAGACCTGGGGTTCCTTTGGGGAAGCATGGGAGACAGATTGACCATGTAAATTTGTGGTGCTGTGTCAGGGTCCTTATTCAATAGCACCTGGTCTCCCCCTTCCATCAAGGGATTCTGGTCTGTAAATTAGCTCAAGTCTGGGAACTGATTGAGGGGCTGTGATTCTCTGTCACTACGATTTGAAGTCAGTTTCTGTTCATTTGCTCTCAAAATTTTCAATTATATAAATTGAGTAAAACTTTTGTAGGCTTCCTTTCTATTTCACTTTGGGAACTCCATGGCTGATCAGCCAATATTCTCAGTCTGCACATGTCGGACCATTCCAATCACTGTTCTGCCCTGCTATTCATTACCGTATGTGTACCTTGGCTTAGGTGATCAAGTGTTGCCACTTGACCCTTGCCACTCCAAGATCCAAGTAAAGCCACTGCTTTCAAGTTTCCCAATTCAGTAACTATGGTCTCCCCTGTAAAGTTTAGCAATCAGGAAAGAGCAGTGACAGAGCTCTCCAGGATGCCACTGCTCCCCTCATGAACCTGTTTCTCAAGGTGCTAGGAAGGGTACATTTTCTGGATCATCCCAGTGTGGCTGGTTGTGTTTAATATGATCAATCCACTTCAGCATTCTCATTTTCCTAAGCCTCTGAATCCCCTCATTAGCAATGAACCACAGAAAACCAGGCATCTCTAACTCATTCACAGTGGGCTATCTTTTGGCCCATACTCTTGCCAACCAGCCTAATAAACTATTGATGATGCTGTTTTCATTCCATAAACTGTCACATTAAATTCAGAATCTCTGCTTAATGACAGACTCAACCTGGCCCAGGTGTTTGTTTTTGCCACCAATTGCCCCATAATCATAAAACCCATCCACACACTTGCTCATCAGCCCTCTGCTTATAAGAGGAAGCTCAAGAAGCTTTTTGGGAGAATAGTGGACTTCTTCCTAGGTCACACCATGTACCACCGCCCCTATAGGAGCCTTCTGAGATTCAAGCTTGGTTATAGGCTGAGAGGCAGAAGTGGGTGGTGAGCGTGGGTCCTGAGGAGTGTCCTTGTCATCCTGCTTGGTCAACACAGAATTAGGTTCCTCAGGTATAGGAACAGAGATCAACACTACAGGAGGTGGGGATGAGGATGGTTCTACCATCCTCAATGTGGTATTTGCACACATGTCCAAGTGCATCCATTTATCTAGAAATGTCTCATGCTCATCCTTCTTTATGACTGAAGAGCGCTCCATTGTATAGAGAACCCCACGTCATCTTTATCCATTCATTGCTTGATGGGCATTTAGATTGTTTCTAAGACTTAGCTATTACAAACAGTGCTGCTATAAACATGGGTGTGCATGTATCCCTGTAGTATGATGCTTTTAATTCAGAAACTTTTCAATTCTGTATGTGTGTCTGCAGCCAAGAATTTGAGTTTTGAAAGACATCAAGGACCCTGACCTATGAAAAGAGGCCTCTGCATTCAGTTCAGAGACATTTTGTATTTTGTGAGTGTGCTCTCCACACTGGGCATGGTGCGACTTGCCTCTTCCTGTCTTTTATTATTTGCTTCCTGGCTCATGAGGTGACCAGTTTGCTACACCATTCACTGATGATGATGTGTCAGCCTTTTCAGAGGCCCAAAGCAATGCATTTCCTGATCCTGCACTCGACCTTCCAGCACCATGAAACTCTTTATGAAGCCTCTTTAAAGAGCCTTTCCTCTTTATAAACTGATTATCTTGGGTATTTTTTATAGTAACATGCTGTAGCACTTGGGATGAAGTTTCAACACAGGAACTTTTTAGGGAGAATTTGTAGGAACATAATCTTTTAGATCTTGGCACCAAGTAAAACATGTCTTTCTCACAGAGCCAATAGACAACCTGTGTTCTATTTTTTCCCCATGGAACGTCTGTACCTATATTTTGCTTTTTGTTTGACACTGACATTTCTCTGAGATGATTTGATGTTTTAATGGCTTTGCTATTGCTTCACTCCTCAGTTCAGCATTTCAGTTCTGCCCTGAATTTCCTACGGTTCACTCCTGCTAGGTCAATTTGCATACATATCTCACTGAACATTGTAATCTGCAAACCTTTCAAACAACAATGATTTTATAGCCCTATTTTTGTGTAGAATTTTTCTCCTAAACTCGAAGTTGAAGAAGATCAAGGGCGTGGAAATAAATCACTTCAGAGATAGAGCAGTCATAGAAAAATGTGGCACTTTTGAGTAGAGAATAATTTCACTCCATTTTCATTTTGAGGAAAATGTTTCTGACCACTGTAGGCTAGGACAGTCCTTCTCTTTACTTTTCATCATTATTATTCTGAAGATTTTGGTCTTTTTTCACAATGTTAGGAAAAGCATGACTTGTCATCATTAAAATATTTTAGGCTTATTAAAATGGTTTTATTTCCAAAAGCTACCATATCCTTATTACTCTGCTATGTATCACGTTAAATCAATATCATGATTATACTGTGCTATAAACTTGTTTTTATTTAATAAATATACAATATGTATGTCAATACACATCAACTTCCTTTCCCTTTAAGTGGCTGCATAATGATCTTTTGGACACAGCTCTCCGTGTAGTGTGCATGTATATGGAACTGTATCTGCAATACAGTGAAAACTTAGCTTCCTAGTGGATATTTGAATTATTTCCAGAATTTCAATAGCTTCGTGTCAGTGAAATAAGCATCCTATTGTGTCCATTTGTATGTCCTTCTCCAGTAATTTCGTCCAGATATGCAATTAAAAATGGCTGAGTTTAAAAATACAGTTTCTAAGCATATTTGAGAAATATTCTTCACAAATGTTGTGTCATTTTTACTTCTAGCAGTGTGTTGTAATGTAAGCTTTACTGCATT
This sequence comes from Hydrochoerus hydrochaeris, assembly GCA_004027455.1. Classification (NCBI taxonomy): domain Eukaryota; kingdom Metazoa; phylum Chordata; class Mammalia; order Rodentia; family Hydrochaeridae; genus Hydrochoerus; species Hydrochoerus hydrochaeris. The sequence continues at coordinate 112,092 of PVLA01000526.1, read as the reverse complement.
TCTCTCCAGCTGTGCACGTTAGCAATCTTGCCAATATACACCTGAGAAATAGAATTCTGTCCCTTTAATTTCTGTACCATATTTTGATGCATTTCTCTCATTTTGACATAAAGGCATATATTGATTTTTATTAACGTGTAAAGATCTTTGGAAGCACTTATACTTTCTTCCCTGTTAGATTAACTTACTTTCGTTTCTGTCACACACTCTTGCTTCATTTCTCTGTCAGTTTACCCTGTCATATTTTGCTTTGTACCCCACCCTCCAACACACTTAGCAAGTCACAAAATGTGTATGAATTATTTTTCAACTTGAAAGCAGCAAACATTTATCGATGTATAACTGTACTCATTTTTCAACCCTTCTAGAAAAGCACTCTCTGAAACCTAATAAAAATCGTGTTAAATTAATAAAGGCAGCCAAAGTCTCAAGTCTTGGTTCAGTATGGTGTCCATTATTTACACAAAACCGCTGAGCATTTCAATAGGGACTAATCTGAAATGAGCTACAGTGCAAATATATAACACCTACGTATGGTGTAGACTTTGAAAAAGTGGTACAGAACATGTCACAAATATTGTTCATGTTGTCGACCAAAATGTTACTTGTCATCATTAAAATATTGATGTCATCATTAAAATATTGATCAACCCAAAATGTTGATTACATTTTGAAATGGTCATATTGTGAGTTCCTGTGTATTTTACTGTTTAAGTCTACCTTTGTTAATATGGCTGTTAGAAAACTTAAAATTCAATACTTGGCTTGCATATGTGACTGCCATCATATTTCTTTCGAGCAGCACTGCTCTAGAGAGCAGCATTCTTATATCATGAACATGAAGCGATAGAGAGGCCAGCCTGGAGTGTCTTAGATTTCCATCAGGTCAGAATGTCATCACTTGTTTGCAGGAAGAGAGACAGCGCGACACCCAAATGCCGTTGTCACCCTGGTTGATACTTGTCTTTGACGCTCATCTGCTGAAACCATGATAAAAGCAAAAAGCTTTAACTGGAATAGTTTATAGTCCATTTGGAAAGAAACTTAAATTGAAAAAGAACAGGAAATTGAAATAGGTCTGACTTGGAACAACTGCTTGTGTCACTACAAAGTCACGGGCACCATGTGACCTGTCAGCCGGCTGCAGAAAAAGTGTGAATCACTGGTCTCCTTAAAGCTTAGGCATTGCAAAATCCCAGAAAGCCAAGAAACCACAGACAAAAGCTTGGTCTAAGCTGCGAGGAGGAGGCACAACCCACCCCCTCCTTCCGTCTGGAAAGGGGTCAGGAGAAAGGGAGTCACTCTTGGCAATGGGTTCTGTCTTCTCTGGAAATGATGTTTCTTTAATGGAAATGTGGCCTCCTGCCACGTAAGATGAAGAATCAGAGCACTTCACAGCTGAATTCCCCCTTTTGTGGAGAAGGCAGGTGGTTTACAGTGATGCAGTGAATGGCTCCAGGCTCTGCAGGAAATTATTCGTAGAACCAAAACGGGGGTTCAGTTCTTCCCGTAGATCATGCGAAGCTCCTTTATGACAGTCTTCATCTTCCTGTTGCAATCCTTTTAAGATTACTTTTTAACTCCTTTTGCCCCAAGAAATTTTCCTATTCTAATTTCTCCTAGTTTATTCTGGACAAAGCCTGTTCTATACTGGATATTTTTAACTCGTGTTCTGTTTGTTTTTGGACTAAGCTTATTTCCTATATTCCTGTATTCCTGCATTTGGATTTCTTGCTGTTGTAGTTACAATGTTCCTGGTGCTGATGTATCCATTGATAGTGGGAGGGACAAAGCTCCAAGTCAGACCAAGTCCTAACATCAAGTCCCTTCTTTGTATTTCAGGAAACCGATACTGATAGATACCACATTCATCTCTCGCTCAAAATGTAGAATACATAGCTATGCACAAAGTGCTGCTGTGGAATATGAAGCTACTTTTTCTACCCATCTTCAGAAATGCTGTGTTAGGAAAAATAAACATCCTATTAAAATGAAAGGACTCACTGTATGGACTATGAGTTATTTTGCATAGATTCTTCCTTTGTTTTCTTTGGTGACTTTCCTCCCTTGTCTGTCTCCCTACATGCCTGGAAAATGCTAATCTTCTGTCTGTGTTCTTCCCATTCTTTTTGCGATTCTTGAAGACCAACCCATGAGTAAGGTAAGGCTCTGCTATCATGAAGCTTATCTTGGAGTGACAGTTCTCATAGTAAGACAATTAGAATTTTGAGGGAAGGGGGAGTTTAATTTAGGCTCCTACTCAGGTTGACATCCTTTTGTAGAGGCTTTGATCAACCATGCAGCCATAAGGATCTGGACAGGTGTGATAAATACCTGAGGTGGAAAACCAGCAAAAAAAGGCACAGAAACAGACCTCCTTTGTAACTTTACTGATGGTAGTCCTAGAAACACAACAGTCTTGAATCTTATTACACTGGCAGATTCATTGAACCTGTATCTTTGGTCTTTAAAGAGAAAGTTCCTTGTTGTAGTTTCTAAGTCTAAGAAAAGTTTATCTTGGGTGAGAGGAGAGATTTGGCAAACAGAAGTGATTTTGCTCTTTTCTTCATTTGCATTTTTCTGGGAATGTTGGAAACATAAGGCTTAGCAGGCTCTGGATTAGGGAAACAAAGTCCCTTCATCTCTCAGTAAATAGCCATTTCCTGTAACAAGTCTGATTCTGTTCCCAGATGCTCGGAATTTGCAAGCCTGGTGATTCTATTTCTAAAATGGTTCATAATAAACTTCTCTTTCCTCCTTTCCCTCCCCTTTCTTCTTCCTCTTTGATGACTGTGCCGCTGGTACTGTCTAGCCCTGTTCTCATTCTCAACTGAACCAACCCCATGGCAGAGAAAACTTCCATTGAATTAGAAGACTTGCCTCAATGTGTCTATGAAAAATTCTGCAATCTGTGAGATGGCAACATTTTAAAAAGTCTTAGCTAGGAACCATGAAAAACATGAAAGAACATTGTTTCTATCATGTAGTTTCACCTACCTGTCAGATGTAAAAAGATACAAAATCATTACTTGGGTCTGTGGTGTGATTCTCAGTTGACTCCTATGATTGGATCAGTGTCATTCTCTTTCTTGGCCTGTTTCTGTTTATCAATGTAAGGACTTAGTCACTTTCAGCAATGACAACCACTCACCTAATTAGATAATACTATGAAGTGATGCATTGTGAACCCTTAACACAAAGCAGAAACTACGCTCATGATGAAGTATGTTCTCTCCCTTAATTCTCACAGATAACCTAGGAGGTTAGGTACTGTCACCATCTTTAACAGAAAAGGAGATTGCGACTCATCCCAAGTACTGGGCCTAAATTCACATGGCTAGTGAGAACTGGGCTTGGTGAAAAAAAGAGACAGTCAGACTCCAGAGCTGAGCTCAATGCAATTTATTTATTCTTATTTATTATTGCTTGATTGCATCCCAATGATATTAAAAGAGTCACTGTATAGAGAGTCCGATCCAAGCTAGAAATGTTGGGTATAGTTTTTCCACTTGAGGTTCTACATATGAAACTCAGTATGTCGGAGACACATATGTAGTCAAGAAAAAAGAATGCCACTCTTCCAGGTTGGGCCAGACAGTGAGATATGTGTCAGGAATGAGCAGGGTGACTATGGAGGTTATAAATGTTCTCCTGACTTGCTTGGAGAATCCACAAATGAATGTAATTGAATAGGGGATGGCATTGGTGTATGGGTGGTCCTAGATATAACCCCAAGTAAACAGAAATGTGCTTATAATCTCATCAACATTGAAAGAAAGGAACTACAGATGTCTACACGGGTACATAGTCTAATAAATAATGAGCATTACATTTGGGTTCAAATTTTTACTCTGTTCTTTACTAGCTTGGTGTTTAGGATGACTGATTCACCATTTCTGAACCTTAATATTTCATCTGTAAAATGGGAACAATAGTAGCTTTTCCATAGTTTTGCAAGAATTCAATGTTAAGTGGCAGTATGTTTCCTTCAAAATAATATGTGGTCAGTATACTAATACCATTATTTCTTGAATTTGAAGAGATACTATATATAATGTCTGATACAGTGTGTGCTGTGTGGAAGCACTATATAAATATCAATACTTCATGCTACTATTTCTGTCTTAAGATAGATAGTGTGCTGGTAAACCTAGTAGGAAAAAACCCAACTAAATGCTTATTAATTTCAAGTCTAATTATTATATATATAATAGTTTAATTATTATAAGTGAATATGATAATAGATTAGGCTGAAAGAATATAAATGAATCTAAGCAAATTTTACATAGTAAGCATTTTTTATGGAAAAAGTCTTAAAAATAAAATGGAGTTAATTATACCAAATGAAGGAGTAGTTGGAAGGTATTTTGAGAGAAAGCCAAAGTAGGAAGATGACAGAGATCTCACTGGAAATGAAATACAATGTACGGTTGAATCACACCAACAGGAGCTGGGTGGGGAACTAGGCAGGAGTGAAGGTACGTCCACCTTAGATCATGCAGAGCGACCTAAGCTTCCATTCTGAACATCGCAGAAGAGCAGCATCTGACTGCTGTGATGCTTAACCAAAGACTTCAGAGACACTCGATTCCTCTTTGCATTTTACATTTTAAAAACTTCCAGTTGAAAGCCTAAGTCACCTCTGAGGATGGGTGACAGGCTCCTGACTGCAGTAGGGGACCCACAGCAACAGTCTTCAGCCTGAGTTCTGTTCTCTCTCTCAAATGGAAGATGACAAACTCAGCTGGGATCACAGGAAACAATGTTACGTGTCCTTAAGTGGTGGAGATCACAGCCTGATGCCCAGAAGTATTGATTCCAACTGTCAGCAAGATACTTTCAAAAGGTCAGACTCGGAGCTGTAGAATATACTGCTCACCTTGTCAGAAAAGAAGCTGATGCACATGGAAAGTATATGATGAAAAAAAAACAAACACTGTAAAGTCAGCTTGACTTGGAGTCTGTTTGAATTCTGCCACTTTGTGGCTGCCTGCCTACCTTCCATACATGAATGTTGAGAATGGTCTGTGTAGCCCTGGGCAATTTATTCCACCTCTCTGAGTCTTTTTCCTTACTTGCAAAGTGAGTACTGTTCTACTACCTTTAAGATTTACAGTAAATATCAAGCAAGACGCACTTGCAGATAATATGTTGCCAAGCACACAAGAGAAACACAGTAAACATTTTCTCCCTTTCTGTTTTTCTTGTTTTAACTTTTTTAACTTTTATTAGTACATATTTACAGTACACAATGAATACATTCATTGTGGGGCATTGGCATATGCTCCTAATCTATCTCAATTCTTTTTGCCCTTCCACATCCTCTTTTTTAAAATTTCTTTTTTGCAGGTACCAGATTCATTCATTCATTTTATGTCTTCACCAAGTTAACTATCATAAATACAAGTTAACAATCACACTAAGAGACAAAAATTGTCTGATATAAAATGTGTAATTTAACTGTAATAAATCAAGGTATGCATTTAAATACATTGTCCATGCTGGATCACTTCGTCCCTTTCAATTTTTCTCTTCCCTTTTATAATTTCATAAACATTTATTGAGTGCCTTTTGGGTTCAAGGCTGGCATCTGTACACTGACCTGGAATAAAACAAGTGAATAATCTTTGAACTTTAATTCAGTGAGGAAACAAACAAAAAATGAGTAAATAGATACATGTACACAAGACGTTCCTGGTAGTGATGATGTATGTCAAGCACAATACCTTGAAGGAGTGATAATTTTGCAGTGAGAATTGGCCTCTTGAATGCAGTAATGTTGGACCTGAAGGATGTATGAGGAGTCAAGTCTGGGCAGGGTGGTGAGTGCATGTAGGCACAGCTACTTGGGACATTGAGACAGGAGGACGGCTTGTGCCCAGCAACTCCAGGCTTGGTAAAGCTTGGGAAAGACAGTGAAGCACTGTCTCTTCAGAAAGAAAGAGAAGTAAATAATTAGACCTGAAGTGCAAACATCTTGAATCACAGGTTCCAGGTGGCAGATACAGCAAGTCCAAGTGTGCTGAGAAGCAAATAGCACTGGGGCGTTAGAGATGCAGAAAGGCGGCCAGGTTCCCGGGGCGGACTGTCAGCAGTGAGTGACGGGGCTGGGTGGTCGTCAGGAGCTGTAAACAAGCGTTCTGCTAGCAGAGAAAGCTGCAGCTGGCAGCCTCTGCACAGCCGCAAGCCAGTCAGCATCCTCCAAGCATCCTGTTCCCGCACGTGGTCTCCCTCCCTTGCCACCCTGCCACGGGAGTGTTTAAGGACTGTTGGGCCATCTGGACCACACAGATAATTCTGCTGTTTCCTTCAACCCAGCAGTCCTCACGAGAACAGATTCACATCTCCGATCTTTCTTTAATCTCTCCCTTTGTAGCATGTTTCACTTCTGAAGATACATATTTTAGAACCAAAGAGCTTACAAGCTAATGCAGAAATAGATAAGTGCACATAATAAACTATACCAGAGGCAACAAAGCTCTCTGGAATCACAGAGAACAGATAAAGTCTAAACATGTGCTTTAGGAAGGCTATGTGGAAAAAGTCTTATGTCAAATATTTCTGCTATTGATAGGTGGGAGGTAAGATATTCTTCCTTGTTTTTTCCCCTCCTAAGTTTATTTTTTCCTAATACTGGGATTGAATATGAGGAGTGGGATATATGTCCAACCCTTTATTTTATTCTGCCATGTGGTCTCACTGTGTTGTCCAAGTTGGCTTGAAATCTGGAAGCCTGCCTCAGTTTCCAGAGTAGTTGAGATTACAGGCATGCAGTATCTGGTTACTTACTCACAGAGTTAAACTAATCTGAATATATCTGGATTCCTCATGATTCATCTATTTTTTCTCCTTTTCTTTGTAATTTTTTGAGAGGTTGTATTTCTTAATTTACTCCAATTTATAAATGAATATAGCTACATCTTACCATGGGAGCATTCTGATTAAACATTGCCTATTATTTGTAACTGTATTAGAGCCTAAAAATTGTAATCTTTGTTCTAAGTATTTCTCCAAAGTATCATTCCCCCTAGAGGCAAAGATACAGGGAAAGTCTTTCTCGCACTGTAAAATCTGATCAATAGATGTAAGTTTTGGCATTAAGTAATCAGACTTGGAACCTATTGTATATTTTGGGCAAAATTCAGGGAATGCATAGAGCCAAAGGAATAGGATTAGAGAGTGCACAGTGGTTATTTCTGAGCTACTTGACAAACCTTCAATCATGGGGCCTACAAAATCTTTTTCTGTAAACAAAATGGGTAGGAAAGCCAATTCCAAGGAAGCTGACTGACAATAAATCCTCATTCCCAAATACCCAGAGAAAGGTCTTTATTTAAGAGTAGACTCAGTGTCCAAAATCACCTGTGCAAGGGAAAGCATCAGAGGTTATTCCATGCACAGAGATACTTGGATTTCTTTTTAGCGATTTATTTTCTACGTAGTTCTTGCTGTAATTCTAGGTCTTGGTCCTCAGTCTTACTGATAGAAATCTAATCTGTACTTCACCTTCCTTCAACTCATTTGCTGCCAAAGGGGGGGCGGACTGCGGGGATCTGAGCAGTTTCTGTAGAGACCTGTGTGTTGGTATCTTCATTTCATTTCTTTCCTAGTGAGTCTCTAACGTGTTCCAGAAGGAGATACACCATGGAATTAATGTTCTGAAAGAGAGCAGCAACCATATTTTCATGAAGGTAATTTTTTATTTTGTCTGACGATAATAGCTGTAAAAGTTTATTATGCAAAATTTGGGAAATTGAGAGTAAGTCATGGAATACAAATGAGTATTACCTTAGACTGCAGAAAAATTATACATCATTCCTTGTCTCTTTCATCTGCTTTATCCCTGTTTGTGCTGAGACACCTCATTTTCCATAAATTTGTTCTGTTTTCTTTCTCTTCGTTTGTAGTTGAGATGGCAGTGCAGGCTGGTGTCGATGTCCTGGGCTCAGGTGACAGTCCAGCTTCAGGCTCCAGAGTAGCTGGGACTGCACATGCATGCCACCAGCCATCCCTGCTCATAAATGCTTTAATAACATAGAGACAGTTAACGGTTTCATTGTAGTGACAGCCCTTCGTTATTTTTAATGGTGGGAGATAAGTTCAATATTCATAATGGTTATTTCTCTTCTCTTTTCAGTGGGTTTTTATGATGTAAGCAGGGTGTCAGAGACCTTGTGACTGGATACTAGATTTCAGTCCCATCTCACCATAGCCATATGACCCTAGTCAAGTTATAACATTCCAATCCCTTAGCTTCTTCATTATAAGAGATTAACATTAATGCTGAATGGTAGCGGGGTACTTTGTGAGGAGTTAAAATCCGTACAGGAGTCTAGGCAGACATCAAGTATTTAATAATGCGGGGTAGTCCTATATGAAGGCATAAGCACTATGCCTACAGGGGCTGTCATGCAAATGAGTGAGGTATGAAAAATGAAAGCTTTTTGATCAGTCTTTCATTTTCCCACATTTTATTAAAAGATAAGAGGATAAAGAGAATTCTCAACTGTTAGGGGAAAACAAAAAGTCCCAGTGCATGCATGAAAAATAAGAATGACCCTGCCTTATTGTTGGAGAGTGATACAAAGAAATGAGGACCATGGAGACAGGATTTAAGATACTGTATTCAGCAACACACAATTGCTAAGAAAAGCTGCAAAACGAGATTTGTATGTGAAATTTCCCAATACTTGAATGTTGGCAGTAGGTAACTGAAAGCAGAATAAAGTTTGGCCTTCATTTTTTAAAGCTCTGGGCCAGTGTCTTCTCAGCTCTGCCTATAGGCACACTGGTCATCTCTAGAGCATCTGTCTATAAACTGACAGACCATAGTTTATTAACCCTTGCATTACGTCTCATTACCCTTCAAAATGTAGGACACCATGATAAGAGTAAGGAATGGAATTTTCAAGATTCACAAGGATACCAAGTTACTGGCTTTTTACCATATCCAAGCCCTGGCCTCTTCCTAGAGCAATGCCTGGAAATGGCTGATCATGATCTCGATCTAGTAGTCACCTAGGAAAAGCAGAGCCCATGTGACCAAAATCACCACAAAGACGGTCATGTCATGGAAATAGAACTGCCACCCTTTTGCTTTCCCCAGCCATGAGGATTCCTCTGAAGCTACAAAACCAGGACCAGAACCATGACCTGCTGCGCTGCCCACCTCAGCTAACCCTTGAGAGCTGGCCCCCTGCTGTGGTGTGTGGGCCAACCTTATTTGCTTCATCAGCCTGGGCCTATACTCAAGCCAGGGTCCTTCTCTTACAATTAAAGCATCTACCTATAAACTCGTACTGTCATTTTGTATCAATTCTGTGTCTGTTCCCCATGACCTGTGCTACCTAGTGACAAAATGTACATATTTCTCATTTCTGTCTTTTGCCCACATGATAATGCTTTGCCTTAGTTGAAAATTGTCTCTTCTCCTTGAATTGTTGACTACAGACTAATAATAGAGGTCCTTCAGATCCTCCATCTGACTTTGGAAATGTCACCTTGTCAGTCAATGTGTTTGACAGTTTCCTTTCCCGGAGACTCCAGGCCACCTCTGGTGCTCATTAGAGTGGAGAATGGCATGTTACTGGGCTTTACTCTGATTCTCATTTGCTAAGGAAGAGGGTAAATGCTTGCAGGTTTCGGGACTCCTTTCTGAACCTCCCCACGGCACCAATTACTTCCTCAGTCCTCAGGAGATGAGGACTCCTGGGGGAATCACTTCCTAAGAAACCAGTTAATGATCAGGGTGGGCAAAGGAGGGACAGGGATGGTCCTTGGCCTCTTGAGAGGTCCTCTCACTGTGCTAAAGAGCAGTGTGGTTCAGGGCACAGCTTTTGGAACCATCCAAAGGGTACCTGCAAAGCCCTCAGGTTGACGCTGTGCTCATTAACTAGAGCAGCTGGTTGCATAGAATGAAACAGGGAAATTCTATCAGCACCTTTCTTCTCCAATGGCACAGTGTTTCTTTTCCACACACTACCAATTGGGTTTGTTGAGACCATTCTTCCTTTATCATTTTCTCGTTTGCCTACTTTGTCTCTTCACATTACCTTTGCAGTTGAGACGGTCATCTTCTCATCTTCAACCACTCAAATCCTGGACGTTTTGCAGATTTTCTCTCCACCAGAAGTCTTTCTAGGTCTTCTTTATGCAACAAGATCCACACATCTCTAGGGAAAAAAAAAAAGGAAACTCTTTGTTTTCTCCTTCCCTGTTTTTCATCCTGTACCCTGCACCAAGAAAAACATGTAAATGTGATTAAGTGGATCTCAGGGTAGTATCATTTTACTTCCTAAAGAATAATTCTACATGTTCTCATCTTTCTCTTTCATATTCTTAAAGCAAGATGAGGTCTTGGACGTGACCCAACATGACTTCCAGGATCTGTTGGGTTTTTTTTCTATCTTAAGCTTCTTCTTGTATCCTCTAAGATTATGGTTCTGTGGTAGGTCTGCGGGGTCCAGTACAGGTGAACAGCAAAGGCATTTGCCTAATGTGTGGTCTCATCCCTGGTAAAGGCAGTCTCCTGCCCCATATCCTTTCACACTCCCCTTATTTTTGAAAAGGAAAAATACTGTCTGGTGAAAAGAGCAGCATTTGAAGCTAGACTACCCAGACTTGAGTCCAGATTTCACCACTCTATCAGCATTTAAGAGAACCATGTAATTTTTCCATGCTTCAGTTTCCTCATCTGGATTGTGAAATTGAGCATAGTGCTAGTACCTCAAGTTTATCTGGAAAATTAATTAAAATAACGTTTCTAAAGGCAGAATGAGTGCTTAGAACATAGTAAACGTTCAGCCAATGTCAATCCTCTTCATCATTGTCACTTATACACCTGAGCACATCACTCAGAATTTCATCACAGTCCTCAGAGTTTGCCTTGGTATAGCATGGTTTGCCTATAAATTTATTTTCTCTGCATTTCAAGTTTACTTAAAGTCCATCTTTTAAAACATTGATTACTTCCTGTGAATATTATATGATACCTGAGGTTTATTTTGAACTGGAAGTACATTTAGCATCTCTCTATCCCATTTTCTCTCTTTCCCTTTTCTCTTCCTACCCAATTGTCTACTCACTCATATCCATAAGTCTACTTTCTTATTTCCTGCTCCCTCTCCTATATTGTATGTATGCATGTATGTATTTTTAGGTTTCTCATGGTAAGAGATGTCATGTAATATTTAACATTCAAAGTCTAGCGAATCTCACGTGATGGTTTCTTGTTCCATCCATTTTATTTTACTGCAATAGGAATGATTTCATTCTGTTTTACAACTGATTAGTATTTCCTTGTGTATATACTCCATGTTTTATTTACCCATTGATCTGCTGATGGACTGCATGGCAGGTTCTGTTTCTTGGCTATTGTGATTTGTGCTCTTATAATCATAGATGTGCATGGATCACTACAGTATGCAGGCAGCCCTTAATTCCTTTGGGTATACGGTCAAGAGTGAAATAGCTGAATCCAATAGTATTTCTATGTTAGAATTTCCATCATGGTTTCCATAGTAGCTGTGCTGGTTTATATTCTCACCAACAATGTGAGAGGCTTCTGTTTCTCCAGCATTCTCAAAAGCATCCATTCTTTTGTTCATTTGTTTTTACTGCTGAAAACTTCTTACTAGGGCAAGATGAAATCTCATTGTAGTTTTAATTTGAATTTCTGTAATAACTGGAGATGTTGGACATTTTTTCATGTGTTTTTTGACCACTTGAACTTGTTTTGAAAAGCATACATTCAGCTCTTTAGCCCACTTTTTAATTGAGTGTCTTATTTTATGGGGGTTAAGTTTTAAAGTACTTTGTATGTTCTAGATATTACTCTTTTTCAGAAGAGTAAATAGCAGGCAGATTGGCAGCAGACTGGGGTGGGGGCAGCACTTCCCTAGCCAGGGCGCTGCAGAAAAACTAAGCAATAGGAAAGGCCCAGAGACTTGCGCCACTCACCCATCTGGAAGAAACCAGAAACATGACAAGACAAACAGCAAAAGGCCTCCAACCACCGAACCAGGGAAAGTGAGTTCAGGAGAGGTAAGTACAGAGGAGGTTGAGGGCAGCAAACATGCAATATCAGACACGGCCTCATCGGAAATAAAGAAATACTTCAGTGACCTCATCACAAATTTAAATCTGAAACTGTAACTCAGGTGAAGCAAGATATAAGAAGATTAATAAAAGAAATGCTGGGTAATCCTCAAGAAGACACAAATGGAAGAATAGAGGAACCCAGAAAAAGGAGAGAAGCCTTTGATGAAGAATATAAACAAAATCTAGAATACGTGAAACAGATCCAAAGAGAATATCAGGAAATTAAAAACTCCATTGAAAGCTGGTAAAACTCCTTAACAGAAACTAAAGACAGACTTTCAAAACTTGAAGATAGAATTGCAATATATGTTCTCAAAAGGAAGAATCTCTTAAAAATAACAAGGAACCAGGAAGTAATGATACAAAGGCTAGAAGACAACAAGAGGATTTATAACCTAAGAATAAAAAATGTGAACAAAGAAGCAGGGACAAATACAAATGAAATAAAAAGGCTATTCACAGAAATAATTAAGGAAAACTTCCCAAACATAGGAAACAGAAGTGATGCTCAGATATATGAGCCATACAGAACTCCAGCCGGTTACAACCAAATCAGACCTACACCCAGACATATAATAATCAGGATCCCAGAAATCCATCACAAGAACAGAATATTAAAAGTGGTCCATGAAAAGAAATAGATTACCTATAAAGGAAAACTCATCAAAATCTCAGCAGACTTCTTGATGCAAACTATCAAATCAAGAAGAACTTGGAGCGAAATATTTCAAGCCTTGAAAGAAAATAACCTCCAGCCCAGAATGATGAACCCTGCAAAACTGTCTCTCAAAATTAATGGAGAAACAAGATATTTCCACGACAAAGAGGAACTGGGGGAGTTTGTGACCACCAATCCAACTCTGAAAAGAATACTGAAGGACATTTAGAGAGAGAGAAGAAAATCACCAGGATTCCAGGAACAATGGCAGAAAGGCCTCAATGAAAGGGGGAGACAGTGGAATGAAGGAGAAAAGTGAACAACAATGACAGAAAAATAGCATAGCAGAGATGAGGCAGAGAAGATTGGCTATATCGCTGTTTTGTCTTGACTGATTTTATTTGAATCTGGTATGCTTGAGAGCATTAAGTCTAAGGGTAGAGGCAACTACTCTGAAGATGACAAGATTCAATAGGATACCCATTCTGGTTTGATTATTAACTGCCTTTGAAGTCCTATAATGTCTCCAATGTTTAGTTTTTATTAATAGTGCTATGTACCACTAAGTTTAATTATACTATGTCTGACGAAATAGACAATTTTATTGAAAATAACCAGAGACATCATAGTAACTATAGTAGATCACCTAGTATTGTGGTTTTATATGTCCTTTTCATGTTTCTCTTGGAATTTGTATTGTTGACTTGTTTTGACTTGTTTCTCCCTCTAATACAGAAAGACAAGGTATACATGTAGAGACTTATACATGTATAGAACTTCTAAACAGTTTACAAGAATGGATTATAGTTATTGTAAAGAAAAAAAGAGAGGAAAAGAAGTATTCTAAAGGATATAACTGCACATATGTTTAAGTATGTAGGATTGATAACCATATTACTAAGTTTTTGTTGGATAGATGAACAGAACTGATTGCAGTCTAACTGTTTGAATGTCCACTTTGTAGGCTTTACTTTTGTAACTTGAACAACTACTTCTAAGAGGAAAATATATAATTATCAACTAGTTATTTCTTACTGGTTATTCTGGGGGTTTTTTTGTTTTGTTTTGTTTTTTTGAAATTTTGTATTTCTAAACTCTTTGTTTCATTTTTTCTTTAAATAAAAAAGTAGAGTAAATAGCAAAGAATTTCTCTTTAATAGGTCATCTCTAAACTCTGTTAATTGTTTCATGCAATACTCAAAACTTTTCAATTTGAAACCTTCCCACTTGTTGAATCTTGACATAAATTCCTGTGGTGTTAAAATCCCATTTCAAACCTGGGTCTTCAGCTTTAAGTGTTTCTCCTATGTTGTCATCCAACAGTGTCAATGTTTCCAGTTCTTTATCTATGGCTTTGGTTCATTTTTATTTCATTTTAGTACAGAGTAAAAGATAAAACTCTCCTTGTATTTTTCTGCATAGTTGTAGCACCACTTGTTAAAGAGACTGTCTTCCTCATGCATGTGACTGTAGTTCCTTCATCAAAAATTAGCTGCAGGAAGGTGCTTGACTTTGGCTCTGTGTTTCCTGCCTTATTATACTGTTCTGCATTCCTGTTTTTATGTGGGGACCATGCTGATTTTGATATAGCTTACAATAGGCTTAAAGGTATAGTGATGCCTCCAGGATTAGCCTATTTGCTCAGGATTTCTTTGGCTATTCTGGTTTTGTTTTGTTTTGTTTTTTTTGTTTTATTTTGTTTTGTTTTGTTTTCTGATGCCAGACAAATTCACCCAGAAGAATGCTGGTATTTTAATAGGAATTACATTGAAACTAGACCTCTTTAGGTAACATGACTCTTTTAACAATATTAATTCTCCCAATTTGAGAACAAGAGAGGCCTTTGATTTCTAAAGTTGTCTTCAATTTCTTTCTTCAGAGTTCAGTAAATTTCATTATGGAAGTATGTTACCTCCTTGGATGGTTCATTTCTTAGCACATACTATATTTAATTCCTTTCAAAATGATCATCAATGGAAATATTTTTCTAATTCTCTTTTGGTGGGTTCATTATTTGTGTACAGGAATACAACAGCTTTTTATGTATTAATTTTATATCCTGACACTTTGCTGAATTTATTCACTCTATAGAAAGGACCTCTGAGGGCATTCTGAATCTTTATAATCTGCAAATAGGAATAACTCAGTTCCATGACTTTGGGTCAAATCCACAAAGCTGAAAGAATGAAGCCAAGTTAGAATGCAGAGACTGAGATCCTGAATAATTCATCTCTGCATCGTCTCCATCTAAAGAGCTGAGATAATCAACTAATCTTCAGATTCAACCATGCTAACAGTGTAGTGAGTCAGAACAAAGAATGGAGAGATTCGACTTCATTTCTTATTTATATCTATTTTATTTCTAATCTCCTTTCTTATTGCTCCAGCTAAAAGCTGGAGAAGTATTTTGAACAAGAGGGATGAGAGCAAACACTCTGGTTTTGTTCCAGACTTTAGAGGGAATTCTTTAAATATTTCCTTATTTAGGAATATGTTGGCTGTGGTTTTGTCACACATGGCTTTTCTCAGTTTAAGACCCTCCCATACCTGCTGTCCATAGGGTTTTTATCGTGGAGTGGTGCATGATTCTGTAAGAGGATTTTAAAGCTTCTAATTGAGATGATCATGTAAATTTTCCCTATTTCTGTGGTTTATTATATTTATTGATTTACATATGTTGGACAGCACTTGTATCTCGGCTAAAACCATCTTGGCTATGATACCCGATCTCGATGTAGTGTCTGAATGCTGTAGATGAGGGTCTTATACACATTATTTGCATCTCTGTTCATCAAGAATGCAGTCAGTAACTTTTTCTTTTTTTGTTACATCCTTATCTGGTTTTGGTATGGGTATAAAATAAATTACAGTTTATGGAAGTATATTTTTATATTTTGTATACTTATTTCTAAATAATTTTCTGTTTCATGGAAATATTTGAGGATCACTAATGTTAGATCCTCTCTGAAGGTCTGGTAGAATTCAGCCTCACATCGGTGTGGACTTGATCTTACTTTTCCTGCATGTAGAGTTTTAGTTACTGCTTCAATCTCAATGCTTGTTATTTAATTTTTGTGTGTCCTCTTGGCTCACTTTTGGCAGGTCTTCTGTGTCTAAGAAGTCATCTATTTCCTCCAAATTCTCCAATTTGTTAGGATGCAACATAAGTCCTGATTTTAGTGGTGTCTGTTTTATGTCACTTTCTCTATTTCTAATTTTACTAATGTAAGCACTCTGTTTCTTTTGGTAAATTTGTCAAAAGGATTATCAAACTTCTTTTGAAAGAACTCATCTTTTATTTGTTTATCTTTTGTATTTTATTTTTACTTTCAATTTTATTCCTTCTCTGATGTGTATTATTTCTTTTCTTGTAGTGGTTTTCAGTTTAGTTTGTTCTTTCTTGTCTAGATTATGTATTCAGAGTTGCTCTTTTTTTTAAATAAAGATTCACAGCAATATGCTTCCCTCTTAGACTTGTGTGTCCCACAGATTCTGATTTGTAGTATTTCCAATGTCATTTGATTTTAGAAATTTTAAAATTTCTAATTTATTCGATAACCTATTGATTATTTTAGAGTGTATTTTTCAACTGCCGTTTTCTTCAGTGTCTGTGACATTATTTTTTTTTTCCTGTCAAATTTTAGCTTTATTCCATTGTCATCCAATAGGGCACAAAAGATCAGTTTTTTGTATTGATTGGACTTGTCTTAGGAGCTAAATCTGTATTTTGTTTTGGAGAAGTTTCCATGGGTTGCTGAAAAGAAAGTGTATTCTGCTAATGTTGAGTGAATCACTCTATAGATAACAGTTAAATGTATTTGGTCCATAGTGTAGTTCAACTTTGTATCTTTTTGTTGAATGTTTTTGTCTAGTTGATCTATCTATTTATGATATTGGGGTGTCAAAGACTTCCTATGATTGTGTCTGACTCTCTCTGAAATTTTGTGTCAACCAGTGTTTGTTTTATGAAGTTGGGTGTGCCAATATTCAGTTTGTATTTATAATTGTTATATCGTCTTCATTAATTTTTCCCTTTACCAACATGTGTGGTTCTCTCTATCTTTTCTGACCAGCTTTGGTTTGAAATCTGTCTTGGAAGATATGAGTATAGCTACATTTTCTTGCTTTTGGGTTCCAGCTATATGGAGTATCACTCTCTACCTTTTCATTTTGTTTCTGCATGTCTTTACAAATAATGTATGTTTCTTGTAGACAACGTATGGATGGCTGTATCTTGTTTTTTGAAGTGTCTGCCAATCTGTGTCTTTTAATTGGAGAGTTAAGACCCTTTACCTTCAGTATTATTAAAAGGGCTGTAGTAGTTCCTGTCCTTCAGTTGTTTTCTGATGTTTGATTCCTTTTCATTATTTAATTCTCTTCCAATGAGCTTTATTGTTTTTCTTTGTCCTGGAGTTCTTGTCTTCTCGATCTGTGTTTAGAGTTCTTTAAAATATTTTTGTAATGCTGGATTGATGGTCCCAAATTTCTCTAGCTTACACATATGTGGAAGGTCTTGATTTTTCCTTCACTTTTTAAGATAGTGATATAGGATATCAGAATCTCAATTGGCAATTGTTTTCTTTAAGGCTGTGAAGAACATCATTCCAAGCCTTCCTGACATTTAGGGTTTCTATTGAGAAATCTGCTACTATCCTGATGGGTTTGCCCTTGTAAGTGATTTGTCTTTCTCTCTCTGCTTTTTCTTTGCTCTGAATTTCTAGTATGTTGCCTGTCATGTGTCATGAGAAGATCTTTTTCTAGTCATGTCTGTTTCAGGTTCTAAATGTCTTCCCTTATTTGGATGTCCATCTCATTCCCTGGTTTGGAGAAATTTTCTGCTATAATTTTAAATTATTTCTTTTGGATTTATCCAGGCACTCTCATGTAATCTGTTTGATGTTGATTATTCATTTTTACTTTGGTCTTCCTGAATGTTCTAGCACTTATACCTGCCTTCAACTCCTGATTTTTTATTTTGACTGATCTATTCTCTTGCCTAGATTTTCAATTTAGTTTTTTATTTGATTTGTTCTGGTTTTCATTTCTGGGATTCTGTTTGGTTCTTTTTTCAGAACTTCTCTTTACTAAAATGGTCTTTCATATCCTTTATTGTTGTATTTAATTAGCTTAACTATTTATTTGTATCTTTAAGATCACTGATCACTCTGAAATTTTGTTCACCTTGTTTGTCTTTGACTTCACTAATAAGTTTAACTATCAGTTTTTTAAATTCTCCAGAATCTCATCCATTTCGGTATCTGCTTTTGAGGCATTAGGTATTTCTGGGGGTATCTTATTGCTTTGTTTTCTCATTTTAGTTGTACATGTATATTGAAGTTTGTAGAATACTTTGGTATAATATTTCTTTCAATGTTGTGTGGAGTGTTTTGTTTTTGTTTTTTCTTTCTTTCCTTTTTTTTTCTTTTGGTGGGTGGGGATGGATAAATGTCTTGTCCTATGTTGTGAGCATGTCTCCTCCATGTGAAAATTTCTGCTCAGTCTATTCTGGGGGCTAGGTTCAGGCTCTAGGATTGATTTGAGTGCAGGTAGTAACTAGAAGTAACATCAACACTTGATGCTGAAGAATTTGATGTGCACGATCTCTACCATTACACTGACTCAGTCAGAATGGTAATAGGGCATAGTAGACTAAACCAAGTTAACATAAGATTCACAGTATTTCAAATAGTATATCAGCAAAAGAGAAGAAGAGATTGGAAGGAAAAAGAATAAAAATAATATAATGCAGAAAATGAAGAAAAGGGGAACAGTAAAGGAGGTAGTGGGGAGAAGTTAAAGGTAGAGAAAAGAAGTATAAATGAGGAGGTTAGGAAGGAGAAAATGGAATTATGTTCAGATGTTGATCAAACAGTTTTAGGTATTCTTAAGGAACACAGCTGGTGTGGGAATATAAGGCCAAAAAAAAAATAATGTTATAGAGTTGAAGTGGTGAACTATTCCATGTGTACTATATAAAATAGTAGTCGTTCTCATTAACAAAAAATCAGTTACCCATAAAGACACAAAAAGGTAAGATGTAAAAGAAAAGACAGAGAAGAGAAAAAGAAGGTAGTTGTCTTGTTTTGCTAATTAAGGATCCCTGCAGTTTTCCACTGGAGTTTTCTTTAGTGTACAGTACTGGGGCCTCTGCTGTTCGTAGATTTAGTGGTTGCATATTTATTCCACTCCTTCTGGTGCATTTTGAGCCAAGAATCTTACACAGCCAGGCCCTTGCAGAATGCTTCATTCTCTTACTTTCTCTGTCTCTGGAACTCCCAGCAACCTTGCATCAGCTGTCCCAAACCTCTGTGATTTCAGTGGCATTTGAGGGTGAGGGAAAATGTTTTCTCAGCTAACACCAAGAGGTTCACTCCTCCCTAGATGCCCACAGGTCCCAGATGCCCTGGACCTCCAAGCTTATCTTTAACACCTGTTTCTGCCTGTGCCCAGAGCTAGGGAGGCAGAAGCCCAAACCAAGATTACCTGCTTTTCTACTTGCAGCTTCTATCCTCAACTCAGTTGCCTAAGAATGGCTCAGACTTCTGACATCCTCTGATAATGGAGTCTGTGAACAGGGAAGCACTTTATCAGACCCCAGGCTGTGTCCTAAAGTGGGAGACAATGTGGCATGGATGGTACTATAGGCCAGAGATGGTGACTTAGAGGTGAATGCTCACTCTCCAACCAAAAGCCCACTTACTTAACACAGAGCACCAGCACTGCAGTGTAACCTGAACATTGAGGGGTTCTTTGGTTTAGGAAAAACATCTCTTACATTTACATCTTTTGTCCTGAAAGAAAAGCTAATAAAACGCGTGTGATGGGTTGGCCACCAGTGCTGCAGGCAGTGATATCTGGACAGCTGTGGCCGTCCATTGCCTTGGTCTGTCAGAAGTTTTTGTATGTTTCACAGAACATCTTGGTGCCTGGGGAGCCTGAGCTGGGAGCATAGCCCATGAACGATGAAGTATTATCACAGACTCCATGCCTTGCTGCATAGGGGGAACCGGGAAGCTCCACTGGCCCTGCAGTCCATGGTATCACCATGTCTGGGGGGGAATGGGGCTCAGGTTGGGGAGTGGTCTCATTCCTCATATGAGCTTTCCCTTTTTCTGTACTTCACCTGTGCACTGTCCCATGCGGGTTGTCCTCCCTTGGAGGATGTCTCTACCATCTCACAGAGCTGTGCGCTGAGTAACTTGGTCCATTCCCTGGAGGTTTCTGAGTTCTGCTACCTCAGTGCCACCATGCTTCCTCCCTCAAGCCCATTTATTTGGTATCAGAAGGGTCTAAAATTTATCCTAAGTGTGTGTGTGTGGGGGGGAAGAACAGCCCTTTCAGAAAACTGTGGCATGAACAATCAGACTCTGGCACTGAAATAAACCTTAGAAATGACCAGCTTAAAAATTCTCAGGACACTGACGCTCAGGATGGAAAGGAAACTCCCAAACCCTCCAATCTGCAAAGAAATAAGTGGAGTAACTGTCTTTGGATGCACACTACCGGGGATCCTTTGTAGACATGGAGTTTTCATGTGTGTACATGGAGAAGCTATAACCATTTTTATCCAGTGAGACTCTGGAGGATTTAAAAATGAAAGGCAGTGTTTACCTTTGTATCCAAGATAAGCAACAGCATGATAATCTAAATGTTCCTCCAAATGGCTGTATTTCTAATTTAATAGGCATATGGTTCTCATGTATTAATTAAGAAACCAACTTCCTTGTTGAAAGGACACCTTATAAAGCTTTCTAAATACGTTTGAGGGCAGTGCTTTATGTTCCCCTACTGAGTAATTAGTTTCACTTGTTTAAAATTAGGACAGCCAGCAGGTTAACCAAATGACATACATAATATAACACATGTAGCAACAGATCGCATTGATCTATTCTTAGCAGTTCTCCCTGTCTATGTTCCTGCCTACATTCTTTACAAGAATCATTTCCCAACACAAAATTAAGTTATTTTTCCCAGTGACTAAATATTTTTAAAGGCCTTTAAAAATTACAGCTAGCTAATAGGTGAAAGGGTGACCTTAAATTATTTTTCCAGTATTCATTAAACGTCAACAGTTGTCTTAAAAATTCCTTGGGTTCCTTACAAGTGCCCAATAACCAGTGACACTGAGTTTGTGGTGTTCAGATTTTTATTTTGTTAATCATGGTTGATTGCAGAATCAGTAGTTAAGACACTTAAACTAAAGACTGTTTCAGAAATCAGTTGGGATTTAGATAATACAGAACATCTCACCAGGAGTAAATAAAGTACATATAGGATATATCTTCTGCACACAGCTATCAACAATTGATAAGGACTGTCAAGAAAAAGCAAAATGTAAGTCATTGGGGAAAAAAATCATTCTCCTTGCACTCAAAAATTCTACACAGCAATCTGAAAGCAGGGAAGATGGTGAGAACCTAAAAGAACTAAGTGAGTAACCTGAGCTGGTTAGCCGGGTGGGGAGAAAAGCACCTTTGTAATATGGGAAGAGAATGATCTGTAGAAGGGTCAGTCTGCATAACTCCATTAGGATAGCATTTGAATGGTTTTAGGAGGCTGCTGCTTTAGTCTCTGATTTGTAAACTTCTGTGCCCTGGGGAGTCAAAGCCTCTCACTTTAAGGCTTGTTCCCAGTGGATATTTCTGGAGCTGTGTGGCTCTGCCATCCCACTGCACTCAGTCTTTTAAAGAGAACACTAGATGAGGAAACAGGAAGCTTTCAGGTTGGCCTCAAGGATTACATATCAGTACCTCAGCTAGCCTTCTTTGCATTGCTTGGAGCCAATTGAAGGGAGAAGAAATACCGTAGCCAGCTCTGTACACATCAGTGCATGGAAACAAGACTGGATTTAACTAATGCTGAAGCAATTGTTCTACATTTAAAGGGAACCACTCAAATTATCTCCTATGGTATGCATAAATACTGTCATCTCTTGTGTCTCTACTCTTCAACTTAATTTGCCTTATTAATCATCGAATTACTAACTCTATCCCCTATTCTTTTGCCCAACTCTTAGTTGATTAGAACACTTACTTGACAATATGCTTACCTGACAATGCTCAAGACAATTTGAATTTGGACAAAAGAAGAATAGGGGATGGAGTTAGTAATTCCAACTCCATTAATTCCAATTAAGGCCAATTTAAGTTAAAAAAAACTCTCACATATGGAAAGTATGAAAAACTGGAATCACTAACACACACATTCAGTTAGCTCTGGACTAGCAGTACCTCATATAACAGCATTGAGTTGTGGGGAAAAGGGAGTCATTTCTCTACCTGATGGAGCAAACCAGGACGGAAGGAGACAAGGTTCATTACAACCTAGGTAAGGATGGACAGGGAGTTTAGGATAAAGGCTTCTTTGGAGGGAAGATACTGTTTGATGATTTTGCTTTTATTTACAGGAACAAATAGACTTTTATTTGCTAATATTTCAAATGAGTCAGAAACAAATTTTGGAGTTCATAATTCAGAAGAAGATACTTCCTTCTTGTAATTGAATAGGTCATCACATGGCACATAAGATTCTCTAGAAGAGACTCTTTAAATTCAAACTCAGTAACTGCCTGTCAATTCCCAAACTGGTGGAGTAGAAGGAAGATCTTCTTGTCCAAGGAATGGAAGGAGTTGCACTGATCCAAGAAGGCAGTGTGTAGCGTATCGTTGGAGATGGAGAGAGTAGGCATTGCCACAAGTGTCAGGTTTCTTGGGTGGCTTGAACCACCTTGTTTATTTATAGCTACAATCTCAGTTGTGTCCAGAAGTTCTATCTGATGCAATAGCCAAGAGTCAGGATGCGTCTTGCTCTGCAGGGATGCAGGAGGGTCAAGAAACTCTTTTAGAGTGCTCCAATATGCATCCATGATTCTAGTCATAAGAAACCAGATACTTTAAGCCACATATGTATAAATAAACACAGTATAGTACGCTTCAAGAAGTAAAAAGCAAGCACACACTTCAAATTTAACCAGAACTTGGAACTAAATTTAAGCTAGTATTCTCAGAAAAGATCACAACATTTTGCCTACAACTGCAGAATTTGGTGGCTTCTCTGGTGGTCTAGAAAGTATTTGTACAAAAGGAAGCACTCATTTTGAACATCCAGTTTCCACAGCAAAGAGTCTTTTACTCTGCTGCAGATATAGGAGAAATGGGGGAATGAGAAAGGCTTTTTATGGAATGGTTAAAATACACCAAATTCCATGTCAAACATTTTATATAAATCATTTGTAAGTCCCAAAGTGTTATATGAAGATGTCCTCTTAGCTTAAGTTCTCAGAGAAGTTAAGAGACTTCTCCAAAGTTCAAATGCTTAAAAAGTGATATGATTTAACCAAAGTCCTTTTTTATGTGTTCTTAATCTTTCCAGTAATTTTTCACTAATAAGTTATTAACAGTGATGATATTGCCCTCAAAGTATTAATACAGACACAGAAACATTTATCCAGGAAGATACTTGATGTGACTGAAAACTCCAAAGAATGTTTAAATTTTCAAAAAAATGTTGTAGGAAATACACATGGTCATTAAACTTCCTCACAACACTCTCACTTGCTTAGAACGTGTGTATCCCATCATTCTGGCCACTTTCTGAAGCAATGCTGTAAGTCCTCTTGTCCATCTTTAGTTATGTTGACATAGTTGCCTCAGTGTCCCATTGAGTCAAAGCACCTAATTTTCATGGTCATTTTGACTTCAGAGAAGATCTCCAAGTTGCATGGTGCCAGATGTCATGAATAAGGTGCCCGAGAACACACTCCAGATGTAATGTGGATGACTCTGCTGGATGACAATTGTCAGCCCCATTCACTACATTTTCATAGGTTTCATGTAAAAAAATGGAATAAGACTGTCAGAACTACTTCAAAAAGTAGCAAGAGTGGTGGTACTTTACAATCCAGAAGCTATATTCTGAGGGGAAGGAATGGCAATGTGCCTTTTACTCTAATAAAAATATTTAAATATTCTCCACAGGATCTGATCACTAGAAGTACAACCTTGCTTTGAAGAGATGAAACTAGCTATAGGTGGTGATTATTTGGAAATTAGGTCATTATTAATTTTTTAATCATATTAGGTATTAATGTGTTCCCAATTCAGAGAGTATATCACCACTGTGCACTGAATTGATCTGTGTACTTAAGGGTTCAAACTATGTTCTTGAGTTCATGTGAATGGACTTCATCAGTATCAGGAAGCATCTCAGCAGCGAGACAGAATTCAAACTGTAGCTATTTTCCCCTATATGTCATTACATAGTTACAAGCTAATCAACTTTATAATAATAAACTAGAAAAATGAAAACAACTCTATCTCCCTTTGGGCAGCAAATGACTCAAGGATGTGTTTTTTAAGACAATTCTATACATTAATTTTTATTTTTGTTGCCATTTGCTATGGTTTGTGTCTGGGTGTCCCCCCCAAAGCTTCATGCTATCAGGGAGGTAGCTGAGTTTAGTGTTTGTGATTGGTTTGTTGTCTAGCACTGGGATTGGCAGTGTGAGTGTGGTGCTCACCCAGAAACAGGTGCCAACATAAAATACAATGGAGGGAAAGAGATTGCTTTACCCTTTTGCCCTTTTTGCTCTTGTCACTTGTGGCTGCCATGAATAGAAGCCCCTTAGACACACACCCCCTACCTTGGAGCCAGCTGGGTATGAACTGAGACCTCTACCAACTGTAAGCTAAATAAAACTTTCTTTCCTGCATTTTAGGTGTCAAGCATTTTGTCTCAGCAATGCGAGAAAAGTAACCAATATGTCATTATTTTCAAATTATTTCCTGCTTCTATAAAAGACAAATACGTGCTTTGGTCCTAAAGTACTTTATAATGTCTCTATGGGTAGCAAGGTACAAGTAATTAAAGAAGTATGGAGCCATTTACCAGTTATCCTAGGTTCAGTGGCCAGTTTCACAGAATATCTAGACTCTGGGAGCCCTCCTGAGATCACCCGCCTACTTTGGGATTGTAGGAAATCCACGGGTCATTTCCGGATGCGTCTTCTGCTGCTGACAGCACCTGGGGCTACGTATGGAAAGAACCAGTACTTGTGTCACACATCCAATTTTTGTGTTGTGGTAGCAATGTTAAATTAGAAAGAGGGACGCACAGACCATCCTGATTATCAAAAGACTTTTAATTAATTTTTTTATTTTAAAAAGCAAAACAAAAAGCATAGAAATGATAATTTTTTTAAAAGGTAGGGAATTAACAATAGTTAAGATATTGTATATTGTTATCTTAGAAGTAGTAGTTAGTTCAGGTTATAAAATATAGGCACAAAAGTGATCAAACACTGACAGCACAAACTATTCTTTTTGATGAACTGAAAATAATATATTTATCTAGCATAGATATACATGCATTTATATATGTTTACCAACATACATATAATCTTTTCCTTTCTTCCTTTTTTCCTTTCCCCTATACCAGTTATTCGGTTCTTTTGAGCACTTTTTTCCCTTCATTATTTCAGTATATTTTGAATCTTTTTACTCTTTTGGATGGTTTTTTATCATTTTCTAAACAAGGAAGACAATACAATATTTATAAATATGAGTTTGATTTATTTCACTTATGAGTAAGGTCTCAAGTTGCCTCTGTTTACCTATAAAAGCCTCAAGATTATTCTTTTTATAGCTGAATAATACTCCATTGTATAAAAATTCCACATCTTTTTTATCCATTCTGCAGTTAATGGGCATTTTGGTTGTTTTCAAGATTTAGCTGTTACAAATTGTGTTGCTATAAACATGGGTGCACATCTATCACTGTGGCATTACATTTTCAATTTTTCTAGAAAAATACCCAGAAGGGGAATAGCTGGGTTGAACAAGACCTCCAATTCTAGCTTTTTGAGGAATCTCCACACCGATTTCCACAGTGGCAGCACCAGTCTACACTCCCACCAACAGTGGAGAAGTGTTCCTTTTTCCCCACAGGGTGGCCAATATTTGGTATCAGTTGATTTCTTGATGGCAGCTATTCTTTCTGGAGTGAGATGAACTCTCAGTGCTGTTTTAATCTGCATTTCTGGAATGACCAGTTGAGCATGTATTCATGTATTTATTTGCCATTTGTATATCTTCATCTGAAAAGAGCATGTTTTCAGATGCCCATTTTTGGATTGGGCCTTTGAATGGGGGGGGGCTTGATGTTTTTCAGTTCTTTATATGTGCTAGATAAGTGCTTTATCTGAGGGACAGCTTGCCAAAATTCTTTCCCATTCTGTGGGTTTTCTCTTCACTCTGTTGGTGATTTCTTTTGAAGTACAAGAAACATTTGAATAAGAAGAGGTCCCAGTTGTTGATCCTTTGAAATGCTTCCCGTGTATTTTGCGTTTTATTTATAAATTCTTTGCATACCCCTATGTCTGAAAGATTTCTACCTACCTTGTCTTCCAGTAGATTTAGTGTTTCTGTTTTACTGTTTAGATCTTTGATCCATTTTGACTTTAGTTTAGTGCATGGTGATAGGCATGGTCTGGTTTTAGTCTTTGGCATGTGGAAAGCCAGTAATTTCAGCACCATTTATTAAAGAGGCTTTCTCCTTACCGTTTAGCCCCTTGTCAAAGATAAGGTGGCTGAGTGTTTTTGTAGTTGTGTCTTCATCTTCTAATCTGTTTCACTGATTCTCAGGTCTATTTTCTTGCCAGTACCATTCTGACTTTCTCACTGTAGCTTTGTAGCATAATTTCAAGTCAGGGATTGTGATGCCTCCTGCCTTGCCTATGTTGCCCAGGATTGCTTTTGCTATTCTAAGTCTCTTCTGTTTCCAAATGGATTTTATGAATGTTTTTTTCTAGATCTATAAAGTATGTTAATGTTATTTTGATTAGGATTGCGTTAAATCTGTATAACAATTTTGGGAGTATGGCCATTTTCACAATGTTGGTTCTTGCTAACCAACAGCAAGGAATATATTTCCATTTTCTGACATTCTCCTTTGATCTCCTTTTTTAGAATACTATGATTTTCAACATATAGGTCTTTTGCATCCTTTGTTAGGTTGATTCCTAAGTATTTGTTTTAAATGCTATGTGGATGCTATTGTGAAAGGTGTTATTTACATAATTTCTCTCTCAGTGAGTTTGTTGTTTGTGTATAGGAATGCTATTGATTTTTGAGTGTTGACTTTGTATCTAGCTACACTGCTGAATTTGCTTATTAACTCTAGTAGTCGTTAGATAGAGTTTTTGGGGTCTTCTATGTAGAGTATTATGTTGTCTTCAAGTAATAATAACCCTAAGGTCTTTATGAGATTGAGATAGATACGATCTATTCCAAGTGCTATAGGGTTTTTATCATGAACAGATGTAGGACTTTATCAAAAGCTTTTTCTGTGTCTATTGAGATTATCATGTGATTTTTACCTTTGGCTCTGTTGATGTGGTTATTACATTTATTGATTTGCATATGTTAAACTATCCCTGTATTCTTGGGATAAATTCCACTTGGTCATCATGTATAATCTTCTTGGTCACTTTCTGAATTCTGTTTGTTAGTATTAAGAATTTTTGCATTGGTGTTTATTAGGAAGATTTCCCTATAGTTCTACTTTTTGGTTGGGTCTTTCTCTGCTTTTGGTATCAGAATAATATTTTCCTCCAGCAATGAGTTAGGAACAAATGGTTCCCTTTCAATTGCATTGAAAAATCTGAGGAGTATTGCATTAAATATTAGCTAAATTTCTTATAGAATTCAGCCATGAATCCATCAGGACCTGGGCTTTTCTTTGTTGATAAGTATTTAACAACATTTTCAATTTCAGTAGCTGATATTGGGTTATTCAAAATTGTTATATCTGCATGATTCAGCTTCAGAAATTCATACATTTCTAGAAATCTGTCCATTTTCTCTGTTTTCTATCCTATATAAGTAAAGATTTTTAGTGCAAATATTCATGATCTTCTGAATTTCCATGGGATCTGTAGTAATTTCACCCTTCTCATTCTTTATTGCATGAATTTGATTTTTTCTTTTTCTTGATAAGGTTTGCTAAAGGTTTATCAATTTTGTTTATTTTCCCAAAGAAGCATTAATTTTTGAATTGTTTTCTTTTTCCTGATAAAGTTGGCTAAAGGTTTATCAATTTTGTTTATTCTACCAGAGGATACTAATTTTGTTTATTCTACCAGAGGATATTAATTTTTTGAATTGTTTTCTTAGTCTCAGTTGTGTTAATTTCTGCTCTGATGTTTATGATTTCCTCTCTTCTATGAGCTTTGAACTTGACTTTTCTTTTTCTAGAAGCTTGAGGTATAGCATTAGGTTGTTTATTTTGCCTTGTTCTGTTTTCCTAAAATGACAATTTATTGCTATATAATTCCCTCTTAGGACTACTTTCCTTGTATCCTATAGGTTTTGGTATGTTATACCTTCATTTTCATTGAAGTGTAGATATTGCTTAATTTCTTCTTTTATTTCACCTGTATCCCATTGGTTGTTCAAGAAGTTCTTATTTAATTTCCATGTGTTTATGTAGGTTTTACAAATTTTTGCCATTAATTTCATTGCACTATGGTCAGATAATATGCATGGGATAATTTTAATCCCTTTGCATTTACTTAAGAATGTTCTATGGGCTAATAGGTGGTCTCTTTTAGAGAATGTCCCATGTGCAGCTGAGAAGAATGTGTACTCTGATGTGGTTAGGTGGAACACTCTGTAAACATCTACTAGGTCCATTTGTTCACAGGTTTGATTTAGTTTTGTTATTTCTTTGCTAACTTTTTGTCTGGTTGATCTATCTCTTTGTGACAATTGGGTATTAAGGTCCCCTATTATAACTCTGTTATTATGTATTTGATTTTTCAAGTCTATTAGTGTTTGCCTTATATAGTTGGGTGCTCCTGTATTTGGTGCATATATGTTTATATTTTTTAGGTCTTCTTAAAGTTTTCCACTAACAAGTGTAGTGACATTCTTTATCTCTTTTGATAATTTTTGGTTTGAAGTTCACAAAATTCTGTCTGTGAACAGAATATCTACCCCTACTTTTTTCTGGGTTCTTGTTTAATGAAATATTGTTTTCCATCCTTTGACTTTTAGTCTGTGAGTTTCCTTTTGACTCAGATGTGTTTCCCATATACAGTATATTATTGGATCCTGTCTCTTGATTAATTTTGTCAACCTATTTCTTTTAATTGGTGATTTGAGGCCATTTACATTGATTGATATAACTGATACTTATTGGCTCAACTTTGTCATGTTATTTTTCTGTTGTTGGTTTCCTGCTTTCTCCCCTTGTTTAATTGCTTACCCTCTGTGGTGATTCCTTTCTTTTGTTGTTCTAGGAATTGTAGTCATTTTTATCTGTATCTAGTATGTCTTTCAGTACTCTTTCTAGGGCTGATTTGCTGGACATGAATGTCTTTGGTTGTTCTTTGTCTTGGAAGTATCTTATTTCTCCATCAATTTTGAAAGAAAGTTTTGCAGGCTACATCAATCTTGGTTGAATGTCATTTTCTTTCAGGGCTTGAAACATTTCACTCCAAGCTTGTCTTAGCTTGAGGGTTTGTGTTAAGAAGTCTGCCATAATTTTAATAGGCTTTCCTTGATAGATGAGTTGTGTCTTTTCTTTCACAGCTTTTAGTATTCTATTTGTATGCTGGATTTCTGGGATCTTTATTATATGTCTGGGTATAGATTTAGTTTTGATATGACTGTTTGGTGTTCTATATGCCTTACTTATCTGTATACCTGATTTTTCCCCATGTTTGGGGAATTTTCTGTGATTACTTCTGTGAATAATTTACTAATGTCATTTGTGCTGACTCCTGCATCATCTCTGATGCCTGTTAGTTTTATATTGTTTCTCTTTGCACCATCTTGAATCTGTCAAATTGTCATTTCATGCTGCCTTGTTGTTTTTAAGAGTCCTATCCTTTCATGATCACTAGCTGAAATCCTGTCCTCAAGTTCTAAAATTCTATCCTCAGCCTCATTCAAATGGTTTTGCCAACTTTCAATAGATTTTTTTAAAATTTCCTGGATATCTCTTTAAATTTGTCTCATGCATTCTACTTCTTTTATATATTGTTCATTCAAGGTTTCCACCATTTTCCCATGCTCCTGTACTTTTTTAATCTATGTCCTCTCCAGTTATGCAGAGCAACTCCTTTATTAATGTTATGATTTCTCTCCTTATGTGAGATATGATTTCTAATCTGATTTCCTCTATAGCCTCATAGATTTGTTTCTTTATTTCACTTAGTATCTTTTCAGAAATTTCAAGTGTATGACTTCTAATGTCCTCTATTTCAATATCTCCTATACTTGTTCCTGATGGACTGGACATTTGAAATTGCATTTTGTTTTTTCATTTTGTCATTTTCACCTTCTTTGGTTAATATTTTGATGTTTTCAATCCCATTAGTCTCAACTATCC
Organism: Hydrochoerus hydrochaeris; assembly: GCA_004027455.1. Taxonomy (NCBI): domain Eukaryota; kingdom Metazoa; phylum Chordata; class Mammalia; order Rodentia; family Hydrochaeridae; genus Hydrochoerus; species Hydrochoerus hydrochaeris. Next base: position 81,944 of record PVLA01000526.1, on the reverse strand, counting down.
ATTTTGTGTGCATTAGGGTCCTACTGCATGACTAATGTTTGTCTAATTGCTGGGTCCCACAATGAAGGGGAGGGCCAGACATTTGAGTTCCTCCTGCAGAGCCTGTTGGGTGAGTCCTATATTCTGCCTAGACTGACTAGTCCAGGAGTATTGATGCAAGCCAACCCTTAGCTTCTATTTTTACTGCAGCTTTAGGCTGTCCCAGGCCACTAGATCTACCTGGCTATAGTATGTGCCTCAGCTGGGACCCTACTATGTCACTGGATGTCTTATAAGGCCTTTTGATTTCCTCTAGGTTAGAGGAGGCCTTACTGGTACTTTCCTCAACCCACCCAGTGTTCTCTGTATGGAAGAAGGACTCACCCACACTCTTGCCAGACTCAGGAAGGTCCTACATCTGGCCAGGGGCATGGTTCACTGCTGCTCCTGTTTACCCACTGAGGTACTCGATTTGAGGGGGAAACTCACCACACTATTCCAAACCTGCTGAGGTCCTCTGTGTGGGTGAGGGATTGAGCCTCCCACCAGCCCACCAAGGTTCTTCAGGTTGTGGAAAGGGTCACTAATTAATTGTCCATGGTCTGCTGCAGTCTCTTGGGTGGGGCGTGACAGTGACTGATGATTTTGCTGGTTTACAAGGTCATGGGGTAAGGAGGAGGGGAGACCAGTGATTCTTCAGCCCCCTAGGTCAGTGGAGTGCAAAGGTAGTGTGACCCCACTAACTCCCTAGGTCTGTAAGGTGAGGAAGTAGATGGGCCAACAATCCCACAAGCCCCTAGGCCTGTGGGGCAAGGAAGAGAGGCAAGGCTGGTGAGGAGAAAGGATCTCAAAAGATGGTTTAAAAATGCTGTTTTCCAGACTGTTCCCCACTTATGGCCTGACTGTACCAGTGTTTTTAAGAACTGGGAAATAGAGTAATGTCTTACAAAAGCACTTAGAATGCATGGAAACTCTCTAGAGAAGCTACAGCCTCAGGATCACTCTATGAGATGGTTACCTTTTTGTCAACTTGACTGGATTGATAGATAGTTAGTAAAGCACACTTCTAGGTTGCCTTTGGGGGTGTTTCCAGAGACAACTGGCATATGGGATAGAAAACTGATGGGGGAGAACCACCTCGAATGTGAGTGGCATAAACCACTTCAACTGGGAAAATCCTGAGACAAAAGCCCATCTCACTTGGACTTAGGCACTGTAAGGGTTTAAGAACTCTTCCACCTTCATTCCACGCCTGTGTCCTGACTACACTGTTCTCCTGCAGGCCTCAAAGAGGGAGGCAAGAAGCCAATAAATATGTCTAAAGTTACTGATGTTACCCATGGGATTCCCCCACTGAAAAAAAAATTCTGCCAAAACAGATCCTGTGAGATTAATGCTCACTTTATCAAACATAAATTCCTATATATGCTTGAGTGCCCAGCAGGTTGAGGGTCCAGATTGAAGAAAAGCAGATGGGAGATGCCCCCTCTGCTAGCACACCTCTCTCTGCTTCTGCCACAACAAGCAGAAACACCAAAATGACATCTAGGATTTGGAGGCAGTTTTATTTATACTGATGGGCACTGATCCACTGATCAGAATCACTCTCAGAATAGCAGGCCCTTGATCTCTGGTGGTCTAGTGCTTATATGAGTTGAGCAAGCAGGAGGTACAGAAGCAGAGCAGCTTGTCATTTGGGAATTGGTTTATACAATGTACATAGTGGCCAGGTGTTTCTAAGAGACAGAAGCAAGCAGAACTGGAACAGGAACAACTACCTAGGCAGCTGAGAAACTGAAATATACTGACTTAGAGGTGTGAGAGGGAATGTTTTCTGTTATATCTTTCCCCTTCTTTAGGTTCTCCAGCGAATATTTTCTGGGGATATTACTTGTGATCTTCTGAGACAAGGCCCAACTAGAATTCAGGCCTCTATTCTGTACCATTACCCTGGCAAGGTTGTGAGGGAGATAAGCTGATCTAGGAGAGTGTCCAGTGTGCCTTGAATCTTCATCAAACCTTGGTCGAGTGACTGAGCTGTTCTCTTGGGGCAACTGACTGTACAGTTTGAGGCAAAAAATTAAAAAAAAATGGAAAAAAAAGTAGGACCCTACAAACTTTTCTTCTCAGTATGGATAGGGAATGAGAGGTTGGGGGCGGTGACACAGACACTGAAGCCTGAGCTGGCTGCAGGGGTTTGGGTGCCAGAACAGCAGCTTGCCTAACAAATGGTAACGGCCATTCTGGCTCTGACCTTCAGGTAACACTGGGTCTTTAGTCATTCAGATGCCCAGAGTGGGCTTAGGTCTCTGGACCAGATTACTTTGCATCGTAGGTGGCAGGTTTCCAAGCAGCAACAGGAAGCAGTTTGCTGTGCAGATCATTCCTGTAGAAGAGTTTTGACAAAAACAGTTTTGTCCAAGGTGATCACAACATCTCTAGCCAGAGTTATTTCCATCTTTATACAAGTTGCTCAGCGTCTGTCAGGGGGTCCATTTTTTAGAATAGTTCATCTAAGTACAGCATGTGGCTAAGATAGTTACATCTTAGCCTAAGGTGAGTTTGTCAGATTTCTTGATCAGAAGGTCAGGGACTATTAGAGCATGGAACCAGTTCCTGCAAGATATTGTAGCAGAATCTAGTTTCTCTGTGTCTCGAGCAAGCAGGTTGGGTGGCATCCTGAGAACCTAGCAAGGTCAGCTGTAAAGGGCTTCTGCAAAGAGGTGAAACCTCTAGGATGTTGAGTCCAGGTCAGGTGCAAAGAGGAGCTGGCTGACAGGAGCCAACTAAAAGCTCAAGAGGGCATTCTTAGGTCCAGGCTGGTGTACCAGCAGGCTGTGAGTGGTGGAAGACTGAGCCAAATACATGTAGGGCTATCACAGCAGCATTGGCAGCTCAGAGACCTTAAGCTGACTTTATAAGCAGGAGAGGTGTGCTGTTTGATGCCTTTGGACAGAGCTCGATCACCAAAGGGGAATGATTGATAGTCCTGGTGGTGAGTCCTTTGTCCATATTCCTGGAAATGAGTCTCTTAGAATTTTAGGGTTATGATTATTAGGCATTTGAGTCTGATATAGGTGCTTTCTCCCACAGTCCAGTGAGTTCAATATGAAGTCTGGGACAGTAAGCATGTAAGGAATTTATGTTTGATAAAGTGAGCATTAATGTCACAGGATCTGTTTTGGCAGAATTTTTTTTTTCAGTGGGGGATCCCGTGGTAACATCAGTAACTTTAGACATATTTATTGGCTTCTTGCCTCCCTCTTTGAGGCCTGCAGGAGAGCAGTGTAGTCAGGACACAGGTGTGGAATGAAGGTGGAAGAGTTCTTAAACCCTTACAGTGCCTGGGTCCAAGTGAGATGACCTTTTGTCTCAGGATTTTCCCAGTTGAAGCGGTTTATGGGAGCAACTTGCAAACAAAGGAAAGCATCTTTCCAATGTTGTTGGGCAAGATCTCTGTGCTGTCAAAGCGATTAACAGTTTACTGGACTCATGTATGTCTGCATGCCTGTTTGTGCTTTCCATGACATCTGATAGTTATAATGAGGTGGCATGGTTGATGTCTAGGCTCAAAGATGAGTCTTCAGTTCATACCTCTGGGAGGAGAGTTTTCAGAACTTTAGGATTGCAATTATCTGTCTCAGGCCGATGCAAGTATCATTTTCCTCTTGGGGAACAAAGTCAAATGTGCAAGGTTAAACAAGACCAAGGCTGACTGGCTTGGGGTGAAGGAACTGCACCTTAGGCTATAGGTTTGTGCCTGGTAGAAGGGGTGAGAGGCAAGAGTCCAAATTGCTCCAGGGAAGGTAACTTTTTGACAGAGGGTGCTAATGAAGGCAGAGAGTCTGTTACATTACCAGGAAAGTCACAGGTTTGTGCCTAACTTTTGCAATGACCAAGGGCTCTTGGTAGAGCTCAGTCTGTCCTATCTGTTTAGGTCTGATAAGGCACAACTCATTTGTCATGACTCACAGTCCTATTTTTTCCTGTTAAAATGTCAAACTCAGGAGTTGTTGGCAGTCATGTCAGGTGGGCATTACCTGATGCCATCTGATCAAGAGAGCCATGTAAGCAGAAGGGAGGGAGCGCCTCTGTGGCCAAATGCAGGCAACAGGTAGCTAGAATCAGTTCAGTTGGCTGGAAGTAGATGAGTTGGGAGAGGGGAGTGAAGCTGTAGGTGTTGGCAGCAACTGCAACAGCCGATAAGGGTGACAAGACAGAACTCTCAGGAAGAATCACCCTCTTTTTCTTTTTTTTTCCCCTTTTGAGATGCAGGAAGTGGTTTGGTTTCATTTTTAACTCCGTAAACAACACCCTTTTTCTGTGAGGGTCTGTGGGTTTTAACTAATTAGTTATCATTCTACCCTCAAAAGTGCATGTTGTGGCCCCTTGAAAGATGGCACAACAGACAAATGGCAGGTATCTCTAACAGAGAGACCATTCAGACACCTGCCTCACCATGCCCCTTGCAGGGACTTAGGCACAATTTAGCTAGGGAGAATGCAAAGCCTTCATTACACCATATGTTGATTGCCATGGAAACTCAAGTGAGAGTCCAATCAGTTGCCATGACCAGATTTTTCAGGCTTGGTGCACAGACAGAGCAGCCTGTAGCTTATGTTGTGCATTCCACTCACTCACACATTCATTCAGCAGGCGCTCAGAGGTTAAACATTCCCATCTCATTGCCCTTGATGGTGGTCTTTACCAACAAGAGTTGATCAAGTTCTTTTTCTGGAACCAGGCAGGACTGACAGACTAATTAACTGGGGTGCCTCTCAGGAGTCTTACTAGAATCAAGCAAGCAAACAGACAGACAGACAGACAGATTACATTCTCCTCCTTTTAGGGTCTGATGTGCTCCACTCAAGTGGGTAGCTAAGAATCCTCCTCCAGACCTCCAACAGAACTGAAGAAATCTCAAGTGTGCACTTTCCTGTAGAGACTTGGAGAAGTCCTTGTTCTATCTGTGAGGGCCATGACTGGAGACCAAAGAGGTCAGCATGGTCAGTTTTCCTGGCTGATGCATCAGATGCAATGGCAAACAGAAGCGTCGACATGATACCCAGGTTTTGAAGGCAGATTTATTTACATTGACAGGCACTGATCAGGATTACTCCCAAAACATCAGGTCCTGATCTCTGATGGTCTAGTGCTTATATTGGATAAGCAAGCAGAATTGATTCATATAATGTGCATCATAGTGACCAGCTATGCATCATAATAACCACCTATTTCTAAGAGACAGAAGCAACCAGGTCTGGAGCAGAAACTGTTATACAGAACTAGCAAGCTGAAGCATTCTGGCTGAGGACAGGCACTTTCTGGTACATTTCCTTGCTTTCATGCAGTGAGAAGCTTTCTTCTGCCAGGCCCTTTTGTCTTGATTTTTCTATCTTGCCATGAGGTGGAAGGAGGAGAGCCAGCTGAAACTTCTGAAACTGTAAACCAAAAATCAATCCTTTCCTGCTTTAAGTTGTTTTTCTCAGGTATTTTGTTACAGTGACAGGAAGTTAACACTTGAAGTACTGTGGCTTGTAACTGCTAATTGTGTAAGCTTAACATCTCTGAATGTCATGAGAGTCTTTGAGAGCATGTTGTCAAAGTTAATTCTGTGTAGCTAAAACCCACCAAACCACAAAGAACATTCGAATAGTAATCTTTCCTATTGACAGAGATGACAGCAGAAGAAATATATACCCTCTGATAATTCTTGCCTTTGGTACAATAAGTACCAAATAACCAAATAAAGTTAGAAAATTCTTACTTATGATGAAGATATTTTAAACCTTGAATTTCTGGCAATTAGTGTTACCCATGTCTTTTTGTTTCTTTGTTTGTTTGTTGATCCAGAGTCTAACTTTGTAGCGCAAATTGACCTTGAACTCACTAAGTAGCCCAGACTTGTCTTGAACATATGGAAATTCTCTTGCTTCAGCCTCCTGAGTGCTGGGATTACAGGCATGTGCCATGATGCCAAGCTTATCCACGTCTCTGTATTCCAATAGGGAGACCTGCACAAGTATTTGCTAAGGACTTTTGCTGCCACCTAGTCCTTTCTCTGGAGTTTCTCTCTTGGCCTCTTCACATCCACACCTGAAACAATTTCTTGTTAAGAAATGATCCTGGTCCTGGAGTGTATGTCAGAACTGTAGATAGCCATCCTTATTGATGTATTAGGCACTGTACTTCATTAAGGAATCCCCCCCCCCCAGCCAGCCATGGTGGGGCGCACCTATCACCCCAGCATTCCAGGAAGGAAGATTGCAAGTTGGAGTCTAGCATAGGCAGTTTAGCAAGACCCTCTCTCAAAATTTAAAAATAATAATAATAACAAAAGGGATGAGGAAGGGGATGTAATTCAATGCAAAGATTCTTGGTGCAGTCTTCAAAACAAACAAACAAACAACAGTCATTCTCAGACCCACACTTGATCAGTTTCATTATAAAACCACAGGTGGAGGCACTGTTTTTACCACATCAATGCTTTTCCAACTTGCATTTGCATATGGATCACCTGGGGATCTCATTAAATGAAGATTCTGATTCAGAAGGTCTGCGGTAGAACCCAGCATCCTGCGTTTCTAACAAGGTGTACCCCAGGTAGAGCCAACACAGTTGGCCCACGGGCTGCACAGTTGAGGAGGCAGCGTCGTATCCCTTAACGTCCTTTATACCTCTGTTTGTGTTTTAACTTCTTGCTCTAGTTTAATCCTATAAAAAAATAAAACAGTCCCTGCTGATAGATTTATATAATTTCTGCTGTCATAAAGTGACAATTCTATAACTTCAGTGTGCTTTCCTTTTGGCCTTTTCTGTCAAAACAATCTTGCTGTGTTGTGATCACCTTCCTTCTGGTTCCTGAAAACATCTGTTGTGCCTGATTGTTGAGATGGGCATTTGCTCTCGAAACTTTTGTACTAGGTTTATTTGAATCTCTTAGCAACATAATTTCAGTCACTCAGATTTGACAGTCGAAAACTCCACATGTGATGAAGGAGGACTAAAATGGGGCCTAAGTTTAGCACTCATGCTTTGGTATCCCCTTGGCCACTCATAACTACGTTTCTGTGAAAAGACCAGCTTAGTAGATTGGAGCAAGACCAAAGTTGGCAAAAACCATGCCTTTCAAGCTGGTGTGGTGGGATTTCTGGCCTCAGTGTCCCTCTGGAAATAAGGCAGTATGTGAGCTTCATTTTACTCCAGGGCATGCATAGAAAAGGAACATTTAGGTGTGTTTTTATATTACCTTTCATTCTCTGCTTTTAAAGAATATTTGATTAAACTACAACTTTAAAAAGTATGCAAACTACAGAAAAACACTTGAGGGGGGATATGCCACTTGCCAACTAGTTAGACACATACTATTAGAAATCTGGGGCTTTTCTTTTTCTTCCAGAACTTATTTTCTTTGCATATGTATGTATTTTTAAAAAATAATAATAATTATGCCATTTTGCAATCCAGATAGTTGACTATGACACAGTTCAAATGATTTCAATCATGTTTTGGCTTAAGTGTCCCCCCAAAGTCTCATGTAGTCATGGAGGCAGCTGTATGTAGCATTTGTGATTGGTTTGTTGTCTAGTGCTGGGATTGGCAGTGTGACTCCTGCACCCACCCAGGGGTGGGTGACCACCATACAACATAAAGCAGGGAAGGCAGCATGCTTTCCCCTTTTGCTCTTTTCACTCTTGTTGCTTGTGGCCACCATGGGCAGTTGCCGCTCAGCCACACCACTCTTCCTTGGAGCCAGCTGAGTATGGACTGAAACTTGCAAACACCATAAGCTAAGTAAACCTTTCCTTCCCTAATTTGGGGCATCAAGTATTTTGTCTCAGCAGCAAGGGAAAAGTAACAGAAGACAAATCATATATGTCTTAAGACAGAACATTGTTTTAAATTTAACTGTAATTTAAAATTGGCCTATTCCATGTTAAATGTGTTTAAAAATTGTAGTGTTGACCTGTCAGTATATGTTTTACCAGTCGCCTGTTGTTGTTCTTTGCTTCCGGGTTTTCATTAGTTTAGGTGATGTGCAGTAACCATCCTTATGAAGAACTACCGCATTACCTGTGATAGGTGATTCCTAAGGAAATTGAATTACTGAGTTAAATGCCTATAATGCAATTTAACACACCAGGAGCTCTACCTGAGCCCATCTTTCCCTGTATCTGTGCCAGCACACAGTATTGATGTAATCTATTTCTTTTTGTTTGATAGATGAAAAATGCTATTTAATTATTGGCTTTACATTATTAAGGTGCTTGCTTTTTTCTGTACATTAGCATTTTTATTTTACCATCCATAAATTGCCTGCAATGTAATCTTCTTTCGTCTATTTTACAAATTTGGTTTTCTCTATAATTTCAAGTTATAAAAATTCTTTTGATTTATAATGTTGGCCTTGTCTTGTCACTAATGCTGCAGATATCTCACTGTTTCAGTTATTTTTTTTCACATTCTAAAAAATAGAGTTTTTTAATCCTGTGATTTAAAATTCCTATAGTTTTTTTTTTTTTTTTAATTCTTTTCAACTGTGGTTTCTGGGTTTGGTGTCTAGAAATTCTCCCTACGTCAAAATTACTTCACCAGTGTTCTAGATCCCGCCCCCCAGTTTCTAGTTTACATTTAACTACACAGTCATTCCAAAATTATTTTAAGATATCAGTTGAGACAGAGATTCAGTTTCCCTTTTCTAAAGTAATTAGCTGATTATCTGAACACAATTTATTTAAGAATCCATCCTTTAATTGCTGATTTAAAGCATCACATTTATCTTAGACTAGGTTCTGTGACATACTTGGTTCTGCTTCTGGGCCTTCAGTTCTATTGCATCCCTCTGTCTCCCTGTTCCGGTGCCATTACCAGAGTGTTACTATGCTATTGCTATGGATTTTCAATGGCTGGAAGTGTGCATCATTCCCTCCCCTGGTACTGTTCACTTATCAGAGTTTTGTGAACTATTCTTTCTCATTTTGTAATCACTTTGCTCATTTATGTAGAAAATACAGCTTCAGATTCAGTGAGAATAATGTCAAGTTTAAAGATTAACTTGGAGGAAATTAAAATATTTAGAATTGTGAGCTATTGCAGTTAAAAAATGTAGCTTTTTACTTATAGTATTCTTTTATATCTCTTGGTAAAAGTTTATTTTAAGTAGCTCCTACACATTTTCTTGTTAAGTTTAGTTCAGTACTGTTCTGCTACTTATTATTATATAAGATTTTTAAAAACCACATTTCTACTTATTTTTACCAACTCCTACACAAATTATTATTTTTTGTAACACATTATCTTGCCAAATGCTAGTAAGATATAATAATTATTTCACTTTTTATTCAAGTCACTTTTTTCCCAATTGTCTTTAGTTAACTTAATTTGATCTTGTCTTTTCTAATAGTTTTTTATTTTTTATTTTTTTTTTTGAGACAGGGTCTCATTATGTGATTCAGGCTGGCCTGAGGCTCATTTTGTAGCCCAGGCTGGTCTCAAACTTGTATCCTGAGTGCTGGGATGACAGTATTTTTTTTTATTTACCTTATAATTCTATCCTATCTATAGGTCTACAATCCCCAAAAACTTGCAGTGATAGCATCATGTTTTTTGAGATTGTATTGTCTTATTTTTCCTTGATTCATGGTGACAGTAGACGTTAGATGCATTTTTTTCTTTTCAGGTTAAGATAATAAAGATTTTTTTCATAGAGTAGGGATTATAATTGTAATATGTGTTAACTTTTGTCAGTTGAATTTTGATCTCCATTAAGATAATGCTATTTCTCTTTTGGTCCATTTATAGATAAATGACTATAGATGGGTTTCTAACATGGTGCCTTTTGCATAGTTGAATAATTGCTCTTTTTTTCTTGTATGTTATTCTTTTTAAATGTCATTAAATTAGGTTTATTTTAACTTTATTTTGTATTTCTGTGTTTTATTGGAAAAACAGAGTTGTGTTTTGTTTTGTCATCACAGTTATGTTAGCTTGATGAGAATTCCTGAAATTTCTCTATCATCAATACCTTTGAGCAGGGTATAGTATGGAAACTAAGACACGTATCAAGTTTGAGCTTTTCCTCACTTTGCGTATGTAATTAGCTTCTATCTTCTTTCTTTTTAGAGCCGTGTATTTTTAGGATAGATCTCTACACAGTATTCATGAAATATTGGGAACAGTTACTCTGTGTCTCTTACTTTTTTCTTTCTCATTTGAACCATGGTAGTTTTTCCAATGCTTAGAAATATTTTTTTTTCCCTCATCTTTCCAGGGTGAGTCTTATGCTGAGCTACTTGATAGGAGTTTCCCTAGGCTTTCTGCTTTTAAATCTTTTAAAGTCACATTTTTTAAAAAAATCCAACCAAAACACTTACATTGCTGTAGTTTTGTTGGGTAGTTGGGAGGTCCATCACCCTGCACAGGGAGTGTGGATGCAAAGGGGGGAGCAGCAGGGGAGTCAGAGTGCTTGCTTTCTTTCTTGTGGCACCCCAGAATTAAATGAGGCTCTGTGTCTAGAAAAGAGGAGCAAACTTTTGGGGAAGATTGTGTCCATATATTTTATTAGAACATAGATTAACCACTGGTGTGACATACGGGGTGCAACTGGGATAAAAATTTGTCATTCGTTAATTTCACTTTTCTTCTAGTCCGTTTATGGTGAACCTTTCAGAGCTTTCAGTGATAACATACTGTGACATGCTTGCTATAGGGTCACCAACACTGTTCCTTCATGAGTTAGAGAATACAGATAAGTTGGTATCTACATGGGATTTGCATATTTACTTCCTAAACCAACAGATATTCTATGTGTTGTGAGTTTTGAATTAGTTTGTCCATCTCTACTTTGGGTATTCTCGGTATTTTTCTTCCAAAATTTTCTCAATTTTTACATTAATTTCATTCTTTTCTTAGTGTCCATTACTGGAAGAGGCTTTCCCAGTTGTTACATGATTTTGATAATGTGAATAAGAAGGTAGACTGAAGAGGGAAAACGTGGAGAGGAAAGCACGTCCTCCCCAATCCCTTCCTGTGTCCGCAGGTGCACATTATCCTTTGGCCTTACTTAGAAGGACCTTGCCCAAGCGAGTCAAACGGAAAGGTTTCATACATGGATCTCATACCCTTCTAAAGGTGAGCAGTATTTCATCTTTTAGAGGCCAAGAAAATGTTTCTTAGAGGGACATCTGAAGCGGAGTTCGCTGAGACTTGTGTGCGGGAGAGTTATCAGGACCAGTGACCCTTTGGCACACGTAGATGGGAAGTGATTGTCACTATGGAAACACATTTCCCCAGCTGTAGTTAAATGAGAGAAAGCCAAATTCCCATGGCTGACTGAAGCAGAACAATTTTTGATGCCTCATGTACTTTGTTTAGGACTTGATTCAGTCCTCCTACAGTACACTGTGCAGACTAGAAAACTGGAGTTCCACTTTATATAACAGAGCCAAAAAAACATCTGTAAGAGAGAACTGAAGTTTACCAAACCAGTGGCGTCTTCCAGGTCAGCAGGTTAGTATAAAATCGGATGAGGAACTCGGGTCTGCAGACTGCCAGCACACTCTTCTCCCATTCCCCCAGTGAAAAGTGTTATTTCAGGACTTCGGCACTAAATCTTTGTATGGAAGCTTCTCAGAGGCTGTTTCTGTTTCTGACCCAGATCCAAAAGCCAGTTCACAGTATACCTTCTGAAGTGTTTTCCCCTTAGATTCTTCAGAGGAATCAATCAAAGGAAATCTTATAATGCATCTAGAAAATTGTATGCTACTGTTCTCTTTTATAGGCAGTTCATTCTTTGACCTCGGTTTTAGCTCAGTGCCTATCCTGACACAAGGAGACTAATTGGCCATGTAGTTGTTATCCCTGCTAGTAACTGCACAAGCTGTTCTTATTCATATAATCACCTAATCCTTTTCTAAATTCTTCTTGCTTCAGTTTGCCTCAATAATATCCTGCAGGAGTGGATAATTGCATATTGTGTGCAGAAGGATTTCCTTTGATCTCCTTTAAATTGGGAGTCTGCTAATTTCATTTACTGTCCCAGTCAGAGCAGGCCATGGGATCAGGTAGCAGGAAGAAACGACCAACTAGATGTCCAGAAGCACATCACTTAGATTCTCCTCTCGTATTTCCTAACCCCCATAACCTTCCTCCGTCTCCCACGCTGAGTGACTCTTTACCTTGCCTGGTGTTCCCCGTTACACTCCCCAGCCAGTGTGGTGATTTCTGCGGCAATCTGATAGACCTGAGTACTGCTCAGGTTCAGAGGAAGAGTAAACAGAGATAAGATTGTGACTTCAAACCTACAGAGGGATGTCAGGGGGGTGAAATGCCAGGCTTAACTTGAATGGCTTGAGAATTTGTACCGCCAACTATACAATCTTTTGAAAAGTGACTTTAAATCCAATAAAAGTGGAGAGGTATATATTAAAGAGTTGCCTAGTTAGGAAATGGTTATCTGAGAGCACGACAAACTCCCCATTATGGATTAGAAGCTGCTAAGCTTTAAAATAAAAATACTACCCATTCCAGGCTGAACTCCGGGTGACCCCCAGTGGACCACTTCTTCATGCTCTCTAATTTCTTCAGTGTATAGAAACATGACCATGTATTTGAGAAACCTTGTACAATCACTAATTAACTTGATTTAGCAATCACTCATCTCCATGGGGATTGGAGCTAAGAGGACAGGATTTCATATCTATTAGGAAAGAAATATCAAGATCTATTAGGAAAGAAATATCAAAAGTACCTTGCAACCAGCTGTTTTAGAAAGTAAGAGTTATGTCAAAGAATTAAAGATTTCACATTTATGTGGAAGTAATATATGAAAATGCCACTCTCTAATATGTTAAACGTTATAATCAGTTCAAGAAATGAAGTAGGGAAGGTCAGGGAAGCCCCAGCTGAGCCACACTGTAACCAAAGAGTGGGCGCTAGCACAGGCAAGGGAATGCCAAGGTGGGGATGAAAATGGTAATAATGACAATTACTATATATTTAATATACATTTAGTATATATTTCTGTAGGTCTACAGTAAGTCAATATTTTATTTGTCTTAGTGTTCATGCTATAATTACAGGCCTCTTTTCTATGGTACTTGATTGGTCCTTATCATTTGTCAATATTCATTTTGTGTTCAGTCGCATAAATGATGCTGATTTTACTGATATAGCCTGAGAAAGTATCTTTCAGAATTGATAAAGAAATTAGGTATTTGCAGGATGGAGAGCACCTAAAGAAACGGATGATTACCAAACTGTCTCTCCAAAAATTCTCAAGGAAACCCTAGAAACGCAATGAAGCTGACAATCACCTGAGGTCTAATAGGATGAATACACCAGGGAGGGTAAGCAGCTAAGTAAAAGGGAATGGCAGGGAATCAGCAAAAGGAAACTGCGACAATGACGGGAAGATGTCAACACCTATCAGTTGTAATAAACTATTAATGTGAATGGTCTCAATTCCCCCATGAAAAGGCACAGACTGGCAGAATGGATCAAGAAGCAACATCTAATGGTATACTATCTACAAGAAACACATTAACCCCAAAAACACATTAACCCCAACTCATAGGTTAAAAATCAAATGATGAAAAGCAACATTCTGTGCAATGGGAAACTGAAAAGAAGCAGAAGTAGCGAACCTACATTCAGAGAAAGTGGACTTCAGGCCAAAACTGATCAAAAGAAACAAAGAATGTCAGTACATATTGATTAAGGGAGCAGTGCAACAGAAAGAGATAATATATGTGTGAACATACATATGTGTATGTATATGTATATATAAGAATATGCTTATAAATATAAACAAGATTATAGTGGAGAATCTCCATGCCCAACTATCACAAATAGAGCAGCTAGACAAAAATAATCAACAAGAATGTGCCAGAGTTGAACAAATCCTTTAAAAACACATTCAACAGACATTGATAGTATTCCACCCAACAATAGAATACACATTGTTTTCAGCAGCATGTGGAACTTTCCCAAAATTGACTATATACTCTCCAGTAGTGGAAGCCTAACTCAATGTAAAATAATCGAAATTATGCTATGCATTTATCAGATCATAGCACAATGAAAGTAGAAATCAATGATAAGAGAAAACACAGAAATTATGCAAATGCATAGAAACTAATCAGTACTCTCCTAGAGCAACAATGAGATACAAAAGAAATCAAGGAAAAACTACACTATTTTCTGGAATTAAACAATAATGTCAGTACAGCATACCAGAATTTAGAGGGCACAATAAAAGCAGTCTCAAAAGAGAAATTTGTAGGTGTGAATACAAAGATCACAAAAGCAATAAAAATGAGCAGCCTAACGGTGCACCTCACGGTGCTAAGTGAGCAAGAACAATCCAAACCAAAGCTAGCACAAGGAAGGAAATTACAGAGAGAGAACAGAAATCAGTGAAACTGAGATAAAAATTACAAAGAATTAGCGAATCAAAGAGTTTGCTCTTCAAAAGAATGAACAAAATAAACCCTTAGCCAGTTTAAGGCCCCCTCCTCCAGAAGGCTGCAACCAATGCCATTAGAAATAAAAAAAAAGAAGTCACAACAGGTACTCGGAAATCAGTGAGATTATTAACAACTGCTCCACAAACCTCTACACCAGTAATTTGGAGAATTTAGAAATGGATAGATTCATAGAGTGCAAATTATTTTAACATGCGAAAATAGCTAATGAGAAAATCTGGAATTCCAGATTTGACCTAGGTAGGGTTTGCAACATTTTTTCCTAAGATTCTCCCAAGGAATTCTAACAATGACAAACTGACATAGAGTTAAGGCAGGATACAATAAGCTGACAATTTGATATAATATTCGAATGCTTCACTTTGGCAATACAGATTTAAAGTAACTTTACGAGCTAATGTGAAATGCTACCTCTCTCTGATTTTTCCTCTGCTCTTAACAGTGAGTTGAGTTGGCAAGCTTTCCTGAGATGTTTAAACCCTTTCTGAGGAAAAAAAAATTTTAACATAGACAATACTACAATTTTTATCTTCAGTTTACTGCTAGGGCAAGTAGTATCTGCAGAGGAGGAAAAGACACCTCTGATACAGTGTAAGTCAGGGCCAGCATGGAACTAGAACTGACATCTTAATTGCTAACCCATTATTAATACTCAGTTTCCTATGTGTTCTTATTGCATATGTCAAATGTAATTGGCCTCTAGGGCTGCCAGGACTCTTTTATCAAGAAGGTTCCCATCCATGTTTAACAGAAGTAAATGCTATGATAAATTTTTAATGCTTATAGTGTGTAAGCAGCAAATATGGTGGCAGACTGTGTCTACCGTTATACACTTACCCCATCCCCTTCGGCCTGCCTCACTCTGGCTGGGCCATCCCTCTGTCAAGAAGAGTGCATTCCATGTGTGTTTATACGACATGTGTCTTTCTTTGACTTATATTCTTGCTTAGTAATTTCATCCTGTCAGAATGGTAGAAGATTGAATACAGCCAAATTCAATTCTGCTAAATGGATTATGTGGAACAGTTAGATATCTATTAGAGAGAATTATTGAGAATATTGAATTATGCAAGTAGCTGAGAGCCACAAATAGGGGCACCTCAGTTTTGTGCTTAATGGAGGGACTATTTAAAAACAGTGTGCTGGAGTTGGGAGGTAGCTCCATGTAGCACTTGGCTAGAATGCAAAAGATTTTCTGATTGAGTCCCAGTACCACACAGTAACACACAAAAAATGTGAATAAATAAGTAAAAACTTTAAAAACTCTCCTGTTGGATGCTATTTACTCCAGGCATCCCAATGCATGCATCTTTGGGACTGCACATGGGAAAAAACCTCACCAAATAGCAGGCTATATTCAAAACCACTTCCTTCTAATGAAGAAGACCAAGTGCAAAGTAGCATACAATCTCAGTTTCCTGTGATAGCTCTTGTGCTCCTATAGTGCTGTGTTGAAAACAATTCTGAGGGGAGAGAAAGGGCAGTGATCTATAAGCAGTGTCTGATCAGTGTGAGCTGATCTCGGTACTGATTTTTTTAGATGAGATTTCCTGCAGATAACTTCTCAGCCCCTTCTGCCAGAATGTGCCTCTGCCATGGTTGAGTGGCATAATGGCCACCAACAATCTAAGGGCGACAATCCAAATTCACCACTTACCTCTAGCATTCATGATGGGAAAGACCTTTCTCTGGATTTTAGTGTTCGCTAGTACTCAGCCAAGCAGGATCTAAATATCTCTCCTGATGCTCTTTTTTTTAATCTCAGAAAAATTCCAAAGATGATTAAAAGCATATTTCTCTCTCATTCCTCACCATTTATTTTTCTTTTTGGTTGGAGCCTGGTGTCCATTCTGGTGGTACATGGAAGAACATTCCTTGGGAAATTGGTGTAGTGAAACAGGCCTCTGTTGTGAGCCAGAAGAATCATGTTCCTGTCCCCATTCCACTTGATTTTCTGGAACGTGCAGTCATTTCCTAATGAAAAGGGGCAGAGCAGGATCCTAAGCATAACTTGAAAGGTCAGAGTGGTGGGTGGTACACTGATCCAGCGTTAAGATCAATGGATAAACTTGGAAGTCTTCTACCACATTTCTGCTACAATCATGGTGGTCCCATTCTCTGGATTCTGGAGTTGATACCATAGAAATACATTCCTGGATCTCAGGGGAAAAAACAGTTCAATTATAAGAAATAGAAACATTTTGAAGCTCCGTTTGCAGCCTGTCTCTCCCATTCCCCTAGTTAAAACGTTGTTCTCTTAAGAGCTCCTCACCCTGCACAATCTGTCCTTAACTACATGGATGAATTATCTCCTTTGAAATAGCCGGAGACCAAGAAATGTCAGCCTTATCCTGTGCTCCCTGTGTGTTCAGTCTGCTCAGAGCACCACAGATCCTGTCCTTTGAACTGACTCAATGCGTGGCAAGGCACAGCCTGTATTCCTGACTATCCACCTTCGTCTCTTTTACAGAAGCCCTTGTTTCTTACTGCCACAGTTCTTATCTAGACATCCCCTCAGAGCCTCATGCATTCAGAGCATTCTCCAATGCTGAGTTTAAAGCTGACTCTGTGTTAGGAGGTGGAATCTAGTCAGAAGAGATAGATCAGTGGGGCATGGCCTGGAAGGGTTTATCTCTTCCCCAGTCCTACCTAGACTCTCTCTCTCTCTCTCTCTCTCTCTCTCTCTCTCTCTCTCTCCCTCTCTCCCTCTCTCCCTCTCTCCCTCCTTCCCTCCCTCCCTCCCTCCCTCCCTCCCTCCCTCCCTCCACCCCTCACCGCCTTCTCCCTCTCCTGGATTCCTTGCCATGAGCAGATCACCTTTACCCTGCCCTGTGTCTTGGAGCCAAAGGAATATGGGCTGAAACATCTACAAACTGTGAACCTAAATAAATCTTTCCTCTTGCAAGTGACAGGGTTGGATATTATACCCCAACAATGTCTTAGACACTTACCTCTCTACAGTATTAAGAATTAAATGGAAAGGAACTGAGAGCTTATCTGTTCTGATCACTTCAAGAAACTGAATATTATAGATGGAAAAGTTTTTCTTAAGAAGACATCACACATTAGTGGCAGAGTTTGAACTAGAACCCAGGCCTTTGGATCAGATTTCTCATTTGATGGATTCTCGGTCTCATCTCATAAATAGTTCTGAACCTTTGCTTAGGGCCAGTGTTCCAGATGTCTATTGTTCTAAGACATTATAAACAATAAAATAATTATCTTATTATGTTCATCAGTTGTTTGGCCAGAAATTCAGAAAGGGAATCATCAGAGTATCTGTATGGTTCTCATAATTTCCAGGGCCTCACCTGGGATTGATTGAAGGTTGGAAGATCTACTTGCAAGGCAGATTCTCTGCTCAGCTGTCTAGAGCCCATATAAATGCTACCAAAGTGAGCATAATGTGTCTGGATCCTGGCTGAAGAAAGGTAAATAGCCTAGACTGTTAAGCAAAGTAACTGTGTGGTCTCTATATTGCCTGACAGTTTCAAAGGCTTCTTGGGGGTCCCTTAGTGAAGGCTTCCAGTAAGCAGGCAGAAATGCATGGCCTGTTGTGAGTTCCTTTTGAAACTTGCAGAGCGTAACTTTCATGAACTTTGTCAGATCTTCAAATTGAGGACCAGGAAACCAAGTCCTCAATGAGAGGAATGTTGAGTTTTTAGCCATTTGGTAGTTTAAAAACTACCACTAAAATTTTCACCTCAATTAGAGTGTTAGGTTGATGACACTAGTAAGACCTTTTCCTCCATGGAGTTAGTTTTCTCAAGAAGGAGATGGATCTAAACAAACACAGGATACTGCATACAAACAAAAAATATAATCGGGTTACAATAAGCGTACTAAAGGAAATGCCTAGAACAATCTGAGCGACGTCTGGCAGGGTGGGCTAGTGGAATGAAATGTAGTAAGATTCAATGATGCTTCTCCTAGGAAGTGGGAGGATTTCAGAAAATGGGGGATTTCAGAAAAAAAGAGTCAAGAAGCACTGTAGCTAGAGAGGAAAGTTCAGAGTCACTGGGGGCAAAAATAAATGAGCAAAATAAGGAAGAGAGCTCAGCATGATAATGACAGCAATGCTAGGAAAAGGAGGCATGAGGTGACACTGCAAAGGTAGGCAGCAGGCCATGCCAGACCCTGGATTCACTCAGAAGTGTAGCTTTTGACTCAGATGTGAAGGGGAGTCACTGAGAGCTTTGCAGCCACCTCTTTGCCATGGGGTGGAGTAGCTTTGGTGGGGGGACATCGTTTGGGACACTATGGTGGTATTTTAGGCATGGAATATAGGATGCTTAGGCCAGGGTTTAAGGAAAGCAAATGGATTGCAGAATATCTTGGAAACAAATAGCAGCTTGTCATTATTTTTAAGTGAGAAATAATGAAAAAAAAAGCAACTTCTAAGATGTCTGCTTGATTAGTTGGGTTGGGCCAGGGTTACTGCTGTCTCTAAGATAGTCTCATCTTTCATGTTAACTAATCAGCCCATTATACTTCCTCCAGGCGCTGGCTTTATGTGCTTGCTTTTGGATGCAAGAAACAAAATTCCTGACTCACCTACATGGTGTTTATGATATCTGCACCTCTTCAAAAGTGGGTTAGACTTAAAGATTTTATACTGGACTCAAGTTTTCCAGTTTCCTTTCTCCGTATTCATTTCCTCTCAATACTGATTACATTGTCTGATAGTATTTATTATGGTTTGGGTCTGGATGTCCCCCCAGTTATGGGGGCGGGGTACTTTCCTGAGGTGGCTGAACTAGAGTTTGTGATTGGTTCATTGTCTAGTGCTGGGATTATGGGTGTGAGTGCTGTACCCACTCTGGGGTGGGTAAACCACATATAATATAAGGGACAGAGTTTTCTTTTGCTCCTTCCCTTTTGCTCTTGTTGTTTTTACTATGTTCTGCCGCTGTGAACTATTGCTCATCTGCCAGTCCACCCTGCCTTGGAGGCAGCTGATTATGGACTGAAACCTCCATGGACTGTGAGCTACATAAACCTTTCTCTCCTTAATTCTGTGTGTCAGGTATTTCCTCTCTGCAAGAAGAGAAAAGTAACCAACAGTATAGCAGTATTATAGCTAGTGATGTTAAAGACTGCAAAGTTCATTGCTGACTTGTGTACAAAAGAGATAAAGTTGACACACAGACTTAAATTGAGGCAAATGCCCCACACATAGCCCAGAACCTTCCATTTGGACCGAAAGAGGTCATCTGTGAACCAGTGTGGTCATCCAAAGAGGCCGTGCTGGCTCGGACACACTGGAATCAGTAAATGAAGCAGATTATAATGTCACTTTACATAATACAGGAGAAGTATAGCGACTTGAACATGAGAAACATTCTGTGACATAAATGAATAAAGGTGAAGGGGATGGTGCATGCTTCATTAAAAAACAAAACAAAATCTTGAGACCTCTAACTCAGCTGTGTATCTGGACCTGGGGAAAAAAGTATTTTCCAAAGAAATGACTCAGTAAGAGCAGTTTCAGTCACTGTGACTGAACAGACATGATTGTGTTAACTGACATTTTGCTGAGAACTAATTTCCAGGCCGCGCTTCTCTTTGTAAGTGGCAGCTCACCTCATTGCCTCCCAAGAGCCTCCGTGCAGTGGGAAGCAATGTGTTCAGTCAGAAGGAGTGTGGCCTTCCAGGATCCTTTTCTGCCAGGCTTTTATCCTGTTAAACAGTGAATGCTGAAACTGAGTGTGTATGGAGACAACGTTGGATTATGCAATAAAATGATACTTGGGAATTAAAATATTTCACAGAGGAACATTGATACTCTTTAGAAGGATTCTAAGGTGCCAAGAGCCTTCTCTTTCAAGGCTCACAGAATCTGACCACCTGGGTAATGACCATCATTAGAGGATGTATAAGTACATTTTTGCAGCTCACACAATCAAGTGGTCTCAGGAGATGACTCCCTGGTGGAGGGGGGAGTTGTCACCATCTTTTACTTACTTTGTAAACATTTGAAAGTCCCCAAAGTCACTAGGAGAGCTCTGCCCTGTGCCGCCCACTACGGGCTATACTTGACACTAGTCCTTGGGGGACAGGATTATTTTTTTTGCTTATTAAAGCCATTTCTATAATCAAGGCATTGTGCCAGGGGTGAAGAATTACAGCTGTGAAATCCGACCTCAGCTTGACCGGCATCAGAGTTCCCATGGAGAAGTTAATCACAGAGCACAACTCTGGACCCTTGTCAGCCCAGAAGCCCCAGAAAAGTAATCTGCATAACAAGCTAATAATCAGCCTTTGTCTCACACCGCTGCCCAGTACAATATCACCTTCCCAAAGTGACTGCCCCATGCGTGCGTTCAAAAGTCCCTTTGCTTTGGTCTCTCACTTCTCCAACAGTTTATCATTCATCTTTAAAGGTGCGGTAAAAACCCACTTCTTGTACTTATTCCATGTGCCCATGGGATAAAGATATTAATAAACATCTCCTGTCTTAAAAAGCAATCAATGTTTGGGGAGATAATGCACCACTTACCCTGACTGGAACACTGTTCAACGTATCTGTGTTTTGAAATACATCTCATATGTAAAATTGTATCTGTTTTGTTGATTAAGACTTAAGAAAAAAATTACTGTGGACAGAAGATATACTGCTTCATCCGAGGCACAGTTTTTATAGTAGGGTATTAAAATTAGAATCTTCAATTTTCTCCAGCTCAGGGAATGTGTCCACTAAAATAAAATTGTTCAGTCCTTGGAGCACGCAAAGCAAAGAAAATAGTGGTTAGAAGGTAATGATGACAGTGGAAAGTCAAGGTAAGAAATCCAGGGATACAGTAAAACAAAAAATCAAAGAGAAAGTATGTTAACAATCCACAAAAACAGCAAGGTCCTTTACACTTCTGAGATCATGGCTCTGCTCACTTCTTAAAAGAGCTGATGAATTTTTAATGATGCTCTTTTACTTAATTATATAATTAAAACACAATTGTTGAATACTTGGTAAGTTCAATTTGTCAAGATAAAATGGTTGCAGTAGTACATTAAATGCATACATCAATTGTAACTCATAATTTTAGAAATAGTAAGAATTTAGAAAAAAGTATCTGAAGATTGATCAAATAGGTAAACTGAGGAATTTGCTAAGTACAGTACCTTTGTTATATCAAATGACAGTATTTGTGCGTGCTGAGATTCTCCGAGGGCATTACTGTTGCTTTGGGACTCCTGCTTAGCAAGAAAAACATAATCTCCCTCTTTGAAGTTGCATGCTGATGGACATTGATAAGATTTGCTGCATGATTACTTTGTACTGAATAAATTGTTAAAACCCGATATTCATTATCATTATCTGACTGGGGAACCAATGCTATGGAAATATGTAACTATTTCTGCCACTTTGTATAAGAGCTTGAAGTGGCCAATATCTCAGAACTAGGATGTGCCAGGGTCAGATGGGAATCCAGATTTAATAGCGTGAGAAGCCTGCACTCGCCTTTTGAACAAAGGGGCTCCCTGCATAGTTTGCCTTGCCTTAGAATCAAATTCCTCTCCTCTGTTGGCATGGAAATTTCAAGGAACCTACAGGGCTCAAATGAGTCAATGATGCAATCCCAAGATTCTACACCCCATTTTCTCCTCTAGCAGATGCTTCTGACTGTTGTAATTAACACCTCATCTGACCATAAAGTTGGAAGGGGGTAGGGTGTACACAAGAGAAGTAATTTCAGCAATGTTGGCTCGCTCTGAATAAAACACATTGAAGCTTTCAGGAGGGAGGAGGACTGTTGGAGAGTGAAAGATAGGAGAATGTGGTAGGAGGAGCAAGGGGCTTGGAAAAGAAAGGTTTAATTCTAGTGCATCCTGCTTGTTGAGAGCTGTGACAATATGCTAATTTCTGCTTGCTCCTAAC
This sequence comes from Hydrochoerus hydrochaeris, assembly GCA_004027455.1. Lineage (NCBI taxonomy): Eukaryota > Metazoa > Chordata > Mammalia > Rodentia > Hydrochaeridae > Hydrochoerus > Hydrochoerus hydrochaeris. The sequence continues at coordinate 59,606 of PVLA01000526.1, read as the reverse complement.
TAGCCTTGTGAGGTTCACATTAACCATCAACAATTTTGTAACCATTTCTAGTTAGCTGAGAGAGAAAAGAAGAGTGGGAGAGTAATAGGGACAGAATTAAGTATCTTGTGGTAAGGGTTCAAATAAGTCTGGAAAGGGTGACTGTAGACATAACGGGAACCTGAGAGGCAATGAGAACAGTGTAGTGACTGACTGTTGATGCTTGTGACGGGCAAAAGACGACAGAGTGAAACTTGTCTCAGATGTTTAGCAGACAGAACCTTCAAATAGCAATTAATGTCGTTTACACATCCAAGGGAACCTAACATCATCGAGATTTGTTGATAAAGAAATGAAGTCATGATTAGAAAATAAGGGAAGATATGAGCTATGGAAGTAGAGGTCTCCAGGGAAATGTGAAGTATATGCAGGAAAAATGAGCAGTTATTCTGGACAGTGGCAAAGCAAGTTGGCAGCCTGAATCCCTTAGGAGAAGATCAACATTTTAAATTACTTCAGGGTGAATAAATATGTTGTTAAGTTTTTTTTTCCTTGCAGTTTTAGGTCCCTAAAGATACAAAACATGATTACATTACAAATCTGACTTCCCCCAATGTATTCAAGGCATTCAGCCAACTTTGGGTACATTGATGGCAATTTTCTGAATGTTCTAATTAAATTTATAGTTGATGAATGTATTAAACATAGTAATTGGATTCTGCTTGCATGAAATCCTCACTGTTAATTGGTTGAAACTGTAAAAAAGAGCAATAGAGTTTTTTTTTTTTCATTCTTCCAGAGAAAAACAAGTTAATGTGAACTCTTACTGGAAATGTTTGGAAACATGTAAGTTAGCATAAAATTTCAACCTAAAAAGATTTTCATGGGAGGCTATGGAATTGTACCTTGAGTACAAAGTGGACCTTTCATTGATCGGTTCACCAGGTTTTAGGTCTGGTTACTTTAAATTAAGAAATGTCAGTGTTTCTAGAACATGAATGACCTAGAGGAAATTCATTTATAGTAGCAAAACCTTTCAAACTAATACAGAAAACAGAATGGCTATACCCAAAGCATAGTAAAGCACAGCCACTGTGGTTCGCAGAGTCACAGAGCACTACCCAGTAGATTCCATCTGAAGACCTTTTGCAGAATCTCTGAAAACCTTTGATCATACCCATCTCTTTCATTAGATAAAAAGATGGGTTTAGTGACTTATTCACAGCTATATATTGAGATACTGAATAAGTCAAACCCTGTACCTAGACATTCTGTCTCCTAAATCAATACTTTAAAGTAGAACTCTTGTCCATAGTAAAAATGAATTTTAGAATTTTCAATTTCTACATTGTCTTTTTCTTCATTTATACTGGTATATCCAACCTGTGGCCCACTGGGGACTTTTTTTTGCCCACATTTTTAAAATGTATAACAAAACATTTCACAAAAGAAGTGCAAGTACTTATAGATATTAACTACATTATATATTTTATATGTGGTCAAAGACAATTACAGTTCGCTCAAGAAAACAAAAAATGAGGGCGAAAATACCAGTGGGCCATAGGCTAGACACATCTGACTATCAGTGAAATTTTCTTTTCTCTTTAAAACTTGTTTCCTTGACTCAGTGTATTTCAGAGTCTAACCTCTGAATAACTGTCTTTTCTCATTGCTGAGACAAAATATCAGACATAAGTTCAAGGAGGAAAGATTTATTTCAACTCACAATTTGTGGACGTGTCAGTTCATAGCTATCTCCAAAGCAGGGCGGTGTGGCAGAGGGGCCCTGCAGAGGAGAAACAGTCCATAGCATGCAGAAAGCACAAAGTAGCCAAGCAACAAGTGAGGGCAGCAGCCCTCTTCCCATCACTTAGGTTCTACCAGGCTAGATGCTCTCAGAGCAGGCAGCACTAATAACCAGGGTGGACCTCACCATGATCCACACCCAGAAATACGTCAAACCAGTCAGTGGACTAATTTAACAATCACATATACTAAATCCCAGCATCATATGCCCTAAATCTCAGCATCACACACTCTAGATCCAGGCACTTCTTGAAAGCCCTACCTCTGACAGCATGAAGCTTTGAAGGGATACCTAGACACAAGCCATAACAATAATTAGAACTTAAAAGAATTCTGAAACTATTGCTATTTGATTGTTTGCTATATACTCTCAGTGAACATGCTGCTAGCATAACCCACGTGTAGTAGTAACCTACAGCATATATTCACAGAAACAGTTGGTGAAAAAGGAAAAGCAAGCTGGTCATGGTGGTGGGTGTCTGTGATCACAGCACTCTGGGAGGTAGAGGCAGGAGGATTGCAAGTTTCAGCCCACCATGAGTGACCTCATGGGACTCTGTCCCCAAACAAACAATAAAAAGGGCCTCAGGATGTATCTCATTACAAAATACAGAGGTCCAACCACCAGTATGAAAGAGGGAGGGAAGAAGGGGGGAGGGAAGAAGGAGGACAGAGAAAATGGAAGAAAATGTAAAAATTAAACAATGCAACAGTGAAACAAGCTCACTCAGCCTCCCTGATTCCAATACTTTATGAAACATAGGAACACAGGAAGGATTTATTGACTGCAACTTTGTTTAGATTCTTCTATACTAGTAGTCCTCCTGGATAGGACTTTTTCAAATTAATTTATGCAGATATCTTACTAATCGTGCTGTACTGTCCTGTGTATTCCATCATAGTACTAGATGAACTCAAAATATTTAGACATTACTGTATACCATAAGTCTAGATCAACAGGGATAGGTCCCCATTTCAAAAGAAAAGTCCCTCTGGCCATGTGTCCCCACCCCCGTCCACTAGCTCAATAAGCACAACACACATCATAAATGGGGAGGGAGCAGACCCCCATGCGCTGCCTCTTCTCTCCCAGGGCTGGCACCCTCCCTTGCTAAGCAATCCTCCTCCTCATCCCAGTCTCAGTCTGGTCTCCTAGCCATTAATGAAAATGGTTTTCTCCCTGAAGACCTGTGGCAGAGATAAAGGAGGATCGTAGGTACACAGAGTTTCACTTTCCAAATACCCATCAATTTGCACAGGCTCCTGCAGCAAACGCTTAATGGAGAGCCACCATCAGCCAGAATGCTGCCTCCCCAATAGCGTTCTGCTCCTCTTCTCTGTCTTAAGGTCTCTCATTTTCCCTCCTCCTTTTTCTTAGAGGCAGCGAGCAGCAATATTCTCCTTCCTGTGCCCTCCTCCAAGACACTTTCTCTCTTTATTTTCATTTGCAGAGTAATTCTGCTCAGCTGCAGCTCGGCAGTAGCCACCACTTGACACATACTTCAAATGTGAGCACAGGACGACAGGACGCTTGCAGAAAGTTGCTTAGTGATTGCAGAACCAAACCTTCCTTCCGTTGTTAGTCAACCGCCTAAGATAACAGAAGGGGAAAAACAATTATTTTTCTGCTGGAATTCAGCAATTTTTAAGAGTTCCATCAGCATCTGTGTAGTGGCATGTGCATGAAATATAGTTTTATAATATCTAATAAAAATTAAAGGAGAGAAGACAAGATGGCCAATCAGTGAGCAACAGAATACAAAGCTTAGGAGGAGAAACAACTCATAGGCCAGAATAAAACACCCTGGAGAGACCCAGACAGAGGGAGATGGATCCTCTTGACACAGGAAGAAATTAAAATGTAAAAAAGCTCATCAAATACTTCTGGACTACAACTGAAACAGCTAAAAACTAAAGGGACACAGTGTTTTCGCGAAGACCCACCAAGATTGCCCCAGCTTGAATCCACACCGGCAGGCAGAGCCGCCCAAACTCGTTCCCACCACCACTCACAGGAAGAACAGCAGTGCTGAAGCCGGGGGTTGGTGAGCCCAACGGAGAGCGGAGAGCAGAACTGGTGGAGGAACCTTCATTAATCCACTGTCAGTGCTGGGAATGAGACCCCCCCCCACACGGGAAGGGTGTGACCAGGTGGGCGACATGTTGGAATCGGGCAGGAGGAGCCTGAACTAGAAGTGACAGTGACTTCCGTTGATTGCTCCCTCCCCAGAGCAGATTCCTGCAATATGCTTGGACTGGGCCACACCCCTGGCCAGGACCCAATGAGATGCCCCAAATGATTCCCTGCACCTAGTACGCATTGACAGGGTGAAGGTCCCTGAAGTTTGGCTGGCTCGGTGGGGAGGGGCAGGCATATACAACCTGCTTACACCTCAGTGACAAGAGCAGGCAGGAGAAGGCGGAGTTCCCTAGCCAGAGTGCTTCAGAGGAAACGTGGCCAACAGGGAAGGTGGCTGGGACCTGCACTGTAAGCTGTGTGGAGGAAGCCAGGGCCATGACAGGAGAGAGAGGCAGGAGAAGGCCCCCAGCCTGGAACCCTGAGAGCCCTGATCCAGGAGAAGGAAAAACAAGGGAGAGTGAGGGCTGCAAACATGCAACATCAGACACGGCTTCAATGGACATTAAGAGATATCTTCGGGACCTTGTAGACGAGCTCAAATCTGAAATATTAAATCAGCTAAAGCAGGATATGAATAGAGTAATAAAAGAAATGCTCTCAGGAAGCATCTCTCAGGATGATACAGATGGAAGAAGGGAGGAACACAAAAAAAGGAGAGAAACATTTGATAATATTAAAAAAATATAGAATACATGAAGCAGATTCAAAGAGACTACCAGGAAATTAAAAACTCAATTGAAAGCTGGCAAAATGCTTTAAAAGAAACTAAGGATAGACTATCAAAACTTGAAGACAAGTTGGCAATGTGTGATCATGAAAGGAAAGATCTCTTAAAAACAACAAGGAAACAGGCAGTAACAATACAAAGGCTAGAAGATGACAAGAGAATCTACAATGTAAGAATAAGAAATGTGAATGAAGAAGCAGGAATACATACAGTTGAATTACAAAGGCTATTTATGGAAATAATTAAGGAAAACTTCCCAAGCATGGAAAAAGAAAATGACATTTGGTCGTGTGAGGCATACCAAACTCCAGCTACCTACAACCAAAACAGATCTACACCCAGACATATAATAATCAAGATACCAGAAATTCAATATAAAAACAGAATATTAAATGCCGTCAGAGAAAAGAAACAGATTACCTATAAAGGTAAGCCCATCAGAATCATGGCTGACTTCTCGACACAGACCATCAGATCAAGAAGAGCTTGGAGTGAAGTCTTCCAAGTCCTGAAGGAAGGTGGTCTCTAGCCCAGATTGATGTACCCTGCAAAACTGTCACTAGAAATTAATGGAGAAACAAGATGCTTCCATGACAAAGAGGAACTGTGGGAGTTTGTGACCACCAATCCAACCCTGCAGAGAATGCTGCAGGACATTCTAGAGACAGAGAATAAAAACACCAGGATTTTAGGAACAGTGGCAGAAAGGCCTCAATGAGTGGAGCAGGCAGTAGAATGAAGGAGAAAACTAAACAAAGGCAGAAAAGTAGCATAGCAGAAATGAGACATAGAAGGATAACTAGAAACTCTAACATAGATGGCCTTGATATGCTATATTGTTAATAGTGCACCAGGATTTAAAAGCCACATTACTCACACTACTCTGCTTAGATGTATTGTATTCTGTTCCAGTCATTCTACCTGTACTAGATTTGAGGGCACAGACAGTAATCCTGAAAATAACAGGATATAGTATGGTAATCATCCTTAATTTCCTATTAACTTAATCTAAAGCTCTGTAAAACCTACACTGTTTTACCATGACTGATCGTAATGGAATCTGGTTTAGTTGGATCGCTGTTTTGTATTGATGGGTTTTATTCAAAGCTGTTATGATTGATAGTGTCAAGTCTGAGAGTATAGGCAACTGCACTTAATATGACAAGATCTACTAGAATATCCACTATGGTTTGATTATTACCTGCCTTTGAAGTTTTATACTGTCTACAATGTTTTATTTTACTAATATTGTTGTTTACTGCTATACTCAATTATACTGTTATATTCAATTATTCCTGATGATATAGACATTCTATTGAAGATAATAAGAAACAATACAGTAATCATTGTAGATCACCTTGTACTGTGGTTTTATGTGACTTTTTTGGTTTCATGTTTTTATAGGAATTTGTTTTGTTTTGTCTTGCTAAGTTTTGTTTTTCCCTCTAATACAGAAAGTATAGAAATACGTGCAGAGATTCATGCATGCGTAGCTGTTTACACTCTCACTGTTTGACTATCTACTTTGCATGCTTTAATTTTGTAACTTGAACAACTATTTCTAAGAGGATAATATGTAATTTATTAACTAGTGATTTCTTATTACCTCTTTTTTTTGAATTCTGTATTATTTCCACCCTTTACATGCTTTTGTTTCTCTTTAAATAAAATCTTTTTAAACAATTATAGGAAATTATAACAGTTTTCCAATTTTCAAGAGATATGCTAAGATATATACAGTGTTCTGTTTGAGTATTTTGCTTCATGGAGGGTACCCATTCAGCCATTCATTCAAGACCTGGTACTGGATACCTCTGGGTCCAGGGGGCTGAGGATACAAGGACTGTGAGACAAAGCGCTTGCTGTCACAGGTGGAAGAGGGACCGTGGTACAGTTTGACCAGAACTATGGCAGAGGAATGTGCAATGTGTGCTGTCTCTCAAATTTTGTGTTTCTATCATTTGCCAAGAAATCAGTGATGTTCTATCCTTTGAAAACGACATACAGCACATGCATTTTTTTTTTTTTTTGAGACTAAAAACACGCTTTTAAACTGACTGAAAAACAGAAGCTTCACATTAGGGCAGTATTATTTAACCCATGTACCATATTGATATTTCGCCACCGAACTAGTATCTTTTGAAGATTTTGGGCTCACTTTTCTCCGTTATATCCAACTCAAGAACACATGTTACACATAATTATGAGGGATCTTTATTTTGTTTTCACTTAGTGTACTTTCTAAGCTTTTCTTTCCCTCTAATTTCTTGACATTTTTGGAGACTACAAGTGAGCTAGATGCTTTGTCCCATGTCCCTCACTTTGGATTTGTCTGACGTTTTCCTCCTTTTGGATTCAGAGTTTGCATTTTCTTGGGCTTGAATATTACACACATGATGGCTTTGGCTTCTATGTGGTTTTCCCCCTGAGGTTTATACCCTGGAAACCTTGCTTCTCATGTGCAGTAATGCTGTTCAACCGTGAAGGGACCAACTGGGGATGAACAGGCAGTGGTTGGGTCATCTCGGTCCTCGGGGAGGGCTTGATGGTGCCCAGAGGATAGGTTTGTTCTCATGGTGTGGATCAAGTCCTTTAAGACAGGTTGTCAGAAAAGAGGCTGCTTCTTCCCATCTCCCGCTTCCTCTCCCACCTCCTGGTGCCACCTGCTGTCCTGTAACATGACCCAGGTCCTCAACAGATACAATTTCCAAATATCTGAACTCCAGAACAGTGAGACAAAATAAACCTTTTTTATATATAAAATACCCAACCTCAGGTACTTTGTTACCACAGGAAAAAATGGGACTGTAACACTGACATCATGTCTTTCTCAGAGCAAGTGACCCAGAGAGCCAGATAAAATCACATTAATGATTTTACCGTGATTACTCAGTTAAGCAGGTGGCAGGCAGGGCTGTCACATCAGAAAGGTCCAGATTTTTCCTTTGTGATTAAGAAGCAATTTGTGGGGTGATGCTTTGAGATTATATCAGTATCTGGATTTATACATAAAATTTTCACTAATTTCAGCATCCTTCAGTAATCTTTCACTTGAATCACTTGTATGATAGTGGGAAATATTGTTAGCTTTTTTCTCATCTTGTCTGTCTAATTTTGTTTTCAATCATTTGCAAAGAAATTGTGTGCTAACGGACACCCCCTCCTCATTTGCTTGTTTGTGTATTATCAGAATGGAGACATAGCTCTTTAGACTTGAGTTTGTAATCAGTTTCTGTCTTGATTAATATCGTGGCTCATACTGGCCAATGAGAGCCCCTCCAAACTGTCAGCTATGACTTTTGGACATAAACTTCTCATTTTCCTTCTGCACTAGACCTTCTGGGTTCATCATGTCTTTTCCCAACCCAGCCAGAAAATGCAATTGTTTCTCGTTTGGTGGGTTTAGGTCCTTTTTCAGGCCTGGAGCTCAAGCTGTGTGAACTGTGAACATTGCTCGGCAATGCTTAAGTCTGAAGGGGCAAGTGACACATTGATTCTTACTTTCACATTTGGTGGGTTTGCCTGGGCCTGTGGCTGGCTTGGAGGAGGAGGGGCCAGCGGCTCTCAAAATTTGTTGTACACTGGAATCAGTGGAGAGTTTTGAAATTTTTTGTGCTCCATGAATATTCTCTGAGGGTCAGACAGAGGAATCCAAAAAAAGAGTGGAGGGTGGTGGGGGTGGAAACAGGCAAAATATAAACTATTGAGATAATTAATTCCAGGTGCAGCCAAGGTGCCGGATCAGTATATGTGAAGGTACTTGTTCAGACAAGGGTGAAGCTCTTTAAAGCAATAGCTGTGGCTTAATGTTGTAATGAGTTTTCTATTGTTATAACAAAATACCGGAGAAAAATCAATGTGAAGAAGAAAGGTTTATTTTGGGTCACTTTTCAGAAGTTACAGTCCATAGTCAGCTCCATTGCTTTGGGCCAGTGGCAAGGTAGGAATGACGTGGCAGAAGGGCCTGGGGGGTGGAATGGCTTGGGGGTGGAATAGCCTGGGGAGCAAAAGCTGCTCACCTTGCGGCAGGAAACAGCAAGAGAGCAGAGAGCCAAAGCATGCCCAGTACAGTCCCGCCTCCTAATTCTGTTCCCTTCCGGGGCCCTGGCCTATTGGAGGGTGTTTTCCACTTTCAGGGTGTGTCTCCTCCCAAATATTGCTCCTGCACACACCAGCTGTCTCTGTAAAAACCCTCAAAAGCACATCTCACGAGGTGCCTTACTAATTTTGAGGCATTTCTGAATCTAATCAGTTGATGATGAAGATTAGCCATCACACTTGCTGCAAAGATCATTGGACTTACTGACATTTCCGTAGGTTGAGAACTTGTTTCCACATGTGGCCTCTGGAATTCCAGGTTCATTCATAAAACATAACTGTATTCATTTTGCATACCTCACAGGATTGTTTCAGGGAATCTAATAGAATGGGAAATAAAGGGCCCTTTCTTCTAATGTAAATACTTTAAATATCAGGGGTTATTTTATGGATTGTCTAAGTTAATTAAAAGTAGAATACTTTCCTCACTGTTTGCCAGAAACTGTAGTAAATTTTGCTGCTGTATTTATTTTTTCAGCCAGTACTAATGTGGCACAGGTGCCAGACATTGAGAATACAATAGTGAGGAAAAGAAAAATGATTTCAGAATTCAAGTTTCTTATAATCTAAAGGCATGAGATATACATTAATTCCATGGAAATAAATATAAATGTATGTTGTGATGAATTCTTTTAAAAAATACAGAGTACTACAAACAAATGTAGAGCGGTGAAATTTGACCAGGAATATTACGGATGGACTACTTGAGGGAACGGGGAGGTGAAGACCCGTGTAACAGCCAAAAGAATATTTAAAATGAACAGCGTCAGCAGATGTTATGGCTTGAGTCTAGATAATGTCCACCCCCCCAAAGCCTCATGCAGTCAAAGATGGGTTTTTTTCAGAGGTAGCTACATCTAGAGTGTGTGATTAATTTGTGATGCAACGATAGGGTTACAGGTGCTAGGATTAAGATCGGATGATTACTAAATCCTTCGGCTGAGTATTTTGGCACCACCCTAATCTCAGTAGCCTGGATACAATATAAAGGACAGAAAGAGCCTTGTCTTGTCTTTGCCTCCTCTGCCTGCTATGGACTGTTTCTGCTCTGTGACGCCCGCCTGTTATGCTACTCTGCCTTGGAGCCACCCAATTGTGGACTGAAACCTCTACTAACTGTGAGGTAATAAATCTTTTATCCTTTAACTTGTGGGTGTTGGGTATTTGGTCTCAACAGTGTGAAAAGTAACCACGACAGTAAGTATGGGTGCCCGTTAAATTGGGTAACCTGTACGTCATGGTTCATATCATGCGATGTATCATGGAAGCAGATTTTTCCTTTTTCTCACCTTTCGTCAGATATGACAAGAAACTACATGCATGAAGAGTGTGTTGTATAATGATTTTAGCAAAAGTGTTCAGAATAAATGTTCCACCACACCTCAGATAACAAACATCCATTACTTAAAATGTTTCCTTGGATAGTCCTTCAATTTACCCACCCTCGTCTACTGTTCCCCTTCACCCTGTCCAGGGTACCTGTTGGTCTGCTTTTTGTTACTGTATTTCTTTGGCTTTTCAGTAAGCTTACATACATAGAATCCTAGAGTAAATATGGTTTTATGGGGTGCAGCCCATTCGGGTTCTTTCACACAGCAACATGATTTAAATCCACCCGTGTTGTGGCATCTATCAACAGCCCCCTCTTTAGTGCTGAATAGAAGTAACCTATCACATGGTTGCCTACAACAGGGTATTTATCCCTTTTCTGTAGATGAACATGTAAATTATTTCTTGTGTTTGGCTATCACAGAAAAAACTGTTATGACTATCTGGGTACACGAGTGTAGATAAGCACGTCTTTATTTCTCAGAGACAGATACTGAGGAGCGGACTCCTTGGATTGCAGTGTTAATGTGTTTATGATAACGCAAACTGATTTCCAGTGTGGTTGTACATTGCATAACCCAAACAACAGTGTACAAGACTTTCTATTTCTCCATCTATTTAGTTCTAGTATGTGGTGTGAGACAGGGGTTGAAGCTTTTGTTTTATTACTTGTGGTTCATTTTCATATGTTTATCAGATGCTGACAACACCATTTATGGAAACATTTTCCTTTTTCTATTGAAATGCCTTATTCCCTGTTTTGAAAAATTAATTGAAAATGTATGCATATATGTGTTTCTCAATTCAACGGTCAGTAGTTATTTTATGATGACTATGTATATGGCAGTGGTTCAATCTGTGTAACTCTAGAAGGTGCATATATATATATATTTGTGTGTGTGTGTGTGTGTTTGAGACAGGGTCTCTGCAGTTCAGGCTGGCCCTGAGCTCACTTTGTAGCCTAGGCTGGTCTCGAACTTGCAATGATCCTCCTCCTGCCTCAGCCTCCTGAGTGCTAGGATTATAAGCGTGAGCCACCATGCCTGGCCTAGAAGGTGCATTTAAAAAGCTCCGTTAAACACGGCTCTTGACTGCAAGAGATGGTTCCCAGCCTTGCATGTACACCAGTTTCCCAGAGAGAAAAGACTCCCACTGCAGAATTTCTACTTCAGTTGGTCTGGACCAGGACCAAAGTACTTATATTTCTAATTAGTTTCTAATCCAAAGGAGATACATATTCTAAATTTAGTTTTTCTCTTTCTCATTTCTGAGTTTTTCTATGAATACATAGCTAATGAAACAGTGGCTAGTAATGTATGTCCTCCATTAGCAAAAGATGGATCTTGCATGCAGCTAATGATCCTTGATTTACATCATTATCCCAAGATGTTTCCAATATAAAAAAAAACAGTTCATTCCAATCTCGATTCAATTTGTTATCCAGTCCATGGAAAGTTTTCACTCTTATCTGTTTGTGGTGAGGTGTGACATTATCACAATTGTTATTACAGACTCAAAATTCATCATTGAAAATACTTTTTCTGCTGATGATAAAAATATACATTTTGGTAGAACAAAGTATGAACTAAAATATACTTGGCATTTTTTTTGAAACCCCCACATATATAATTGCCTCCAAATTATCTGTAATTTTGCCACCCATTAACTGCATTTTGGTACTGCAGTTGTCAAAATTTACATTTTTATAAATGTAGAATAAGAGTAATTGAACCAGAATATATATTTGACAGTGATGCTGAATATGTGGTAAAAATTCTTCAATGTGGCTCTGCTTATCATTTCTCTTTGCTGTTTAAATTTAGTTGAGGTTAGAAATAGTTGTTTTGGTTAAATTTAGCTTGTGTACCTTACAGTGTTACTTTTTCCCTGCAAATTAATGCTCTAAATTTTTGCTGTGTTTTCTTCAAAGTCTGTGGGAAATATTTATTCAGATGTTAAAATAATCAAGCACAAAGCGCATCTACTTTTATTAGGTCCTTAGCAAATATGAAAGCAAAGCCAGTAAACTGAAAGGCAGTGAAATCTTTCTCTACCAAACAAATGGAAATGCAAACAAATGATTAATAACACATTGGATTCTATTCTAGATTTAAATGTGAAATTCTGTAGTTGGGACTTGATCCTCAGTGATGACGAAAATCCTTTAAGGAAATCCTATTTTTAGGTGAACAAAAATTTTATTCCCAGTTGGTATAAAATTAAAATTAGAAGATATCCTAAATTTGCTTTATTAACTTTTTAAAGAAATCACATTATGGATAAATGCAGGTAAATTATTTGAAAAATTTTATAAAAAGATTTATGAGAGAAATTCTGAATTCAAGGTAAAAATAGTTTAGTGCAAGACAGCCTTTTCAAATCAGATAACTAAAAGACTTAATGTGACATCTATCAAAATTTAATAATTTTTAAAAAAGACTTTATTCGTTAAAATTTTGGGTTTACATTTGCCAAAACTTCAAATTTACTAACCACAAAGCAGCAACTCTGAAGAAGATATAGGCAATTTTAGGAAAATAATTAATGTTAACAAAACCACACTATTAGGGAAAAAATTGACTCCTCCCGAAACATATCAATGATATACTTTAAAAGATAGAATGGCCAAGCAACTGATTCAAGTACTTCATTAAGGTTTATTTATCATATACGACTTTTTGTTTAAATTGTCCATACAAAGTTTTAAAATATTTTATTTTATATACTATAGTTTTAGTGTTTTAATCTTTAAGAAATACTCAGTTTCTCAAAGTTATTTTGAAATAGAAACCCAGATATGGTAAAACCAAATAGTGGTTAGTAAGCACTTCAATAGTAAGTGAATTCTAAGCTTTAGAACTTCCTCTTATTAACAACATTGTTATGTTATAAGTAATCATATCATATTTCGGTGTGTATAGGATAACAGTATCACTGTGCAGTTCAGATTTGTCTTGAACTCCTGGCGATCCTCCTGTCTCAGCCTATGTTCTGAATGTTGGGATGACAGGTTTGCAGCTAGGAGAGCAGTTTTGACTGCCTGCAAGTGAAAAGGCTCTGGGGGCGCAGCCAGAAAGCTCCATTTTGCAGGTGAGAGCCTTCAAGCTCTGCAACTTGCATAAGATCCAGCTGCTCATCTAGAACAAACACACTTTGCCTTTTAATAATTAAATTTGGCCCCCTCTGGGTAGGCTTCAGTTCTGAACTGCCTCTAAGTGGACCCTGTTGTATTGTTCTTATTCTCTTACTCTTATTAGCATATGCTAATCCTGTCAGAGACTAAGTAAAACAAAAACATTTAAATTTCCTCCCTCAAGGCGATTTCTGATGGGACAGAGCAGTTGTGGGCATTAATTCTGGCTGATGTCATCTAAAACAATATTCTGTGGGCAGGTTTCTCACATGCTAAAAGGATATTCCTAGCAAGACAGAACTAATCAAACATGTTAAATCTTTTCTTACAACTTTAATGGTTAAAAAGTCATGTAATATGAAAAACACAGATAAACACACAGTTATGTACATATATGTATATGTTCAAAACCTACTTCCTAGTACCCCACTAAATTTCTGCTCACAATCATTAAAGCTGAGCCCTCTTTTCCTTCTCGGCTGGTTAGTCCAACACTTTGCAGTTGGTTGATCCTTCTAAATATTTTTTAAAGCATGGAGAGGCACACTGAAAAATCTCTCATGCTTGCTACATAGGCCATCTATGGGAATTTCTTGCTTTTCAGGTAAAATATTGATGAATTGTCTATAGTTTTCATTGGCTACTTCCCTTTTATTAGCATTGACTATGTACTTGTCTGGATTTTTTTTTTTTTTTTTTGAGTCAAGGTCTCACTATGTAGCCCAGGCTGGCCTTGAACTCATAGTGATCCTCCTACCTCAGCCTCCCGAGTGTTGGGATTATAGACAGTTTGTTTGGATTATCTAGCATGTCAGTAAAGAAACTCTTACACAATTTTGACTAATTTACTCTATTTTTATCATCAACATTCCTCTACACACATCCCACAGGCTAGAAATGAAAGAGATAGATGAACTCTAGAGGTTACAATATTGACCCTACTAGGGTAACTGGTAAAATTTAAACTAATGCCCATACCTGTCCTTAAGGATCACTTTATAATACCTCAGTCAGACAGGGTTAGGCATTTAAAGTCTCTGGAGCAGAAATTTGGCCACGGAGATTTAGATTTAAAGGAAAGAAATCTTCATTAATTTCTTCCTTTGAAATACAGGGGTCTGTTAACTTGTGGTGTTTTAGAAACCAAAGAAGATGCAAGATATTGTCTGGGTCTGTTAGGCTAGCTGGGTGAGATGCCCTAACAAAGAAAGCACTTAAATGACGTATTAGGCTGCATATGCTTAAGTGTGCAAAGATTAGGCCAATAGTAACTACAAGGACTCGCAGAAAGGTTAATAGGCATGGAAGAGACTTCAAAGAAAAGGTTGCAGATATGCGGATGATTGGGGTAAATGCTGAAGGAAGAATGCATTCAGAAACAACAGAGAAAAGGCATCTAAGGTCACAATTTAAGAATTCCTAATTTTACGCAGACAGACACAGTACTCACCCAACAGGCAAGGCCAGTACATTCCACTGTGTTCTTGGGACCAAGGGGGTTTCCCCTGACTTCAGCAGAGAGGATAAGTAAAAGCGCTGCACTGCATTTATTGTTACTTAACACTCAAAACTATGCATCTTAGGCACTTGCTGAGTTTGTAAACTTCTTGCAAGCAGGCTCCATCTATTTCCCACCCCACCTCCACACCTTCTGCTTTTACAACATATACAACATACTCAGCACGGTGCCTCGTCTAGGGAATCCCAAAATGTTTGGTAAATACATATCTGGATGAATACTGGAGCAACTTGACTATTCCAGAATTTCTACTGATCCTTCGACTTTTACTGAGATTACTATTTACACTGGAAATTGAGGCAGAATGGACCAAGAGTTTCTGGCTTCCAGCCATCTGCCAAGCTCAAAAACAACAGCAGCAACAATAACAAAAACACTATGGTTTCCACTTTGTATTTATTTTGAAAGGGAGGTTCCTGGTTTGCTTCCTCTCCATCCAGCCCACTGGTAGCTGGACCATTTGGTTGGTAAGTCACTGAATGCAGTGTTCATGAAGCTGACATCACAGCAAAGTGACTGTAGACATCTCAACTCCTCAGATCTCTTGTCGTCTCTCTGTGACACAGGGAAACTCTTCTCTGTGACTCACACTCTAATTTTAAAGATCTTCCTGGCTTTATTATTCTCAGGGATTATTTTCTGATGCCTTAGGAGTGCATTCTTCCTGCTTTGAAAGCTTCCCCTTGTCATTTTCTCGTCTTACCCCGGATGTTGATGAGACACCCAGCAGCTGTTCCCATTCTATGAAAAATGCAGGGAGCAGGTCTGGCAGCTGCACCCAGGTTGCTGTGGACTGTGTGGGCCTCCTGTAGAAATGGAGTGGATTGATCATTCCCCATTCAAGGGTTCTCCTTTTGTTATCTGCTTCAGAGACCAGAACAAAGGACACAAAAAAAAGTTTAACTTGTGTATAGACACAGAAAAATGATCAAATTTTAATAGTAATCATTATACAAAATAACACAAAATAGCCTTGCATTAAAAATTGCACTGTGGCTAAAACCTGCTTATGGTTTACATTTTAAGTTTAGTGTATAATAAACTCTGGGTAGAGGATGGGCGGAGTGATGAACAGGGTGTAATGTAATATTCAAATAGCCGTGGACCTATGTGAAGGGCCACACCTATTCCATCGGACTCCAGAGGACAGGCTAGCACAAGATGACTGCATTAGGGACAATCGAGTGGAATACGGATACCTTTCTGAAGGACAGTCCAAGGAAGTACTTAATGTGTCATTCTGTTTGTCATTGCTCGGGGTAAATGAGGGTATGGTGACACTTACTAATGCTTGATTTGGGAATCTTTCCATCACAAGTAAAAAAAAAAATCAAGACTCATCAATGTAAAACAAAGAGAATTCATTGTTTCTTGTGGCCGAATAGTCACATCACAGCTGGATGGCAGGGCTCAAATGACCTGAGTACCCCATGACTTTTCCATGTTTCAAGTCTGCTGTCTAGTATGGCAGGTATTTGCGAGTTCCATGGTTTGAGGAAAACTCTGATTCTTCATATTGGCAAGATGACCTCTGGAAGTTTCAGATTTACATACTAACTGGTCAGTCCGAAGTTCGGTGGAAATAAGAACTTCTCATTGTAATGTCCTTAGTTTGCAATGTCAGGAACGGCTCAGACTGAAATTTGTGTGGCATGACCTTCAGTAAAGGTCCCAGAAAAAGCAACAAGTTTTGGTCCTTGAATTCAGAGACGTGATTCTGGGAATCAACCATTTTCAGTAAATTTTTCTCACTGGATCAATATTGCTAATAAAATCTTTTGACAAACTGTAGACCATAAAAATGATGCTGTTTAGTTGACTTTAGCCTGACAGATTAAGTATTTCCTTAACTTCAATTTATAGCCCCCATGTGCTTCTTGGAAAACGTAGGAGACTGAGGAGAAAACCCCAGATTCTTTTGATCAAGATAAATTGTAAGATTCTGAGGATTATGGAATCTCATTATCTCATTATCTCATTATCTTACACTCACTCTGTCCTTGGTCCAAAAGGATATTAGCTCTGCTAATAGGTGATTGTTGAGTTGATGAGATGAATAGCATTTAGGTGGGGGAAATACTTCTGCAACTTTTCTTGATATTTTCGTTTTCCAAAACATTTTAATTACCTTTTCATTGGTTTTTTATGATGTTCCCATGAGATATGCAATGTTTCCATTTTTCAAAATACTGTATTTTAATGTATTTGTAAAGACAAGGAGGGAGAATAAAATATTGCATTCCTTTAACTCACCAGCTCATCTGGCAACATTTAATATGATAGCATATCTTCTCAGGTTGTCTTACATCTTTTTACAAACAAATCCCTGCAGTTAAGATCTCCCAGATTTTGTCTTCATTGTTTTCTCCATCCATGACTGTCACTAATCACCATAATAAGTTTAAGTCTTTATAAGTGTAAGTCTTTATAATTTCTTTAAATATTTTATTATTTTCTGCTGCATAGTTATATATTTATAAAAAGTATTTTGTGTGATGTTTTTATAAATAATAGCACACCACATTATCTGTAAATCATACTTTTTGATGTATGTTTTTTAATAGATACAACTTGATTTATCTATTGCAAGGAAGGGAATTGTGAGTTTAATCTAAATCATATAATAATTAATCATAGTATTTAGGTATCTTTCTTGGTTTTGTTATTGTTTTCAGGGAACACTAATCATTCATCAGGAGAGTTGGCAAATATGAAATGATGTTGTTAAAAGCTATATTTAATCTACGTTACACACACACACACACACACACACAGACAATATCACTCCACATGGTTGTTCTGTCTTAGAATCTCTATATATGCTCCCAAGGTTCCGTGAACATTAGAGTTTATTGTGGAAGCTTAAAGTTTGCACTGGAGTTTTTCTGAGAAAGTTTCACACTGATCCTTGCAGTCCCAAAGACATATATAACCCTTACATTTAAGAATCACTGCCTTGAATGTTTTATAAAGGATTCACATTATATTGTTTAATTGTGGAATTAGGAGCAATATTTCAGCAGAAAAGATGGATACATTTTCATCCTCTTTGACTGCAGCTTAGAAAAATCATATTTATTATTTTTATTCTTTATCCAAGTAGGGAACCAATTTGGTTGAAGTAATAGTAACTATAAAAATGTAGACCAAAGGGCTGAAGATTTAGCTCAATGCCTCATGTGCCTGCTTGGCAAGCACGAGGTCATGAGTTTGATCCCCAGTATAAAAAAAAAAAAATTACTTTACATGCTTTCAAGAATTTGAAAATGAAAGGCCTATCTTTGTGATCAGCAATTTCTGATAAATGTTACTAAATCCTCATGAACTGAACTCAGCACCTTTAGAGTTTACTTCACGCCTTCTCAGAACACAGCAGGGGCCACCCATCCCAGCACAATGACCCTGTCTTAATCACTTTCTCCATTGCTGGGACAAAATGCCCTATACCTGCAATTTAAAGGGTGAGAAATTTATTTTGGGGTCACTGGCTTCAAGGTAGGACTACATAGCAGAGGGATATGGTGGAGAAAAGGCTTCTCAAAGCTCAGCAGATAAGAAACAGAGGCAGTTCCAGGGAGCAACCAGGGAGGTGTCTGTACTCTAGTGACCAGCTTTTCCTGTCGGGTACTAGCTCCTAACAAGTCTGCTATAACCCCTGATAATCCAGTCATATCCCCAAAGGCCTACCAATGCTCCTGGGAGTCATCTAGAAATAACTAGCATATTCCACTCCTGGCACCCCAAAAGACTCATGTGTATTTCTTTATGCAAAATGTATTTAGTCCGTCTCTAAAAGTTGCCAAATTCTAACAGTTTCAGCACTGCTGCAAAGTCCCAAGTCTCCTTTGAGATTTAAGGCAAATCTTAGCCATGAGTCCCTGTATAACATCCAAAAGATCAAACATGTAATGGCACAGAGTAAAGATTTCCATTCTAAAAGGGAGAAGTTGAGAGACAGAAGTGAGCGAGATGAAAGCAAGGTCATAACTGAGCAGGGCTCCATCCTATAGTCTGTGTCCAGTACTCAGGACAAGCTATGGTACAACATGAACTCCAAAGGCCTTGGGTGGCCTTGGCCCTTTGTCAATACTGGTGGCTGTAACTCTCATGGTTTTTCTCTTGGGCTGACTTTGCTCAGTGCTTGTGGGTCTCCTCAGGTGATCCACATTACTGGCATCTTTGATTTCCTGGAGTCTCCACTGTACTTTTAGCTTTACTCTCACAGCTTCATGCACTGCCCTGCTAAGGGAACTGTTGTCTTCCCAAGGTGTGTGAAATCGGAATGGAAAGCTGCCTAAGGTCCACCACCAGCTGGACCAGTGGCCAGGCTCCCTTTGATCATGACTGCAGAGTTCTCTAACTGCTGGGACAGTTGAATACTAGGAAGGAAATACCAGGAATTGTCTAGGTAATCCTTCTCGAGCAAGCTCTCTTCTCAAAGCAAACTCTTGCACTTTTTCAGGCTAAGAGCTTGTTTTTGGTATTTTCTGCATGCCCTCCTATTGTCTTGTCCTATTTTACTTCTTTTTGATGTTAATTTTATCAGCAACCAAACTCTTCTCTGTTCTGTCATTGTGGCCACTTTCTTTAAGTCAAAACTGAGAACTTTTTAAATGGGCTTTTTTGCTCTTAATTTTATTTATTTTCAAAGCCCCACAGTTATTCATGCAACTGTTGCAACATTGGGTTTCCTTGAAATTTTCTACACCAGATGTATTAGTTTACTGCCCTTTGCCTCCATCTCCTGTGAGGTTTCCAAACATGAGCAAAGTATAGAAAATTTTCTGGAGAGCATAACACACATGGTCTGACATCCATTTGCCAGTGGAGTCCTTGTTCCCATGTGTAACCTAACAAACCTGGTTTTCACTATCTGCATTTCTATGAGCATCTGGTCTTCTCACCTCTGACCAGAATCTTCCATCAATTTCAGCTTACAGCATTCTGGGGCTTGTCCTGCTGGCATTTCCAAACTTTTCCAAATTCCTCCTGAAAACCAGCTCCAAAGGCTTCTGAACCACATGATCAGGTAGCATCACAGCAGCAACCCCGCTTCTCTGGTATCAAAATCTGTCTCATCACTGGGACACAATGCCCAAGACCACCTTTAGGGAGGAGAAGTTTATTTTTGGCTTATTGTTTGTAGGTTTCCACCCACACCTTTTACCAGCCAGTGAGATATAAGCTCAATTATCCAATCAATTTCCAAAAGTCTGCTTTATGAGTACATGAGCCTCTTGTGGAACATTAAGATATGCACTAAAATAGACAGTAAGATGAAGAATGCTTTTCCTGCCTTTCCCAATCTTTCCTGCCTCAATCACTGATCAGGAAAGCCTGGATTTGGAGACTGCCACATTCTCTGTTTTTCTTAGCTCTATCATATTCTCTCTGCTATAGGAATCTTATGTGGGGAAATTAATAATGATAGCAATAACAGTAATGACCAGAATTTAATGACTGCTGGCTTTGAGTCAGACATTGTGCTTAGTGGTATATTCATTTCCTTTTTATTCACTCCTTTCGATTATGTATTGAATATGCACCTTGTGTCAAGCAAACTTATAGCTGCCAGGGAGAATTACTTGCTCAGGGCAGTCACCTTCCTTGCTGCCATGGAGCGGACAGGAGAGGGAATTCATCTATGATTCACACACTAATTAACAGATATGAGCTTGCTGTTGTGACCAGAGGTACAAAGTCTTGGTGTGTGCTTTATGAAACGTGGATTAAAGGAATTCAACCTGGCTAGGAAGGAAAAGGAATAGGTTTCCTCAAAAAATGCTGGTTGTCTTGACAGATGAAGGATTAATAGGAATTAACTATATAAATTTAGACAAGGAAGGATCATGAATAAATGCCTGATGATAACAAGAAGGAATGTAGCACTAATAAGAAACTAAATGGCTAGTTACCTTGTTTAGTCTCTTGACAATACTGGGTTGCGGGGATTACCATCTTCATTGCATACCATCTTCTTTTATACTTACTTTTTCCTCATTGAACTGAAGCTCAGTGAGTTCCAGTTGCTTATCTAAGGGCTTTCTGTCTGGAACTAGCAGAAGCAGATACAATATAATGCTGTCTGACCTAAGGAGTTCACCCTTAAGCCCTGCACTCCTGTTCTTCCTTAATAAGTACCTGACCCAGATGATTTTAAAGAATTCTAACAGCAAAATGTCTCAGTGGATCAGCACTTACTTTGGATTGAGGAAAAAAAAGAAAAAGTCTATAGATTTAAAAACAATTTATGACCAGTTCAGTTTCATATACAAAAAGTAATTTAAAAAGAATTCAGGTTTTTGCTCTTGACTGAGTTTTCCTGTCTACTTGCATCTGCTTTTCCACAAATTGTTCAAAATAAAATAAAACTGGGTAATATCACATGCAATTAATTGCTATTTCTTTTGGGTATTTTACTGTATGCTTTCTCCCTCAGTGTATCACTTTTTTGTGTTTATTGAAAAAAATTTTATAGAATTTTCTGTATTTTTGATTCTGCTGATTGCTACATCCTCTCTAATTTCTCTAATGCAGAAATTAACTCTTTGTATGCTTTTCTCAATCTTTATGGGTACTGTATAGATTCATCAGAAGATATGTAATACCCACTCTTGTTCATTCTTTGGATTACATTGGAAAATGATTAATTGGAAAGTTCTATTCATCTCTTATTGCAAGTTATGGTTTATATAGGAAAGAAAATATGAATACTTGATTATTTTCCTTTTTAACCAGATTTTAACCAGTTTTACCTCATCATCAAGTTCTGAACAACTCATTTTTTTCAGACATTATTTGATTTGATTATGAACTTACAAATTCGCACCTATTATTTTTGTTTTGGTCGTTTGAAGTTGTCATTTGTATTGAATAATGTCCCATATCCCCCTACGTTAGCATTTTCAAATTGGTTGCTGAACATGATACCAGTAGCAATTCACAATTTCTTTAATTTCTGACATGGCAAGATTGTGTAGGGTCATCTTATATATTTTTTATCCCAAGCTTGACTTCTTTTCGTTAGCAAATTATATGTGAAGGCCACAATAAAAACATTATAGATGTTTATTGCTATTACTGAACAGTGTTTTGACATTTTTTCTAGTGGACACAGCTTAGAAACATACATTTCAAAACAATAGCAAAAGAAAACTGATACCGTGCTTGAAAACTATTCTTTCCAATTCAAATTTAGGATTATATGACTTTTATTTTTTAATAGTGTATTTAGCCCTTGTTTCTCTGAGGCTGAAATTCTTGATGCTTTATAAAAATGTTCTTTGCTCTACCCTGTCATTTATTTATAATTGTAAAGAAGTGTATTGCAAATAGTTTTTCATTAGCAATATAATAACTGAAAGTTGCTGAGTAATTTTTGCAGTTTCCCTTGTCCTTAAGGTACAGTCTGAAAAAAGCATGTACTGCCAAATTACTGTGCTTTAAAATCACTTGAAATAATTGCTCTCTGTGTAGCAATGCCACTGATATACACTTGAACTCATTTATCTACTGTTGTCTTTAATTTTGTGAATTATTGGGTCCTGACCTAGATTCCCGATCTCCCAAATGAGTGTACAGTGGAGGTTTAAATAAAATGAGACAAGTGTTATGATTTTAGGGCTCCAGGAGGGTCAAAACCCTTTAGTTGAGCTCCAGACTCCGAGAGCTAAGACAAAGACTTCTCTGGACTGCCCATTTTTATTAGGTCCCACAACAAAGGGCGGGAAAACTGAGGAAAGCACAGGAAATGAGCAGGACCTTGGGAGTCACTTCAAAGACTTCTCCAAGTAGTAAATTATGCCAATTTAGGAGAACCATCTTATCTCCAAGATGACATTTATGGTAGGAGTGAGACTGCAGGAGTGAAATTCCTTCAACTGCAGTCTCTATGTACTTAATTAGTGTTTGAGCCAAGTGTCTGCAGCTGTGGCCTTATCGTGCCCTTTGAGGTATCTCCAGCCTCACAGGCCACTACAAGCCTCAGCCAGGACCAGTGATTCATAGAGGTTCACTTACTAGTAATCAGCTCCCGTCACCAGGCAAGGGACCGAGGCCTAGGACAGATTCACAGATAAACACAGAAAGCCAATTAGTTAATTTAAATCCTGCTCAGAGCCGCTGAGTAGTGGTCTCCAACAGTGAATCAAAAAGCTATAATTTTTAATAAGCCATCTACATGGCATATAAGCAAATAAAGAAGTGGTGGATAAAGTTTGTCCAAGGGCAGTAAATATAGCAGTGCAGTAGATACAGGACATGGAAGGTCACCTTTTTGCTTTCAGAGCAAACACAATTTATGGTCAGTGACATTAGGCATGTTTTTCTTGAAGAGCAAGATATTGCTTGAATTGATCAGGATTTTTTATTACTCTAAACTTTAGTTTATAGGTTATGAAAAAGAAAAAATAAAAGCAAATACAAAAAAAAGTCAAATCAACATGAAAATTGTTCATTACTTTTTTTCTTTTGTATTATTTGTGAACTTAGGTCAAAGGAGCTTCATAAAATTTCTTAGCAGTTCTCTTTCAGTCACTCTCCATCCAACCTTCACCTCCAACAATCTTGGCCTTTTTGCCTCTTCCTCATTAGCTTTTTGCAAGCCATGACAAAAGCAGCAGTTCCAAGTTGGACGTTTCACAGTTCTGGTTTAGGAGTTGTGATCCCCAGGGAATGCACACCTGAGGCTTCCATTTCATTGTCTAAAGAGTGTAGACGGTAAAGCCCAACTTCCAAGGATTCTATGAGGGTTAAATGAATGACACATGGAAGCACTTAGTGCAAGGTCTGCCATATAAACAAAGTGGGAATTTTAATGTTGGCTTCTGCTACAGACATTGTTGTTTCTGACTATATGTAAAAAGGATGAAAATTGGTGTGAATCAGTTTTTTAGTTATTGTTCTCATTTCTTTGTCATATTTGTCCTTGAGATTTTGTACCCTGTAATTTTTTTTCATTCAGTTCTACTATGCAGTCAAACTCTAGCTAAAGATAAGTCTCTAAACTTAGGCTTGTTGAAAGAGAAAGGAAGAAAATGTTGGAGCTGTTCTCTAATCTGAGCTAGCACGGTACTCTGCTCTGAGTTCTCATCACAGAGCCAGGAATCGGTTCCTTCTTCCTGCTCCCAGGTGGAGCTGTGTGGACTTCAGGAAACCATAGTGCACTTGGACACACTGACTCTGATCCCAGCAATATTGACCTCAAGTTGTGGGTGATGTTATGAAACTTACTTCCCTTCTCTGTGCCCAGAACTACATGTAAGATCAAGTCATTCAAAAAATCCAGATTCCTTTCTGGTTTTAGAAGTATGTGTTTCTAAATTCAACTTCCCTGCTTGATGCATTTTGTGTAATTGCTTCTAAGACTTGCGTGATTTTCATTTCTCTCACCCAATGAAATGACATTCTTCCTTCTTAACATGTCATAACTTATGGAATCTTTGGGTCTTCCTTTTCTAGACTGCCAAAAGCCTGGAGTTAATTTTTAAGAAAATAGTAGAAGCCTTCACTGTTTTGAGTTTTCTGATACTGCAATACCCATCTCTATATTCCAGTTTCATAAATTTTATACTTTTGTATTGCTTTAAATTCGAAGAATACTCTTTTTTCCTTTGAGCTACTCTAATCCTATTACAATTGTTCCTGTGAGACTCTTTACAAATGATAAATTGTATTTCTGCTTCAATCATTTCATAATAATTTTGGGGGGAAGTAATTCCTCCCTTTCCCATTATATTATGAGGCAAAAGGAAGAAATAGGCATAAACATTTAAGGGACAGTGTATTTAGGTAACACTTTTAGTCATTAGTATCAAAACAGTTAAACATAACTTGAAGGAGAAAGTATTTTTTAAATAATTATCTGATTATGAGATAAAACATGTAACACTGATTTTGTCACTGCTGTCCTCTGAGAGGTCACCAGTGTGTTCTGCTCCTCAGACCAACAGATTATTTCTCTTTGTCACATGGAGCTCAGAACATGATTCTTACAGGGTTTTTGGTAACAGGGACCTACAAGAAGTAAAGGTGAGCCCAGCTTTGGGTGAAACTAGAAGGAACAGGAAGGTGATCTGTCAGTATTGTTTGCTCACCTTGAGTCTGCTTGATCCATTCTGTTAGTGATTTGGTGAAACACTGTCATATGAAAGCAAGAAAATAGCTAAGACAGAGGCCCTGAGCTAATGCAGACCTGGGTTAAAACCTCAGCTTCTCCATCAGTAGCTCTATAATGTTTAACTGGCAGAATGAGAACTCAAGTTTGAAGTTATATGAAGACATGCTGACATGAGATACTTTATAGCCAAAGAAATTCATGTTCTTGAACTGACTACTGTCTAGAACCAAAGAGGAAATTGTGGAGATCCAAACTGGGTGCATCTAAACCTGGCTGCTAAGCTCTGGTCTGACTTAGAGTATTATCTGCCTTTGTGACAGTGACAGTGGACAGTGGTTGATGGATGGCAGTGACAATGATGATCCTATTGTGCCCTGGCTCCTGAGTTCACAGGTGAGGACTGTGTGTGCCTCTTTGAGAAGGTTTGAAAGGTTGCTGCTGATGTCCAGTGACAATAGAAACACGAGAGTATGCAGGGGAAACATTTGGTAGCCACTTCCTTTGAAGAGAACATAAAGAAAATGGGGCTATTTAGGCAGAGAAGACCAGGGGAGTTTTGGAAACATATCCTATTTGTCAGGCACTGATAAGATGTACCCATTTTGTTAAGTTACAGATAGTATAAGCATAAAAAATTACTAAAACAAAAACTGACTTCAGCCTATAAAAGAAAATAATCACAGAGCACATTGGTAGTAGATTGTCTTGGGCTTGAGTGCTGGCATGGCCACTGACTGTGTGGCACCGTCTTTGAAGTGAGAATAGCACTAGACTCTTCTTCATAGGCTACTTACCAGAATGAAAGTGATAATACATTCAGGTAACAGTGGCTGGCACATGATAGGTGTGTAATAATTCCCAGTGATAGTAGTTGTCCTTGTTAATATTAGTAGTTTATTAGGAAGTTTGGGTATCTCAAGACTAGTGAAGGTAATTATTACTGAGTGTTGTCACAAACTGAGGAACAGAGGTTTAGGAGTGGATCTGAATGTGAGATCAGGGGTGACTGTGGTCCTATGATTCTGAAAATGCCTCTCTGAACTGTTCTGTAATTACCTGTGGTACATTCTCACTGATGCTCAACTTTCTTCTGGACTCTTCTATTCCAGAGCCTCGTTCCATGCTCTGGGTAGAGATGTCATGGACCAGATTGAGCAGTCCTCCCAACATGTAATTATCTAAAATTACTCAAGCAGTAACTTATCTAACTTGACATAAGCTCCTTAATTTTGTGCATCCATCATTGATCACAGAAGCTCTGGTTCTAATCTTCTTGCTATCATGGTCTCTGACTCTTGTGTAGCAGCTCTTGAATAAATGGTAGATGGATGGATGATTCAGTAAATAATAAAAAGGTTGAATTCCATATGTGGGATGATTCCATTAATCATTTATACTTAATAGGCCATTCAGTGTCTGAATATTTACCTTGACTGTCTCTGCCAGGTGGCTATTTAGCCCTGCTTGGTCACTTCTTGTCATTGGGAATCTATTATCTCTTCAATCGTCATATTTTGCTTGAAATAAGTCTACTAGCAAGGATTTGCAGAGTTTCACCATGTGTTGAACTTATTGTCCTTCCTTCTATCCTTCTGTCTTAGCGGGTAACTTCTGGAAACACCCTCTTTAAATAAAAGGAATTATGTTTTGAGGGCAGAATTTCAGGTCTAGACTGGCATAAAAATATATTACTTTCACACATTCAAAATTTTATAGTTGTGGGGAATGTAAGATAACAGATGTTTGCAGGATTTCCATGCTCATTATTAGGAAATAGGTTTTGTGCATCAGCAGGTATATGGGAAATGAGGTATAAACTGTGATAGAACTGAATATGGAATAGTTATGGTAGTACTTCTTTGAATATAAAAAAGGTTGTAAAAATACTTTTCTTTTAGCTTTAAGGAAAGCTATAGAACTGAGTTATATTTTTTAAGCTCAATGGCTCTTTTAAGTTAAACTTAGAGAACCATGAGAGTCAATTTATTTGAATCAAACGTTAAAAAGGATATTATTCCAAGCTGCAATTAAGACTTAAATGTCATCATCTGATTTCTCCCTGGAAAGCATTTGTTTGCCATCCTAGGACGGAACTGTTAAATTGGCCACATCTGGAGATAAACTAAAGACAATGCTGTATCAAACCTCATTTTCTGCAGGCACATCTGCTTCTTGGGAAAAATAAAAAAGACAGCCACAGAGCAATCAAAGAAGCACAACAAATATATGGGGGAAGATCGTAAGTCTGTAACCGTGGGGTGTCGTTAGATTAATTTGCATCGCCCTTAGCATTGTGTTCCTGGTATATATTACATGATATTTCATAGTACTGTGGCTTATTGACGGAGTAGAGAGTTCTAGGGAAAGAAATACCATCTCAGAGCAAAGCTTAGGGTATTTTGTGAACACATGTTCAGGCTATAACAAGCTGTTCCTGACGGCTGGTACTGCCACTTATACGTGGATGGAAGAGCACACAGCCTTACCCCACAGGGCAATTAGATTTTCTTACCCAAGAATAAGTCTTTAGGATTGAGGTATAACTCAGTCTGATGTTTGCTTAAATGGGAGAAATTTAAACTTTAGGGATTCGGGGAAGCTATGTTTGGTGAAGAGCTCAAGGATAAAAGAATGAGTTACAGTCGGAGCAAGATAGTTGCCTCCATGGGCAAACATGACTTTCCAGATTCTGGTTCTATACTGTTGGCTCTTTCTGGCTTCAGTGAAATGGCCCGGTATCTCTTTAACATGCTATCTTTACTTCTTTGAAGTACTTAAAGTTAGTTTCTTTCAATTGCAAGCAAAAGGTAAGCAATTTCAAACATCTCAAGAACTGATGCTATTATCTTGCTTCTTAGCTGTTAATGGTAAAGTTTCCCCAAAAATTCAAGCAAGGAGATCCCTTTTTCAGCACCTCTGCACTGCACTGAGGACGCATGGAGAAAATACATTCCAGCATTGTGATGCTCTTCTTTCTTCGCTGCGGTCTACCTCAATACCTCCTTCACACTAAGCTTTTCTGGAGAACGAAGAACTCAGTGGAACTGCATAATCAGTCTCTTGAGCAGGAAAACGTTTCTGGGAGACCATGCATCTCCAGCAACCTCCTTTTGTTCTTGCCTGAAATGGCAGTTTCTCTTAGCAAGTGTCTGCCTGCACTTCTTTTTAAAAAAAAACAGTAGCAGCAGTTTCTCTCTTAATTAGATGGCAGCTTCTCCTTCGCCTCTGAAAGGTGAGTTACATTCTTTTCATGTTATTAGTGAAATTAATAATTCATTGATTAATTTTCCATCCCTTCCTAGAATAAAAAAAGAGATAAGAATGAGATTCCAAGAGTCAAGAACCTGAGAGGATTAAACGTATTATCAAGATTCCTAGCAGTACCACGAAGTTAGAGACTGAAGTAAACCAGTAGAGAAGGGTGAGCGTGTACCTCTCCTGCAGACCACTCACTCTGCCTTCATCAGACCCTGTTCTTTCCAATGGCCACATTTCCTGCTTGATCAGCCTCAGCTTGAGCTGTGATCCTTGTTTCAGTCACTTTGCATCCCTGGGACATGATATGCAGCTCCCACAGCTTATAGGAAGGTGGGTTTATTTTGGCCCTGGGCCCCAGTTCATGGTTGGCCATCCCCAAGGCAGAAGAGCCAGGATGGCAGAGGGGTACAGTGAGGGGCCTGGGGTCAAGAGCAGTTGCTCATCCCATGGCAGTCAGGAGGCAGAGGAGGGAGTAGCAAGGGCAGGAACACACCCTCCTGTGTCACGTCCCAGTGACCCACGCCTTCTGGGCAAGCTCTGCGTCCTAACAGTGCACACTGCTGCCGAATGCATAAGTGGGTGAATGCATTGATGAGCACTGTGCCCCCATAATCTGAGCATCTTTCTAAGCACACAAAAATGTGGGGGCACATTTTAGATCTAAAGCTTAGCAGTCATATTTCCACTATTGAAATTGCATGTTCAAAGTGTGCGCTGAAATCCCCCTGCCTACACACACACACACACACACACACAGATCTGTGACTATTCTTCCCTACATGCTTTCAGATTATAATTTCAGGTATTATTCCTAGAATAACATAAACTTAATTTTGGAAGTAAAATCTAGGCCAGCACATATCATCTTCACTGTAGTTAGAAAGTTCGTCTTTGAAGATGGCTCGAATTTAAAAAGATGACAGTACTATTAAAGGCTTCAGGTTTCTGGCCCTCCATGTGCGGATCTAGAGGTCTTCGCTCCATTTTATAGCAGGTAAAGAGATACACTGAAAAACCTGTAACTCTCCTTAGGTCTTTGAAATTCATGTATTCCTTGATGGTGTGTGGCTACCTGTTATCCAATGAACTGCACAAATGAATCCTGGCCACATTAACAGCAAATGTATCAGTTAGCTGTCAGTATTCTGTTCTGGGGTGATGGGAGGCAGTTACTTTCTCTCCACTCTCTCTTCCTGAGCTTCTGGCGTGTCACCTGGATAATATAATCTGGGGTCAACATCTGTGATAACGATCTCCAAGGGGAGCATTCTTGTGTACCTATATTTCATGACGATTTACATGGAAGGTGTTTTTCCCTTTTTCTGTTGAACCCCCGTCAGCTCCCACAATTCAGCATCCTGTTGTCCTTGGTGCTCACCTGGTCTGTGCATCCTGCTGCCTTCGTGACTCATCCCCGCAGGGCTCCCTGCGGCCTCGGGACCTGACATGTTTTCCCTGTCTTGTTCCATCTTTCACCTCTGATTAACCACACGCCCAAGTAAATAAAGAAAACTCAAAAGAAAAAAATACAAAAAAATTTTGCTTATCTAAAAATAAATAGGGCTTTTAAAAAATGGTTTCCTGGTACATTTTAGGTACCCATAAGGTCATATTCATCAAAAGGAATTTATGCCTGTACATAATATATTTCCCCCTTTCTTTTCGTATTCTCCTACCATTCCTTCAACCCCTTTTTCTCTCTTTTAAACCTTTGAAAAACCTGAGAAAAGAAAAAAATGCAAACAAAGCTTTTATAAAAAGCAGTACTTTTGCTCCTTCAAGTTTTCTTATAAGTGCTCTGAGAAACCCACTGCAGCTTTTCCTTTTGTGTATTTCACAATCCTGTTCGCTGGCTTCTGCGAATGAGCACCTGTGTGCTTGGCAAACTCAAAGAGAAGGTGGAGAGAGGAGGCAGAGAAGCATAAATAAGGTGTTTTGCAGTTTACAGAAATGTAACTGCTACAACCTCATGTTAAAAACAAATGTCATTTTTATATGTTATATATTGTCTATTAGAAAGTTTTGCAAGAACCTTTCCTTCCAAAAAGAAAGAGGCAGTGGTTATAGCTGAATAAATCCAAAGGGCACAAGTTAGATGCTGATCGCTTGGGAAAATAGGGTGGGAAAACACTTTTACAAGCAGACATGAGTCTTGTGTTCAGGAGGGAGGTACGAGGGGAAAAGAAGGCAGACCCTCCCTTCCTTTTTGAGAGAACCAAGAACAAATGATCCTCTGGTCCTGAGCATAGGACCATGAAAGATCCTGTTCTCATGTGTATAGACAGATATTAAAGACAATCAGAGAAAGCTCTGTTCCCCTTTCTAACATTTCTAGAAAACTGGTCACATTCGGACTCAGCAAACATTTATTATGACCAAACTGTGCACAAGGCACAGTAGAAAACATTTGCATGAATATTTTATTCTTGTACCAGTCTTGTGAAGCAGTGGTTTGGTCAGCTAATCTGCCTATTCTCTTTTCATTTCTCTGTAACATCTGTTGCAGCTCTTAGGTACCGAGCCTGGACGCCCTGCTTTAAAACAAAAATTGCTGGCTTCAAGGAAGTTCAGAATCTATCAGGAGCGACAGGTCGGGTGGTGTTGTAGTCCCCCCTGCATCTTTACAGTAATGCATCCTTGTACTTCAGAGAGTCTGTAGCACATTAGAAGTCACATTTACTCAATTCTCCTAAAATGTTTTGTCTCCCTTTATTTTTCCAGCTTCTACTAGTTTTCATTCTGACCCTAAGATACCTTGAAAAACTCAAATGCTCAGGGTTTTTATATGTGCCTGTGTCTCCTTGTCTGCTATTCCTGAAGTAGTTAATGTGACATAACGTGGCAGTGACTCTTATTCCCAAACCACACCACGCTCCTCCAGCTTTCTGAACTTTTAAGTATTAAAGACGAAGCTTTCAGGGATGTGACCTTGAAGCCGGGTATGTTAACATCATTGGATTAAGAAACACCTAAGTAGATTAGTAAAGCGCTCTCTGGGCTCCAGGGTGAGTCTGGGACATGGAGATATGGGCACATGTGCCCTGGCCTTCCTCTCCAGCGCTTTCCTCTGCCTCTCTTTCTAGCCACCATGAAAGCAGCTTTGCTCTGCCACACTCTTCCACCATGATGTGTCCAGTTTGGAGCCAGCATTTTCGTGGACATCAGATCATCATTCTGATTTCAGCTCTTATAGGAATATGCCAACTACCTCCTAAATCAGTGACTCTAAATGCCGGTTTCATATTAGAATACCCCGTGAGCTTTAATTTATAAAACAATACAAGTAAAACTCAAGATGAAAGCCAAGTACTTAGTGCCCTTTGTATATACATTTTTATATAATATGTTTTACTTGGGGCTGAGTCAAGTGCTGAGGGCACCATAACTTAAATAGCATTCTCAGTCAATATCCTGTGCATCTGGATTTGGAAGCCACTGTCCAAAGTGGAAAAGGAGTAAATGTGTACTAGAGTAGGATGTGGGGCATTGTATGAAGTAGATCATTTCAAAAAGAATCTCAGTGTTTTAAGTGTCGCAATACATTCACCAGTGACTTCCAGTTTTTATCTTACTGAAAAATATACTCTAAATGTCATATTTTCCTTATTCATTACTGAACACAATGATGCAGTACACTGTGTCCTGCTTCTTTGTGGCCTTGTGTAGTTTCTGGCGTAGCACTGGGGAGATACACTCTGGACTGGGAAATCTGGAGTTTGATAGCCTCAAAATTGTTTACTCTTGAAACACCTACTCACCAGTGATTGGAGTGGATATGTAGTACTCATCTCTAAGTGGGTGGCTTCTACCCTGTGTGACTCACTTACAAAATAACACTTACATTGTCCATGCCTGCACCATGAAATGAGGCATTAAGAAATTATTTTAATTAATGTCTAATTAACACTGGGCTGTTGGCAGATCAAATAGTGTCGCTTTCATTGCATATAGATAAATGGATTCAACTTGAGACCATACTCATAAGTGAAATAAACCAAGCTCACATGTAAATATTGTATTGTCTCCCTAATGTAAAAAACTGAAAGAGTAACAATATCCAAAATGTACAATGGATACTGTGAAAATGAAAGGGAAAGAAAGTGCTCAAAAGGAAAGAACAACTGGGATAAGGAAAAGGAGAAAAGGAAGAGGGGAAGAAATTATATGTACATAGGTATACGTATGTGTGTGTAAATATATATGTTTAAGATAGATAACCATACTACGAATCTCTGCAGGTTCATCAAAAAGAACAATTTGTGCTTTCATTGTCTGATTGTTTGATCATGCCTAAATCCTGTAATCTGTACTACTCTGAAGATAACAATATGCAATATATTAACTAGTGTTAATTTCCTACTATTCTTTTTGAAATTCTGTATCATGTCTATGCTTTTGTTTTGGTTTTGCTATAGCATAATACTTTGAAAAGCTAACTCTATGGAATTAGGCAAAAGTATTGGCAGCTATAATGGAATCCAAAAAGATGTCTATAATCTCTTCCCCAGTTCCTAGCAAACCTCTCTAAAGGATTATCTTGCCTTTCATATTGAGTCTTGAAGTTGTATAATGCAAAAACAAGGGAACAGGCGAAGGAGAAAGATGAAACATAGATGTCATAAAAACATGTTATGTTTAGTGGCGTGTTATAATGGAATAAAGAAGAAAAAGTTACACAGACTATAAAAACACTGAGTTCATATTATACCACAGCAATATATGTACATCCATGTTTATAGCAGCACAATTTTAGTAGCTAGATCTTGGAAACAACCTAAATGCCCATCAACTGAGGAATGGATAAAAAAAGATGTGGGATTTTTATACAGTGGAGTACTACTCAGCCATAAAGAAGGATAAACATAGATAAATGGATGCAACTCGAGACCATATTCGTCAGTGAAATAAACCAGACCCACATGTGTAAACATCATATTTTCTCCCTAGTGTGAGAAGCTGGAAGAAATTGTATCCCTGAAAGATAGTTAAGGTAGGTATACTGTTTATTTCTCTGGGCTCATTGAAGAGAAAGGTTTGTGCTAGTATTGTTTGGACAATTAAATGCAGATGTCTTGTACCCTGAATAACTGATTTGCAGATAACAATGTGCAATATATAAACCATTGTTATCCCTTAATTGTTGTGTTTTGAAATTTTGTTTTATTTTTTTTTCTCTTTAAAAAACCAGTTCAGTATTGAATGCAAGAAGCCTGGAAAGGAGAAAAGTGGAGTGAATCAGCTCCTCTTTAATATCTCTTGAGAAATATAACAAACATAACATTTAAAACTTTTGGGCTGGAGGTTTAGCTCAGTGGTTTAAGCACATGCCTGACAAGTGTGACGTTGTGAGTTCAATCCCCGGTACCCCCCCAACAAAAAAAACTTTCCCTCAACTTTGCAGTCTGTGTTTCCATGAAAATTGTTTGAGCATAGAGTAGACCATATGAGCAGTGAGTTTATAAACATCATGCAGCTTTTTGATCTTCTTTGTATCATGCCAAAAGTAACATAATCTGGATAAAGTTTCTAAGAGTGGACAATTTTGACATTTATTATCTCTAGGGAAGTTACAATGCTGAAAAAGGTTCTGGTTCCATGGTGTGGTATAGTTGTCTGCCTGGCTAGGGTTAAAGGACCTTTGATCTACAGTAAGATCAGCAGTTTACACAAAGTGAATAGAGAAGACAGGGAAAGAATCTAAGATCCTGATGTTAAAACAATAGAAAGGCTACAGTCTGAACTACAGAAAGGGAACAGACTGCAGAAGATAAGGAACAGAGATTCAGTGACAGATGAATCTGTAGGAAAAGACCTAAATCTATGTTACTAAAGTCCCAGACAGAGAAGAGAAAGACAGCCTAACTGATAATACTTGAAACACCTCAAATCTGCAAAAGGTGTAAATATATACATTCAAGAAACAGAGTCAGTCCTGAACAGAGAAAACTCAAAGAAATCTCCACTAAGGTACTTCATTGTCAGACTTCTGAGAATTACAGATAAAGAAGAAATCATGAAAGCCAGGGAAGATAATTGACCCCTACTTCTAGAGGGGAGACCATCCAAAAAAACTACAAGTTTCTCACCCGAAACCAGGCTAGAAGGAACTACTTTTTTTCAAGTGCAGAAGGAAAAGAAATGCCAACTTAAATTTCTGTGTTTAATAAAAACATTCTTCAGAAAAAAGAGAAAAGAAGACATTTTCAAATACAATCAAACTAATAGAATTTGTTCCAAACACACTTACCCTAAAAGCATGGCCAAATAAAATTATCTGAACAGAAAGAAAATGGTAAATAAAAGACTCTTCGAATAATGGGAAGAAAGAACAAGGTGGCTCCAAAATACAGTTAAGCACAACATTTTCTTTCTTGAGCTCTCTACATCATATTTCACAGAGAAAACAAACATTATAACATGACTTCACATGACCCTAAGTATACATGTAAATATATTTAACATAATTATAGTACAAATTTCCAAAAGTAGACTAAATTGTGTCACTCGTTCTCTCAAAATTCATTAATGCCCTGACCCCAAATGATGGCATCTAGAAATGGGAATTTCCTGAGATAATTAAGTGGTTTTTTTGTATTTTGTTTTTGTTACTTTTGATTTTTATTTATTTAGTAGTTCGTGTTTGCAGTGCGTAATGATTGCCTTCCCTGTGGGGTTAGTCCATGGACATAACACACCTTCCTTCGTGCTTCAGCTCTTCCCCTTCCTGTCCTTGCCTCTTCCCCCACATATATCTCTCTTCCATTTTGCATAAGATCTATCTCCCCATTTCCTATTATCTTTTCTTCTGCTCTTTATATCTATTTTGAGTTTCTCATGTAAAAGCAACCATGTGGTATTTAAGCTTGTGTCTGATTTATTTCATTTAACATTACGTTCTCAAGGTGCACCCATTTTCTAACAATGACATAATTACACCCTTGTTTATGGTAAAAGTGTGTAAATACCATACTTTCCTTCTCTGTGCATGTGTTGATGCACGTGTAGCCCATTTCAAGGTTTAGGTACTGAAGCCAACCCACTATGTACTGAAACTTCTAAAGTGTGAGCTATAATAAACTTTCCCTCCTTAGACACATTTCTTTACTGTGAATTGTACTGCTATGAATATGAGTATGCATGTATCGCTGTAATATGATGTCTTTAACACTTTTAGGTAAAAGTGTTAAAGACACCTAAAAGTGGTTTACACCTAAAAGTGGTTTACACTCCCAGCACCAATGTAGGAAGGGTCCTTTTATCCCCAAAGCCTTGTTGGCATTTGTTATCATTTGATTTCTTGATAATAGCCCTTCTGCAGTAAGAAATCTCAGTATGGTTTAGTTTGCACTTTTCTAATGACTAGAGATCTTGAGCATTTCTTCATATGTTTATCGGCCATAAATACTTCTTCATTTCGGTTGTCCATTTTTTGAATGGGTCTTTCACTTTTTTTTGGAGGATTCTGAGTTTTTTTCAGTTCTTTGTGTATTTCAGATATTAGTCATTTGAGGAACAGCTGAAAAAACTTTTTTTTCATTCTGTACATAGTCTCTATACTCTGCTGCTTATTTTCTTTGATGTGTGAACAGTTTTAATTGACATGATCCCATTTGTTGATACTTAATGTTATTTCTTATGCAGTGGGGTTTGGTTAAGAAAGTCCTTCCCTAAATCTGTGTATTCAGGAGTTTTACCTATTTTATCTTCCTGCAGATTAAGTGTTTCTGTTTTAACATTTAGGTCTTGGATCCATTTTGATTTTAGTTGAGTATATGGTAAATGACAATGGTCTAGATTCAGTCTTCTGCATATATATTGCTCACTTTACTAGCATCATATGTTGAAGTGCTATTTTTTTCCAGTGTACTTTTGGTCCTGCTATTGAAGATCAGACAGTTGAATGTGGTTGGGACCCTTTCTGTGTCCTCTACTTTATTCTGTTGATCCATATGTTTTTATTTGTTTGTTTGTTTGTTTTTGTTTTGATGGCAGTACTATGGTGCTTTTATCACTGTAGCTTTGTAATATAGATACCTGGAATTGTTATGTCTCATGCTTTGCTTTTGTTACCCAGGATTGACTGTGGTGCTCTAGGCTGTTTCTAGATCTATCTAAATATTAGGATTGTTTCCTCTAGTTCAGTCAGGAATGCTGTTGGTATTTTGACTGGGATTGTGTTAAATCTTTATATCAATTTTGAAATTGAAAACATAGTAAATACCTCTTTGTGACCACATCAGAATGATAATTATCTTCATCCTAGTTTATCTAATGGTTTTTAAACTGTTTTGATCTCAACTTACCTTTGAAAAATGTTTGTGAATGTACCCAAACACATGCATGTTCATTGTTTATAGCTTATGTGTAGATATTAGTGTACAAATATGTCCTGAACATAAACAAATATGTTCTGAACATGTTTGTACACTAATACATAAGGAAAAATAGATAAAATTATTAAAGGTGTAATATTTTTTATTATTATCCAGTAGGTTGTCTCATGTACCTCACTTTGGGGACCAGTATTTGAACGGCATCATTAGTGCATGGCCATTCATTCCACAAAGACCAGCTTGGGGATCATCATCTCTAAGAACCCCTGCTCCCTTCTCTGACCCCAGTGGTAATTTTGTCTCTCTCATTCATAAACACATCATTTATCATATGCCTAACCTGGTCATCAATCTAAAAATAATTTTCAAAGGTATATATAAAAGTCTAAAAATATGAGTACTTTAGAGAGGAATATGAGAAGGAAAACCTCACACTTCTTACAAAGATGTAAATATTAACAATCTAGATCTTGAGAGAGGGCTGGGTTTTTAGTTTAGTGGTAGAATACTTGACCTTAGATTCAGCCTTGAGGGGGGAAAATAGAGCTTGAAGGAATAGCAGCTTCACATATTGAAATCAGTGACATAAACTAGCAGTCTTACAGCCATATCCAAGTTACATGTGTAGTGTGTTTTGCCGTAACAGTGGTTTGGGCTGTGTTTTGTTAATGCCTTCAGACTGAGAGTACATCTTCCTTATTAGTCACAGTTGGATCATTCACCAATTTGATAATATCTGGGTGTTTCAAATATGGTTAACTTTAAATGCTCTGATGCTGTCTGACTCTGAGAATGCCGTGAGACTATTCATACTTGCTGTACTCCCTCCTGAAGTGCACAGAGCAATGATCTAAGACTCAGGAGATTCAGGCTCATGTGTCACCTGCTAGCTACATTATCTTGAGCAAGTCATGTTAGTACTTTCAAATATAATTCCCTCAAATCCAAAATGATGGTGGCAACTTCTGATCAGTGTGTTTTGTGGGACAAATAAGAATGGCGGAAGCACTGCAAAACCATTGCACAGGTATGAGAGTTATTATCAGATGGACTCTTAGTATCCTTTCTAGAGTTAAACATTTTGTTCTTGTGATTCTAAAATATACACACTGTTGATTACAGCTTATTTCCTAACAAAGCTATCAGCCCTCAAGCTATGAATTTAAATGGATAAGCTACTTAGCATTATGAGAATGACAATGTTAGAAATCCTTCACTGGCTTTCTATAACTATGATACATGAAAGAAATGCATTGTGTATTATATGTTGGCATCTCAGAAAATTGTGTGATAGAGTTTGATGAAAGCCTGCCTGTGAGATTAACTGTAAATTGCTTTGAATATGAGCACTGTCATCAGGATTGAAAACTGTCAAAGAACGTAATGGTGAGACCGACAAAGTGTAGCAGTCGGTGCTATCACAGGCCACGGAGAAGGGCAAAGGGCCTTCCAGGGCTTCTTTGGGTTCGTAGTTCACCCAAAGCTCATTACTATCTTAATTAACTGCTCTGAAAAGGGCCGTGGGTCTCCTTCAAGCAATTCGCAGATGACAGTCTGTGTGAAGGCTGAAAACAAAGATAGAAATAACAGCAAGGAATCAGGCATGTTACCATGAAATCTCAGGAAAATACTCAAGACAGGTTCTGCTGCAGACACAAGCATTTGAGTTTATGACCTCTAAGAATGCTTCTCCTCTTCTCTTTCTGCTGAACTAACACCATATGTCACATTCCTCAGTAGTCTCTATAAAGTCTTCTTTGATCCCTTCAAAGAGAGTCATTCACCCTGTCTTCTAAAATTCTGAAGCTTTTTTCCTATTTGATATTCATCTTGGAGCTTATAAACATGAAGCCAAATCTTTCTCCCCCTAACTTGTAAATCTCTTGAGGCACAGGGAAAAATTAATCACCATTTAATTTTCTATAAACTTTGTAATATCAAGCATGGTGGCATATTCACGCCACTTTGGACTTTGGATCTGACATTTCTGGTCTACATTCACTATCCTCTTTCAAATTCTTTATTTCTATAAGCATGTGGCATCGGGCTCCCTGCTGGTCCTCCTCCCTCTAATCTTATCTGCATCAATTCACTGTGGTCTTCAATTCTTTTTTTATCTATCAGCTGCCCCACCAAGGAATATTTCTGACATGGTCTATTTCTCACTGAAACTTACAGTAATTCCCCACAGCTCCCACTTTATGTATAAATACCTTAGCCTGCTTTCTGATACCTTGCTTAATTTATTCCCATTCCCATTTTCTTATCTCTCACTGTTTACCTTCAACAAATAACTACTTCTGATTTTCTGCTGGCCAAAGTCACCCTACATGGGCCTACCTCCTTCATTTTGATTGTACCCTTTCCTCTCCTCCAATTCTATTTTTACTCCTCATTTCTTCCATCTGAAGTACTCACCTCACTGTAGGACCTTCCTATTATCTGAGGTGCATACTATGCTACTTCCACAATCCTGAAGTTTGCCCTGATCCTCTGACACCTCATCTCCTGATGTCATCACTAAATGCTATCAATTGTAATCTCTAAAAATCTCTTCACTCAGTCAATTTTTTACCTCTGTTTCTAACACCACAGCAATCTGTCAACTGTTCTATTCAATGAACACTGAGTTTGATCTTAAATGGTAAAATAGTCTATTAATGTATAATATTGTATTAATGTGTTTTAGTTTTGTTTCTGTCCTTCGGGGCAGTCTAATTAACTCATTTTTATGCTCAAGATTGTTTCTTATTACTCTAAGGGTAAAGATAAAAAATACGTACCATTTCTTCAAGTTGACCAAAGTTCAAAGTTGGCTACTCTCTCTAGGGTTTTTGCACATGCCATTCATTGATCAGACTATTTCTTGGCACCCTGGAAACTCTGGCCTTCTATCAGGTCCTCAAAAATTTCACTTTTTTCTTGTACCTAAGAACATTTAACCACATTATATGGTGTTTTAGAAACATTCCTTGACTCTCATACATTAACCCTATGCATGCATATTTCAAAAGCGTAATTTCTCCAGGTGAATTGCTCTCCATGCCCTGTGAACTCTGTGTTCTAATATCACCCTGAACTTCTTTGTTGTGAAACCTATATAATCAGATCTTTACTTGTGCACTTAATTGAATGCTATCTGCCTCTTCTCTACTGCATCCTGTTTAATGGCAGTAACTTTCTAGATTGCTATAAACTATTCTCTTAGCAGAGTTGATTCCAATTTCAATATCAACACTTATTTCTGTGTGACCAAATAATTTACCTTTAAGTCTCTCTTTATGCATTTTTACATTAGTACATTATTTGTGGTTTAAGTGTAAATGTTTGTAAAGGCCTCTGCATCATATGTAGCACATGTTTGTTAATGAAATTATTTCCCTTATAGTCATAGTTGATAGCACTTTCTTTCTAGTTTTGTGGGTGCATGTTAGATCTGCCCTTTTAAAATATAATTGTGTGTGGTCCCTATGATACTTTGGGCAGAGAACACCACCCATAAATGCACACTTACTGAGTAGAATCTTCACAAGTGGGTCTCTTGTCATCTCCATTTCCCCGCCTCTGTGACCCATCTCACCTGCCAGAATGAATTTCTAAGCATACATAAGACACAGTTTTATAAATACATTTAGGTGTAAATAAATGTAAAATCACATGGTAGAAATGAAGAGGACTAAAGAAATGGCCATGGATCAAAAAAATTGCTTGTCACTTGCATTCCCTGAGAATAGCATCAGGTTCAAGTGAACTGCTGAGATGCAGTGCAGACCAATGAAAAAAATCAGACCCTTCACTGGCCTTTCTGGGGAGGGACTCTGGTCTTTTCCTAGCAGAGGTGAAGCCAAAATTCTATAGGGATTGGAGTTATGTGGAGATGATCCAAAATAAGAAAACAGAACAAGACAGATGAATGTACACACTCCCCAAGCCGATTATACACTGCATGTAGTGCAAATTATGTACTAACGTTCTAAAAACTATATATTGAGGGAAGGCACTATCATTTATGGAAAAAATAATGTGGTTCCCAGAGACATTAGTTTTTCCTTTAAAAATCTGCTCTTGAAGCCATATATGGCCCAAGACCATTCAGATATATAATACAATAAATTTGCTTTCTAAATAGGAATTACATAGAATAGGTTTTTCTGTCATTTTCAATCAAACTAGCATTGGAAATTTCTGCCTGGGAAAAGTGGGCAATGTTTAAGTAAATTTTATAGACTATTAGGTCTATAAAGAGTGAGGAAAATCATAGGAAAATCCAGGTCCAACCTGGGAAAGGCTGGAATATCATGTATTTGGGAAACTGTGAATAGAGACTGACTCTTATTTTCAATGGAAAAGAGAAGATATTGCTGCTTAGTCTTTGTCTATGTCCTGTTCTTGTATGTACTTTCTCTATTATGGACTAGGTGAATTTTAAATTACTAACCAAGTGAATTAATGGAAATACGAAAAGAAGCACAGGAATTGATTTTTCAGAGGAATAAAAAATTCTAGGGGGAGAAAGAAAGAAGAAAAAAAACCTCTGCTTTCCCCCATACCTTAAATGAGTGAAGAAAAAGACTGATTTTAAGATGATCCACTGGCTACTGTACAAATATTAGTGTCCTAAAGTATGCCAGTTAAAAATCTGCTGTAGACAGATAAAATTTTAGAGCCATTTTGGTGTTTATGCTGAGACTAGTAATAATTTTAGCACAGAGAGCGGTAATTAGTTGACCCTATCAACCTACCTTTTCCCTCTGTGGCCAGGAGCCTGGGCAGGACATGGTTTGCCCCCAGTCCCATCCAGGACGCTGTCCCCATCAATGATGTGACTGGGAAGGTGATTCTTGACCACCCAACTACTTTGCCCTTCGTATCCAACACTTCTCCTTCCTTTCATCACACACAATCATCATGATGGCTTCAGGTCTGAGGTTTAAATGTCACTTTTTCCATGAAACATTCTCTGATAAGGTCAAATGTTGTTATATCCTCTCAGAGCTGATAGGGTTCATTCTTTCAGTTCATCCTAGTTGTGATTTGATTGAGGTAATGAATTGGGTGCATTTTAACATGGCCTCTGAACCACAGTCCCCGAGAGGACAGGGACTGTACCTTGCCTGCCTGGTCGTTGTTCTGTCTTTCTCTCTTCTGCCTGTCACACAGCTGCGCAGAGCTGCGGTTAGTCTGGTGCTAGACCTAGGTAAGCTGGATTCACTTCCTTGTCAATTTCCTCTCTCTGTGTCTCTCTCCTTCCTAACCTTCTATCTCCTCTCTTTCCCATATCTACCCCCCCTCCCAGGTGTGATAATTGCTGATGATACAGATATAATGATGGGGCAAACAGAGAGAATGAAGCTTATCTTCTAAAGCAGAAAGTAGATAAATAAGCAAAGTAATTTTCAAGACTGATTAATGCTGTGAGGAAAATGAGGTTGGTGGGGTAGGAGTGACAAGGGATCAGAATCCCTCGGCCCCAGCCTGACCAGGTGGTTGGTGCAAAGTCTTCAGACTTTGGGGCTCTCAGCTTTCCCATCTGTAAAATGAAACAGTACCCTTGTCTCTGAATTGAATGTATAGAGTTAACCATTTCTTCAGTAACCTTTCTGCTTTTCAAAGTGATATCCGTGAAGGAGTCTTTCTGACCTCCTATGCTGGGGATGTTGGGAAGCACACATATTTTGACCTCATTTACTAAGAAGTCCTCTGAGATTTAGCCCAGATTTCCTGCTGGTTCCCCTCTTACTATCCAGTGCCCCACACATAAGCACCTGTTCCCTCTGGGATTCTGCACATGCTTTTCCTCTCTGGCCTAGAAGTCTGTATTCTCTCCTCCATAGAGATCAAGCGATACCTGTGTTACGTGATGAAATCATCCCAGATCCTCCAGGCAAGAGTCCTCTTTCTCTTTTTAGACTTCCCTCATCGCTCATGCCTTTCTCCTGTCATGCCACTAAGCTGTCTCTGAGCCCTTTCTGTGGCCAGGTATTCTCTTCTAGTTGAGTCTAAGTGCCTTAAAATCAGCCACCACCCATCCCAGTGCCTTGGCATCACAGATTCCACAGCAGTCTTTACAAGTGGTTGTATTTGTTGAACGATTTGCTAACAGACAGCAATCTAACAAGCATTGCCCAGTGGGTTTTCTCTTGATGGATGCTGTGGTTAATTAACAACAAAAAGTGACAGTTAATTGGCAGTGAGTTACCTGGATGTGGGAGCGACGCAGAGAGACCAGCACACAGAAGTGCACAGGCTGTGACCGTTCCATCGCTGGTTTAGCTCACGGAGTTTTATCCAGATGAAAGATAAACACACACACATCCAACACACCAAGCATGAACAGAGGCTTGCTTTGGAATTTTGGGTGCTAAAGTCACAGCAGAGTTCCATGCTTGTGATTTTACGTCCTTCCATTAAGTTATCTTTTATGTATTATTGGCATCAGGATTGATAACTAGCCCTTGTAAGAATTATATCAAAATCAACATATTTTGATAATCTTCCATGTACAGGAAGTGTAACAGCTACTGGAGTTCTCTTGCTTCTAATTGATATTTCTGATCCTGCCTTGGCCTGGAACCGTTAATCCACTGTCCTTTTCTGCAAATTGATGGCTATGAAAATGTTACAGAAATTGGATTTGCACTATGCCTTTTCAGAGACTCTTTCTTTTTCACCTAGAAGTAACCTCTGGAGGTGCATGTAGCTCATCACATATGGATTGGCAGTTCTGTTTATCTTTCTACCTGTCCGCACTGCATTCCATCCTTTGCTATAATACAGTTTTCTTAGCAATTCACCTGTTAATGAAATCTGTGTTTTTGCATTTTGGGGCAATTGTGAATAAAGCTACTGTAAGCATTTATGTTATAAGAATTTGTATGATTATAAATTTTCATTTCTCTGAGGTAACTGCCCAGGATTGCAACTGCTAGGTTGTATAGTTACATGTTGTATGTATGTATGTATGTATGTATGTATGTATGTATGTATGCATTTGAGACAGGGTCTTGCTATATATTCCAGGCTGCCCTTAAACACACAGTGATCCTCCTGCCTCAGCCTCCCAAGTGCTGAGGTTACAGGCGAGCACCAGCATACCTGGATTTTATGGTTTATGTTGTAAGAAATGACTAGGTCAGTGGTGGCGAACCGATGGCCCATGTGCCAGAGCGGGCTGTTTGTAAAATTGTATTATGTTGTTTTTCCCAAGAGTTATATCATTTTTCCATTCCCATCAAAATTATAGTCAAGTGATAAAGTTTTTCCAAATCATCACACATATTAAGTGGTTTTGCTGGGTTTTTAATCAGTATGATGGTTCCGGGTGTGTGCTAATGCCGCATGCACTGTGGTTTCATTTGCACTTCTCTAACAGCTATGATACTTCACATTCCTTTCATGTCCTTGTCAGCTTTTTATCTGTGAAATGTCTATTCATGCATTTTGCCTGTTTACTAATACACATATTTGATTTTTTGCCAGTTGTACTTGAAGAGGTCTTCATATTTTATAGATACTAGTCATTTGTCAGATATGTGTTTTGTAAATATTTTCTCCCACAAAGAATTCATCTAGTCGTTTCTTAACAGGTTCACAGAGCAAAAAAAAAATTAATATTAATGAATCCATTTCTTTGGATTTCTCTTTCTTTAATGTGTCATATTTTGAATGTCAAAAAAACTGCCTAGCATTATATCCTGAAGAACTTACATTTTCTTCTAAAAAATTTATAGTTTTGCATTTTATAATTAAGTCTATGAAGCAGTTTGAATTAATTTTTAAGGTATGAGATTTAGGTTAGTAATTCTTTTTCTTTTTTTCCCTTTTTTGCCTGTAGACGTTCAGTTGCCCTAGCATCACGTATTAGCAAGTTACTCTCAGATGTTTTGTATCTGTTAATCAGTTGCTCATATCCATATGTATCTCTTCCTCAGTTGTATTCCATTTCTTTGATCAAATGTCTAGGCCTTCACCAATGCTATGTGACCTGATGGCTGCGTCAAAATATCGAGTCTTTAAGTCAGATACACTAATTCCTCCCACTTATTTTTCTTTTCAAGTCCTTTACATTTTCATCTACATTTTCTTCGAAGTTGCCTCTATCCACAGAAAAGCTTGCTGGGATTTTGACAAGAATTTCATTAAATGTACACATCAATTTAGGGGGCAATCAACCTCTTTATTATATTGAGTTTTCTGACCCATATACATTGTGTGTCTTTTTGTACATTTGTTTCTTTCTTCAAC
Source organism: Hydrochoerus hydrochaeris (assembly GCA_004027455.1). NCBI lineage: Eukaryota > Metazoa > Chordata > Mammalia > Rodentia > Hydrochaeridae > Hydrochoerus > Hydrochoerus hydrochaeris. The sequence goes on along the minus strand of PVLA01000526.1, from coordinate 14,923 downwards.
AATTTTTAGCTTTTAGCAAACAATTCTATAAATGTTTCATTATGGTTATGTCTAAGTATTTTACTCTGAACTGCATTTTAGGAATTTTTATTAATGGTTGCTCATTTCTGGTATATATGTAATCAATTATTTTTGTCTTCATCTTATATCCTGTGACCTTGCTGAATTCACATACATGTTCTAAGTGGTTTTTGTGGATGCTTGATTTTTCTTGGAAGAAATTATGCTGTGCATAAATACAGTTTTATTTCCCTCTTTCTGATCTGTATGTCCTTTGTCTCCTTCTTGACTCTATAACTTGTCAAACTTCCAGCATTCTATTGAATCAGAGTGGTACTGTAGCGTAGCCTTGTTCCTGACCTGAGAGAGAACGTGTTCAGCCTTTTATTATTATATTTTGAATATATATTAGTGGTAGGGCTTTTTGTTTTGATTTGTTTAGTTTTTATAGGTGCTGTTTACCAAGCTGAACAAATTTTCCTCTGTCTTTCATTTCTGAGTTATTTTTAAATATCGTGAATCTTCAACTTTGTCAAAAACCTTTTCTGTATCAATTGACACACCATCTACTTTTCATCTTCAATCTGTTAATACAGTGAATGACATTAGTAGATATGTTAATATTGAGCCAGACTTGTATTCCAAGGAATAAACTTCATGTGGTTATAGTTGATACTTCTTTCTATATATTGCTAAATTTTTAATAATATTTTGTTAATGATTTTTGTGTCAGTCTTCATGAAGGATGTTGCTCTTTAGTTTTCTGGTTTCATACTGTCTTGAAATACTAGTTTTATAAAGGGATAGAGAAACATTTTTCCTTTTTATTCTGAAAGAGACAGTATAGAATCAGAATAACTTACATTTTAATCATTTGGTGGAAATCTTCTGTGAAACCATGTATGCATGGAGATTCCTTTATTGAAAGTTTTAGAACTATAAATTCAATTTCCTGAGTGTGAGGATTCACATTCTCCCCAGCATTTCTTTGCAGTATATTGAGCGTGGTTGACTTAGCTGGAAGGAATTGGTCCATTTCATTTAAGTTGTCTAATTTATGTGCACAGAATATTCCACTTTTGTCTTTTTCTGTCCTTAAAGGCTGTAATGATATCCCTCTTACTAGTAATTTTTTCTTCCCTTTGGCAGTTTTGGAAGCATTTTGTCAATTTATTTGTTTGCCAAGCAAACAGCTGCTTATTTCAGTGATTTTCTGTATTTTTCTGTCTTTGGTTTCACTGTTTTCATTCTGCCCTTCTTTCTGCTGGCTTTCTGTTATCTAAGTTTTTGAGGTAGAAGCTTAGGCAACTGTAAGAGTTTTTCTCTTTTCTAACATGTGTCTTCAATACTATATGTTTCCCTGTCTGCACTGCCTTGCTGTATCATGTGAATTTTGATGTATTTTTATTTTCATTTGTTTCAAAATGTTTTAAAATTTACCTGGAAATGACTCTCTTGACCCCTGCCATGGGTCCCTTAGAGATGCGTCGTCTAGTTCCATCGACTTGAAGTTGTTGCTGACAACTTTTTGATTTATAAAGTTTTGTTCTACCACAATCGTGAGACAGACAAGCAGGGCCTGGCTGTCTCATTTTTCCTCTGCCAGCCAGAGTGGGGCACCACGCAGCAGGTGGCTGTCGTGCCCCAGCCCATGTCTGCCTTCCCTCCAGCAGACTGGGACACCTCGGCTTTGTGTCCTCACTAGTTATTTAGTGTCCAGTCTCCTCCAGGGCCAGTCTGACACGACTACAGCTCAGCTGTCAAACACTACTGCCACATCTTTGAGGGGAGGGGAGCCCCTAAACAGGTCTAACATCGGGGAAGGAGGATCTGAGCCCATTGTTGATGTCCCCAACCTTCCCGAGCCCCACTTACCTGTGGTGAACCCAGCTAGCCTTCCCGAAGATCTGCCGTTTTTAGCAGCTCCGTTTTCTCCAGAGACAGGACAACTTTCCATCAAACAGCTCCGGCTGCTCCGCCCCCTCACTGAACCCCCACTGTGGCAGCTGCAGTTATTCTGGAACCCCGCACCCATTTAGACCAATCAGCAGGGCTGAAGGTGAACCAATCACAGCTCTGCACTTGGACTGGTCTCGGGCCTGTCGGGCGTTCTGCTCACCCTTCTTGGGTCAGCTAGGAGGGCTCCCTCTAGTGGACTGAACGCACTATGCTGGAGCACAGGCCCTGTCAAATGAAGATTCCGTCTGGGAGTCTTGTAAACTTGCTAGGGATTTTTTTTTTTTTTTCCTTGAAAGGTAGGGACCCTAAAGACCCTGTAAATCTACTCAATACTCTTATCCTGAGTAGTGTGGACAGAGCAGCTGACCCGAGAGAAAGAGCAGTGAACACCACAGGCTGCTGGCTCCAGACACCTGTGCAAAGATCTACAGTGGACACCAATGCCCGGAAGAGCTGCCCCTCAGTATCTGACACAAGAGGCACCAGATGGCAGTGACCGGCCGTGCCAGTGACCACCAGCAAGCTGACTCAGTGGTTGGCATCCAGCACTATCCAGTGACATCAGGATTTCTGCAGAGCTACGCTTTGCCAGTTCATGATTTCCATCTGAATGGAGCAGAACAGTAGTCAGCTGAGTGACAACAGGCAGATACAGGATTCGGTGCGGTTCCATTTTCATGTTTTGAGACTCTAATTACGTGAGGTGGGTCATTTGTTACGGACCTTCATGACTTGTTCCAGAGGCTCTGTTACCTTTTTCAGCCTGTCTTCTTTCTGTGGTTCAGACTGTTTCTATTGTTTTTTTCTTTCAGTTCACTTATTTTATCCTTTTTTCTCTTCCATTTTCCTGGGTGCGTATCCACTAGCTTTATTCTTTTGGTTACTTTAGCCATGCCTCCATTTATAAACTTAATTTTTTCTATGATTCTGGTCACAAACAGAGTTGGATGAGAAACAAATAAAATTTAATGCTCAGGTCCAGTGTTGACCTTATGGGGAAATTTCATTCAGTTCTCATCCGGTTTGGTTTCTGAACAGAATCATGGAGAGAATAGAGTTCGTGAACCAGGGTATCACTGTGTATTTGAAATCCTACATTTTCCATTTGGCTCATCTTGCTATTTGTTTTGAGATTTTATCTTTTCATTTGTTTCAAGTCTGTTTTTAATTCTTTGGTGAAGCATTTTCATGATGGGTACTGTAAACCTTTTTGATATATGTCTAGTAGCTCTCTTGCCATCTCTTAATTGTCTGTTTCATTCAACTTTAAACTGTTCCCAGTCCTCTTTATCAATGAGCAATCTTCTATTGAAACTTAGATATTTGGAATACTACATTGTCACTTTCTGGAAATTATCTAAACCTGTTTTAGCTGGTATTTTCTGGCAACAGTTTGGCAGGGGAACTGTCTGGTGGGGCCAGGGATCATTTTATTACTGCCAAGAAAGAAAAATCCAGATTTTCACTTAGTTCTCGTTTCTACCTGTGGTGGGAGCAGCTTGTTACTGTTAGGAATAGTGGGGCTTCTGGCACCACTTTGAGCCTCCAGTAACCCCTCCCTCCCTGAGTAAAAGCAGGGTACCCTCTTACTCCTTCTCCATGGGTCCCTGACAGCACAGTTTGGGGGTGGCTTCATTACCGCTGAGTGGAATAAAAGTCCTGAGTCTCCATCAAGCCTTTCAACAGAGCATAGAGAGAGAGGAAAGGTGGGCCTATTACTGCTGGATTTCGGTAGAAGTCCGGGTTCTCCCGTGTCACTGGCCCTGATGGTGACAGGGAGAAGGACCTTATTACTGCAAACAGAAATGAATGTCTGCATTCCTCACTTGGACTGGCAGGATGGAGAGCAGTTGGCACTTCTTGTTACAATATAGGAGAGCGAAAGTTGAGCTTTCTCTTGGCCTTTGCTCATGGCATAGGGGTGAGGGCATAGGTTTTGCTATAGTATTTGGCTGTAGTAGAGCTAGGATCAGCTGAAATTTTGCAGCTTTACTGCACTGCCCCCTTCTCATTCATTTTTCTAGAGAAAGCAAGCCTGTGCTGTGATTCTGTTTGCTTTAGCCCCTTGGCATTTGCAGTTTGCAGGTTTGTCCTTCACCAGCGTGGGATGTATGATGCACAAAAGAAAAACCCAGGGAACTCACCATCAGCTGTGGTTGAAGGCACCCTGTCCTTTTGGACTGGGCATTATCTCTTCCACATTCAGTTTCCTTTATGTAATGTCCAAGGTCTGGATTTAAGTTTTGGGTTTTTTCTTTATCCTTTGGAATAAACAGGGAATAGGGAAAGGACATTTATTCTGTCTCTGTGGAAGAAACCTGCAACTGCACTGCTTATGACACACATGAGCCTAGAAAATACTTGATATCAAAATGGCTTAGGTGTATGGAAATTTCATTACTACACAAAACCCAAGGACTCAGAAAAATGAACAGAATAAAGATGATTGAGTTTTCAGTGACCAGCAAGTATTGAGAAATAACTATAATGTAATGGGTATAGGATGAGGCAGAAAGAGTAATAGCTAAACCTAAGGAATTTGAGTGATTTGGATTTCTCCTGGACTAATTAAAAGTTACTATTGTGAAGATCACGTCTTGGTTCATGGGCATTTTCAAGATAACCTTCCAGTACCTGCTCAAAGAACTGACCAGAGATTGAGGTGGTAACAAGTAGACGAAGGTGAAGGCAGAATCAAAAGATATCACACTAAGTGGATTATGTTAATACTCAAAATAGTTAGTATGGAAATTGGAATTTAGTTGTATGTGGTCAGAGTTAAGGTTGTCCTACAGTAGGTTATGCACTGAATCAAAAATGTCAAGAGTGATCTACCTTCAAAGTAGTTGCTCAGATTACAAGATTTAGGTATGAAAGAAATGATCAATCAGTCAAACAATGAAAAGACAAACTGTTAACTTCCTATTATTTTGTTTTGAAATTCTGTATTGTTTTTTGTTTTGTTTTTAAAAGGAAGAAAAGAGGGATTTACCTAAAAACTAGGGACAGCATTCTGTTGGCTCCTCTGTATATTGTGATCTGTGCAGTTTATTTCATAATAGTTAACTATACAATTAGACTTCCATCAATATAGATATAAACACCACAGTAAAACTGATTGTGGTTTTGTATTCCCTTGGTGCAGTTGCAAAATCAATTATGCTGTATTTTCAATGTGACAAACTGCTCAAAAGATTGTGCATGATTTTCCCTCCTCATTTCTACATTGTTAATTTGCTGAGTAATTATCACCCTAGGCAAGACTTGTTTGCTATAGAGACAAACATTTCAGGACACTGGAGGCCCAAGGGTGAGAAGTCCTTGAATGGGTTCAGCTTCTGGCCTGCAGACTGTGTTTTTGTAGTACCCACCTGCTGGCTTTGAGCAAATACATGGAAATCACTTTGTTTAGAACACAAGGCTGTGAGTGAGTCCAGAACTTAGAACCACAACATTCTAAGCCCTAAACATACTTTTATAATGATTTAAACATATTTTCAGGACCGAGTATATAGCTCAGTGGCACAGCACCTGCCTGGCAAGCGTGAGGTCGTGAGTTCGATTCCCAATACCCCCTCAAAATAAATAAATTTTAATATATATAAACATACTTGAAACGTATATTTTTTGCAATGGAACAATTCTCAAATGAAATCTCCTTTGAAGCGGATGGCATAGCAGAGAAAGACAGGATGTGCTTTGGCTGATGTAGGGGAGGTGTGTCAGCATTTCTACCTGCTTCCAACACCCTCCTCTTCTATTCATGTTTGCCTCAGAGAAGCCTCTGCAGGAATCCTGGCCTGGTTGCAAGCAGCACTGTTCTATATGACTTGCACCATGGCTTGGGTGTAATCTGAGTGCCCTTCCAAGTTCCATTGGTATAGAAAGCCCTTGGCTCAGGGTACACTTTTGAGAGCCAGTTGAACCTTTGGTAGTGGGGCCTTGTGGGAGACACTTAGAAAGAAAAGAATGGTATGATTCTGGTTTCTTCCCATCTACTCCCCTTTCCCTGCCATTCAAAATGTCAACATTTTACTTCTGGCCTCACTCCTAACAGAATGTACTGTCATCTAATGCCCTTATCAGAACTCAGTGGTCAAGTGTCATGCTTTAAACTCTAAAACTCCAAACCAAGAAATAAATGCTTCCTTTTTGTACATGAGTTACCTTAGTTATTTTGTCATAGTAGCATAAGGTGGGCTAATATAACTTGATTGCATTCTTTGGTTGTTTATGATGGAAAAACTCCACTCCTTCACTGCTTCTACAGATATATACATGCTGAGTACTTACACTCCACAGCACTGTGCCGGGAACTGAGAGTGTAGCAATAAACAAAACAGAGGGTACTGGATTCACAAAGACCATGGCTCCTACAATACCCAGTTCCTCTATCACACCCTCAAGTCACATAAAAGCTTCTGTCCTTCTATAGTGTTTGCCCTTTCCCTCCTCCATTCAGCAGGGCTGTGAGCCCAAGCTTTCTCCTTCTCCACTGAAGAAAGACCATGTGTCATATTTCTTGTCTGCTGTGTCCAGAGCAGCTTTGGAGGGAGGGTGATGGAGAATGAAGAAATGAAGACCAGAGTCAGAACACTGAAAGCTGGGGTCAGGTGGAGCCCTCTCCTGATAGCAGAGGGAACTGTCCGATGACTGCAGTGCATTTGCTTATCCAATCGGCACAGGAGCTTGGTCACAGAGAATCGAAGAGCTGGTAAGATCCAGCTCCCAACACTTTCCAGCATGTTTGTTTTACAACGTGATGGAAGTAGAGATGTGCCAGAAGTTGAGTTTGAAAAAACCACAGTTACGTTTTTTTGCACAAATCTTATTAGAATGTGTGTCCTCCTAGTGAGTCTAATAGTGAAGTGGTGGTGCATTTCTGGAAACTGTACATTCTTTGGAAGAAAGAGAAGTACTTCTCTAATCCATAGTCAGTATTTCTTGCCTCATTAGGGAAAGAAGTAGACATAGGATTTCCAGATTTAACAAATAAAAATGCAGAATATCCAGTTAAGCATTAATTACAGGTAAGCCATGAGTACAAAATTTGAATATCCTAAATACTACATGACACATACTTATACTATAAAATTATTAAAAATTAATGTTTTAGTATAAATATGACCCAAACTATTACACAGGCCACATCTATTTTGAAATACCACTTTTGTTTATCTGAAATTTAACTGAATGTTACCTATTTTTTCTAGTGATTGGAACATGGTACTGGAATTGCTAGCTGTACAATGTCACTCTTGAATTCTGTCACTTTCTGACTAAGCAAGTAACTATGACCTTCAACTTCTGTGTCTTCAAAATAGAGATTGACAACATGACCTGTTTTCAGTGTTTACTGAGAGCACTGTAAGCACAAATGCCTTTAGCGTGCCTAGCACTGAATAATTTTACAATAGATTGGTGTGGGCTTTTTTCTTTCTGGGGGATTCTAGAAAGTACCAGAATTTACAGATGCACAGAGACACACGTGATTCATAGGTTAATACATATGACTGTGATATGCATATGTTATGCAATATGCATGGCTATATCTATAAAACACATGTATTTATGTGCTTATTCTACTCCAGCAAAATAGATTGCTGTAAGTGGGAGAGAAAAAAATAGATGAATTGCTCACTGTATTTCAGTAGTGTAGAGGCAGAAACACAGAGCTATAGAAATGCAAGCAGTCATTAGGCAGTTAGGTTTCATGTTCCAATGGGAAAAAAAATCTGTGCTTAATTCAAGAGTTTCTTGCCTTGGAATTAGGACATCACAGATATGTTTTCAGTCTCTCAAGCTTTTTCAAGCGCTGTATGCTCCACACAGCTTAAATCAATTCTGTCAGGCATATTCTTATACAGAGAAATCCAAGGCATATGTCTGCAACTCATTTTACTGACCAAAGTGTTTCTTGGTCTTTGTTCTTTCTGAATTCGCAGATGCTTGCAAAGTTGCCAAAGATATTTTACTTTGTTGCCCTAGAATTAGTAGTTCTTAACAAAGATACTGGTGATCATGGGTTTACATGCATGTTTGTCTCTCCTCTACCTTCTTCTTTTCTGCATGTTGATTACAGATCATGCAGTAGGTGGAATTATATGTTGGCAGCACTCTGAACTGTATTAATTCCATTTGGAAAATGGAATGGATATTAACAGCGTTAGTCATTTTGAAAGTCAGTTTAAAAGAGCGCTAGTAATAAAATTTATGTCTGAAATTGTTATGAGTAAGATAGTAAGTTCATGCCCTTAATAATGACCTCTGATTCATGACAAAGATAGCTCAACTTTTCAGTACTGTATGTAGTTTTATCCTACAGAATAAAGGACCCAGTTTACTCTATATGTCCGAGTTCTAAGGAGAACCCCACTTTTCCATTGCCTGATTGTAGATTTGTAATGACAAATAGTAAAAAGAAAATTTCATTTGCACTACTGATGTGGATTTAAAGCTTGGTATAAAAGTTTCTGAAGAATGACTAACATTTGACAAGGACCATAAGAAACTACCATCAGAATTGCTTTTGTTTTTATAAATGAAATAACTGCACCATATAATATTTTCTATATAAATCACCTGAATGTATATAACCAGAATAAAATATAAATCAGAAAAAAAGTCAACCTTGGGGTAGACCATTCCACGTGGCCACTGAATCACAACAACTTTTATACTTTGCAGGCTTTGTTACACTGAATGACACAGACTAAGAACTTGTAGTAGAGAAAGTGTGTGGTTTCTTTTGTGCATGTGTGTGTGTGTGTGTGTGTGTGTGTGTGTGTGTGTGAGTGTGTGTGTACCAGAAATAGAACTCATGACCTCGCGCTTGCTGGGCAGGCGCTTACGCCGCTGAGCTAAATCTCCAGCTAGAATGTAGTTTCTTCATGAATCAATGATCATCCTCTGCTTGGAGTTAGGGCCTCAAATGATGCTTGAGGCTGCAAAAATAAATATTATCATAATTTATTTTAAAGAAATGGTGTTAGGGAGTGTCGAGTAGAGGAGACAGTTTGTGGTTTTGTATCAGTGTTTAAGGCTAATATTGGTCACTTTCCTTGAGTAATTAACCTGCAATTTATTTCAAGTATTTACTTACTTTTTTTTAATCTACTAGATTGTAAGCTGAAGGAGGCAAGATCTCTCTGCAGGTTCTTTATTTTAATGCAAAATATTCTTTTCATGGAGCTATAATATGAAAATGTGGAATATATATACATGTGTTCAGTAGGCAGATTACAGTATAGGACCTTTGTTCAAAACTAGTGGCCACTTCTCAATGGATTTCCCTCCCCATCTGAGGCCACCACTGCTCCGCTGGTAATGGAATACATTCCTTTTGCCTGATCTTGAACTTTAAATACAAGGAAGCACACAGTTTGTGTTCTGTGTGTGTGTGCCTTCTTCTCACCCTTTAAATCATAAGCCCATATTGAATGAACAATCTAATGAGTGTCTTGGTGACATTTTCATGCATACAAATAACATACATTGATCATATCCGCCCTCTTCATAACCCTGTCTTACCTCTACCTCTTACCGGTCCCCTGCCCCTTCCCAAACAGTCCACTTCCACTTCCATGTCATCATCTTCCTACCCTCTGGATTCCTCCTCTGAGGGGGAAAAAAATGCAATTTTTGACTATATAAATCTGGCTTATTTTGTTTAACAAGATAATCTCCAGTTTCATATATTTTCCTGAAATAATAATGTGATTTCATTTTTTATGGCTAAGTAATAATTTTTATGGCTGAATAGTTTCTTTTTGATTCATCTGGTGAGAAGTCTCTAGGCCCATTCCCTCATTTGAGCATTGTGAATAGTTCTGTGCTAAACAAGCCAGTTTCCCGTGTGCCGACTCCTCTTTTCTCTGGTGCGTGCGGAGGAGCTGTATAGCTGGATCTCACGCTAGCTCTTCTTTCAGTTTCCTGTGGAACTTCCGGCTGATCTTCATTGGAGCTGTACTAATTTACATTCCCAACAGTGTGGAAGTGTTCATTGCTCCCACATTCTCACCAGTACTTAACTTTTTATTGTAGTGTTTTTTTTTTTTTTCTGGATAATAGCCATTCTCACTGGGATGGGATGGGATCTCAGTCTGGTTTTGATTTGCATTTCTCTAATGATGAAAGGAATTGAACATTTTTTCATATATTTATTGACCTTTGATACTTTTCTATTAGAGAAATGTTTTCAACTCATTTTCCATGTATAGCTGAAGAGATATCTTTTCTTCGGTGTATGTTTTTAGATCTTTTACAATAATCAGCTGGTTACAGACATATGGATTTTTTCCTGGGTCCTCTGTTCCATTCCACTGGTTTACATGTCCGTCTTTATGCCAATTCCATGCTGGTTTTGTTACAATGGCTCTATAGGGTGTATTGAAATCAGGTATTGTGATATAGCCAGTAACATTGTTTTTGCTCAGATTTACTTAGCTATTTGGGATTTTTTGTTCTTTAACCAACTTCATTACAGTATCTTTATATTGCCTTGTGCCATAGACCTCACAATCTTTTAGATATGATACTAAATTTTATTTGCAAACATTTTGTTGAGGATTGTTTGCTCTGTTTTCATTTTTCTTTGTTGCTGCTGTTGTTATTATCTTTGTTGTTCTCTGACCAGATTTTGGTTTCAGGGTAATAATTCCATGGAATGAGTTTAGAAGTGTAAATCCATCTTATCATGTAAGATCATCTTATCATGTGTGTTGGGAGAATTTTTATTACAGTTTAATGCTTACAACTTGTTATTGATCCACTTAAGGGTTTTTTTTTATAGCTTCTTAGTTCAGTTTTGGAAGGTCATATATATCATGATATTTAGATTTCTAGATTTCCAACTTTTTGACATAATTTTCAAAATAGTCTCTAAAACCTTTTCTTGCATATCCTGTTTTTACCCCTAATTTTGTTAATTTGGGGTTCTCTCTCTGTTGGTTATTTTGGCTAAGGATTCATCACTCTTCTTTCCCTTTTAATAGATCTTTTTATTTCATTCCTTGTATTATTGTTATAGTCTCTACTTCATTTCTGTTCTAATTTTTATAATTTATTTTCTTGTGCTCATTTCCTGAGTTTGGTCTATGAATAGTATGCATGTTGTTTTTTAATGTCTCATTATGTTTCTTTGTTACCATTTTAATTTGATAATCAATCTCATATTCAGACTTCATTTTTCTTCCACTTGATCTAATTTTTTAATGAGCCTTTCTACTAGGTTTTTGTTGTATTTGATTTGCTGAGTTTTTACTTCTGAGATTTGTGTAGTGTTTTTTTTTTTCAAAATATCTGTTTATTGAATAGCTCCTACATATCCTGTATTATCTTCTTTAACTCATTAAACTGTTTATGTGTATTCTTGTTTGAAGTGATCAGTCATTTAAATTTTGAATTTTTCATCTGGCATTATCCACTGTTGTGTCTTTAGTGTCACATATTGAAGATAATGAGCCTTTGGTGCAGTCACAAGGCCTTGTTTCCCTTACATTTCTTCTGTTTTTATGTTGATATTTGTACATTTGTCTGGATGGATATGCCTTCTAATTGTGGGTCTTTTTGTAGAATGCAACCACCTCCTCAGGGATCAATGCCTGGTATTAATCATAGAATAGAAAACAAATTGGGCAGCAATGACAACACAAAAATAAGCCAGATATAAAAATATAGCATAAAGCAATTAAAACTAAAAGTTTTATCCCCAACCATGCTAGAAAGGAACAAAATGACATAGAACAAATTTTAAAATAATTAATAAATCTTAAAATAATAATGAAATAATTTTAAAATGGGAAAAAGAAAGAAAAAACAAGGACAAAAGAGGAAAAAATGAAAAAGAGGTAAAGAGCAAGAGACTTTTTTAAAAAGTAAAATTCAATGAGTATAAAAAATGGGAAGAAAAACCAAAGTGAGTCCAAAAAATTCCAGCTAATCAAGGAACTTGGATTGCAAAAGCTTCCTTCTGGGTCCTCTGATGTTGAAATCTACCGGCAAGGCTGGGTAGGAATTCACACCTGGGGTTCCTTATAATTCCTCCCTGCTCCTTAATACAGAGAGGTGCTGCATGTAAGCTAAAGCCTGTCCACTGTTTCCCACCTTGCTGGCCCAGTTAAAGGTATTTTCCCTGCAGCACTACAGTATTCATTTCTGAGGTTTTTGTCTTTTTATGGCACCCAGAGCTGCTGCCTGACCCCACCTAGCTTCATAGGCCAAGGGCACATCAGATACCCACTCACTCCAGAAGCCCCCCAGTCTGTGCACCTGGGGGGAAGGGCAGATGTCCAATCAAGAGGTATCCCCAAATAAATTAGAGGAGGAGAAAAACAAAAGCACCACTGCGCTCAGCACTGGAAGGGGAAGTCACAAGAGCCAGTCACTCCTTCTGCCTCTAGCTCGGCTTTCAGACCTGACTCCCTCAGCAAACCACACACGTGAAACCTATCTCATTCCTCACCCCACAGGCCCGTGCGGCCAACCACATGCCCTCCACAGGCCACACTCCTGTTTCCTTCGTAGCAGGTTTGCAGCTGGCCTTCCCCCTCTCTACAGCTGTCTGTGACTGTGTCTCCTATAAGACACCATACCAGAGTACCCCAGAGCAGTTGTCCCATGATTTCTCAATCCTGGAGTATTCAGTCTCAATCAACAAACACCCTCACGAGATGGTTCCTGGTTACAGCGCTCTGAGATATGGCAAACACTGCATTGTATTTCTTCTCCCAAGCTGGTTTCCTGTGCAGGAATAATCACTTAGGCTGAATCTCCACACTGGATTTACAGCGTGAGGAGCTACCCAGTTCTCCTCTGGGTAGGGCGGCCCGTCTGTTGCTTATCAATGGCACCGCCTTGCTGCTCCAGGCTTACTTTGTGCTTATGACATGAGCTGCCCTCTCAGCTCTCCACAAATACTCATCTGATTATTTTTCCTCCATCCTCTTTGCATTAACTTTACCATATTGAGTTTTCGATAAATATTCTCTGCCTCACATTTAGGAATATGTGATCTTTTACGTATATGGATGAACATCACAGGAAGTTGATTACGTACTGTTTATAGTTAGTCCTACCAGGCCCATATGAACAGCTAAGAATGATGAAGTTGTTAATATTTTCATGTGAAAGACTTCCCAACATACAGATGTTATCAAACATACTGAGATTTTATTCACTTTTTTATTGTCTACTGGAAAGAACAATTAATTTACAGTTGGAAGACTTTAGTATTTGTCATATTTCTCCCATGCACTATAGGTTGTATCCGTAAGAAATTAGAGAAATGCTTCAAATCTTGAGAATTACCTCCTTTGTGGATAATAGCACTCACTCATATCTTCCTATAGTATTTTAACAATGGTTGCAAGGATGTCTAGATTTTTTAACAACGATCTTCTCTGTGCTATGTATAACAGCAAAAAAGGACAAAACAGTCTATTTATTTAAAAGTGGCTAAATGCTATCACTTCCATAAAATTTAAACAACCTGAAACTGTTAATTATATAGACATATATTCACAAGAAAAGAATCACCATGATACATTTTTGAATGGAAAAAAAATTAAAAACCCTGGTATACCTCAGTTCCATTTTAATAAAAACAAAATAGAAACAAAAGGTAAACTGGAAGATTAGTCATTTGAGAGCATTAGGCCACACCCCAAGTGTGGTTGGCTTTGGAAAGGAAGAGAAATAAAACTGGTAGGAAGACTAGTGTAATACTTTCTGAATTCTTAACATATGCAAAACCCTATTTTAAACATAGTAGCTGATTTTTACTACAATTTTGTTATAAAGGTACTATGCTTATTTTTACTGTATAGATAAAAATGGTAAAGGACAAAAACAGGTGACATAATAATTCTGAGTTTTTAACAGAAAATGATCTAAAAGGTAGAACCAGTATGTTAATCCATCTGGGAACCAAGGGTGCTGCCTTCATCCTCAAGTTGAGCGGGTGGACTTGCAGAATACTTTCTTCCAACATCACACGTTTCTTTTTGGTTTAGAGAACTTCACCAAACACATCTTGCTTTATAACTCTCATACAATCCATTTGCAAATGAGATCATATCTGTGAGAGCTTTTTTGTTTGATAGCCTGTCACTTGCTTTTCTTTGTTAAATTCAAAAGCCCTAAAAGACGCTTATTATATTGAAAAAAAAATACAAAGCTGTTTTGCGTATGAACATCCATCTCTTTTTGCCATCTTTGCTAGAGTAAGAAAAGTTGAAAATAAAACGATTATATTTCCATCATTTAGTTACATTTTCTCTCTAATGTAACTCATGATTACACTGCAGATGGGGTCTGATTATCAAATTGTTCATCCTCCGAAACCCACTCGTGTCAGTGGCGAGCTAGACAATAACTAGCGAATGGTGTCAGCACCCCATCCTCAGAGCTACTGCCGGCAAAAAGCCTTCAGGCCAAGGATAAGAAAGACAAGTGTATCCAGTTCCAGCTTTTCAATCACCCTGAAAATTAGCCACTTAGAAACGCTGAGTGATCTCGTCCAAAGGGCTCCAGCTGCGGATGAAACGCCACCCCAGGCTGATGAGCAGAGCTGGGCATTCAGCATTTCCCTCTCAGCTGTGGCAGCCTGAAGGCCATGGCAGTGGGGCGGGGTGGGCAGGAGTTATTTCTGGAGCTGCAGATCTTCCAGGCCCATGGGCTCCCTGTGAGGAATCTGAAACTCAGGCACCGATGGGAGCTCACATGACAGGGTAGAAGAGGGGAAGAGGAAGTGTAGTTGGGGACTACTGCAGCGCCCTTTTCTGTCCATGCCGCGTCCTAGTCCATCCACGCCTTGTGACAATCGCTTCTCCAGGAAAAGGACACCGCATGTGGGAATTGGGCGCGGGGATCTTGGAATGTTTTGTACTGATAATTGTAATTTGTGTAGTTCACATGTGTATGTTTTTATGTAATGCTCAATATGGAGTCGAGGGTGGAGACTCCA